>CM024609.1:25714844-26116494 GCA_014182575.1 Eucalyptus decipiens | reverse complement strand
TTTCCTTGCTATCATATGATTTTGAATTTTGGGTTGCTTTGGAAATTGGCGAAGATGAGCTGAGAAGGGCGAGATTCTCGGTTCCTTGGGAAGTCAAAAGGCAAGTTTGAGACTTGAGAAATTGGCAAGGCCAAAGGCAAGTGATTGCTTTTCTCTTTTAATTGCTTTAATCAATAGCTAAGTGTCTTGGCTTGAGCTCCTCATTGTGCCAGCTACAATTGGATTCTTGGCCGAAGGAGAAAGATTTCATCTTCAGATCCATGAATCAGCTGTATGCCAGTCCAGTAGCGGAGCTTTCCTTTTCCTTTTCTTTTTTCAAATTTAAATTCAATCGGTAGGAATAAAGCACATTTTAGTTTTGTGCCTATAGTTTTGCTGTTAAATGCCTGGAAAATGGAAAATGTATGGTGAAGGGTTTAGAGTAGATGCAGTTCATGTTAAAAAATTTGTTAGTCTGGTCATGGAGTTCTTTCTGAGTTCTGCTGTCCGTTTGCTTTTTGTCCTTTGACTAATCTTGTATAATCTATCTAATTCAGCATTAGATGTTGATTTCCTGAATTTGGAGAGGATGTGCATATATCAACACTACCTGCAATATTGTATTCGCTTGCTTGCTGCATCTAGCATTTGGGTTTTGGGATATTAGAGCCAGTGTTGACCTAAAATATGAAACCAGAGTTTTGTCAGTAGAGTGTATGTATAGATCCATTGCTACTACTATTATCGTTTCATAAATCCATCTTTGTGCTCTCAAAATTTATCAGCCGACTGTGTAATGTATTCTCTTCTGTCTTCATCAGCTATATTGAAGGACGAGGATTTGAGGGAATCACTGGATCTTTGTCATATCTCCTGATTTGGCTGTCTGGTTTATGAGAACCTCCTGGTTCCTAAGTTCGTTGTGAGGAATTGTTAGCTCTTCGGCATTATGCATGTCAGGACCTGTGGTCACTGCTGCTAATGCTGAAGGGGCACTTTCTTCCACAGACAGAACAAGATCTCTTGATACAACTTTATTCAATGACAATCAATGCCTATCCACGTCATTTAATGGCGAAACAGAGTCTGCCAGATTCTCAGTTGGGAATCTCTCGCTTCCTAATGGGGAATCCTATTCCGGGTCATTGCTTGGCAATGCACCTGAGGGCTTTGGGACATATGTCTGGTCAGATGGGTGCATCTATGAGGGTGACTGGAGACGTGGGATGAGGCATGGGAATGGAAAGATCAGCTGGCCTTCTGGAACTGTTTATGATGGGGAGTTCTCTGGCGGATATATACATGGGGAAGGGACGTATATTGGCATTGAAAAGTTGACATATAAGGGACGGTGGAGGTTAAATTTGAAACACGGGTTGGGACACCAAGTTTATCCCAATGGAGATGTATTTGAGGGCTCTTGGATCCAGGGAATGGCCGAAGGGCCTGGTAAATATTCTTGGGCTAATGGGAATGTATATTTTGGGAACATGAAAGGTGGCAAGATGTCCGGTAAGGGAACTCTTACATGGGTAAATGGCGATTTGTTTGAAGGAAGCTGGTTGAATGGCATGATGCATGGATTTGGAGTTTACACTTGGAACGACGGCGGTTGCTATGTCGGGACATGGACGCGAGGCTTGAAGGATGGGAAAGGATCTTTCTATCCTAAAGGAAGTCGGTTTCCACCTGTTCAGGAACTTTACCTAAATGCCATGAGGAAAAGAGGGTTGCTTCCGGATATGAAGAAGCCGAATCACTCGCATATCCATCATGCTTCATCTGTGGACATGGGGCAAATGAAAGTCGGTGGGGACTGGGGGGTCCGTCGACATTTGTCCTCCGACAAAATGTCCAAGGGTAACCTCCTTAATCTGGAACAGTCTCGAGGGAGTAATGTTTCCCTACAAAGGCGCTGGAGTCTCGAGGTATCAATCGAAAAAGTAATCGGACATGATTCCTCATTGGGGTCATCTGAATCTTTCTTAGATGGAGGCGAAGAGGCTGAAGCAGACATCCCTATATTGGAAAGGGAGTATATGCAAGGTGTTTTGATCAGCGAGGTTGTGTTGAATAACAAGTTCTCGCCTTCATCTAGGAGAGCAAGACGGCGGCAAAAGAAGTTTGCCAAAGAGGCTATAATGCTAGGAGAAGCAATCTTTGAGGGCCATAGGAGCTATGATCTGATGCTCAGTCTGCAGCTTGGTATCAGGTACACTTGAAATCACTAAGATTAATAAGCTGCAAGAAACTTCCTCAATCTCGTGTACTAAAAACTTCTGGTGTATGTCTCTATACGACAAAAACTCATAATTTCACTTTTTTAACTTCATCACTTATATTTCCTAGCCCTTTGCCTGAAGATTGAACAGCATAACATAAAGTCAAAAAATTTATTGAGTGAGATGAAGACTACAGAGTGTGCACCTATATTGATGGTCCTCTTGGATGGCTTAACAACAGAAGAAAAAAGAAGTAACATTGATGTGACTCAAATTTGCTTTATGCAGTGCTTAAAATATTGAATTAGTTTATATATGGCTGGTAGATGGCTGTAATGTGAATCTCATGCAAACTTTCAATAGGTTAATTTCACCGAAAACATCTATGCCAAGTGGTAGCTCTATCCTTCAGGTACACTGTCGGGAAAATCACGCCAATACAGAAACGGGAAGTTCGAGCATCTGATTTTGGTCCAAGGGCAAGCTTTTGGATGAACTTTCCTAGAGAAGGATCCCAACTGACACCACCTCACCAGTCTGAAGATTTCAAGTGGAAGGACTATTGTCCTATGGTTTTCAGGTTAATTATTTGACTATTTTACTTTGTCCAAGATATAGTTTGAAGTCATTTATGGACTTTACCTGTTAATCGATGTGTATCCTCCATGTGAAGAAGCATGCGATGTTTGACTGCTTGATTTAAGCATGCTGGAAAGTCAAGAGTCCAATTAATACTTATACATGTTGCCTGCCACGTTATTAATTCAATTTTGTTTTTCTCTTTCATTATGCAAGGACTTAAGTGCAGGGCCTGATCACAAACAAAACTCCTTGTCGAATTGTAGATTTTGAATCGGATTAATTTTGTTGAGGATTGCATAGCAGACTATTTTTTCAAGCATAAATGAATTTATTTTCCACCTTGTGTGCTTATTCACTGAAGAGTGCAATTTCTGTCCTGGACGCGGTTGTCTTTCTTGTGCCCTTTGCTGGATGTTATTGCAGTATAGGACTTGTCAAACTTATCAGGAACATGTAATTTACCTCTTAGTTCTTATTTATAGTTAATCATGTGCCTTTAGCATAGCTTTTCAATCTCATTAACGTGTTATGCAAGAGACAGTGGTTTTCAAGTTATATATTTGTTTTTTTGACATACCTATAGCTTCAGCTCGCTAACTACAATTTATCTGTCTAGTAATCAAATTTTTCTGTCAAATTGTTAATAGGAATTTGAGAGAGATGTTCAAAATTGACTGCTGATTATATGATCTCCATTTGTGGAAATGATGCCTTGAGGGAGCTTTCTTCACCTGGCAAGAGCGGTAGTGTTTTTTTCTTGTCTCAAGACGACCGATTTATGATTAAGACCCTCCGGAAATCCGAAGTGAAGGTTTGCCATCTTTACTTGGATTGATTTATCTTAGTGATAAGTTTGGTTGGTTCTGAATCAGAAGTTTGATTTCCTTCTTGGAAATAGTTTTCTCTAGATCTGTACTACTTAGATTAGTATATTCTTTATGAGGGATTTTCCCCCTATATCACGGTTTTAGGTGTTGACCTTTGATCTACCAACAATGATATTTTTAGGGTCTGTCCTCTTTACCATTTATAGCAGAGCTCTAATTACAAGTAGCCTGTGAGAAAGCACCTAAATTATAATTTACATGGACAAAATTATTTGTCCTGGGATCCATGTGTCCTCGTAATTTTAGCTGAAAATAGGGATGCAGATTGACATCTTATGAACTAAAAATTCACATATTAGCTTCTTTTCATTCTTTCTATTCCTTGTTAGCAATTTTGTTTTGTCTTGTCTGGTCTATGTAATTTGCGTAAGCACCTAATGTCACATATAAATGCTGTGTGGAATGTCTACCAGATATAATCAATTTGTAGTTCAACCACAAGATTGCTTTTCGTTGAGACAATGGAGGCATTTTGTCCATCTGCTGCAAAAGACTGCTTTTGTTTTGTCCTGAGAATGTAGGGGAAAAAGAAGTCTACTGCTGACACCATGCCTGAGAAGTCCTCTCTAGTAATTTCAGTGTTCACACATTTCACCTGGGCTTTGAGTGCCTATTAATTCAAGCGCACTGTCAAGAGAAGTTTTTTTTTTTACTTAATAGGAATGTGCTAAAAGATAAGCATCAACTGCTCGAACTTGCAATTGTACAGTCTTTCATACCAGTGATCCTTCTCTGCTCTCCATCCTTCATCTTTCTGTCATTGTTTTTCTCAACCACGACCTTTTTACTGTATAAAACTTGTATGCTTTGAACTCTCTTTGTTGTTGAAGTTTTGTATTTCTGTGATTCACAGGTTCTGTTGAGAATGCTTCCAAACTACTATCATCACGTGCAGACATATGATAATACGCTTATTACAAAATTCTTTGGTCTTCATAGGATTAAGCCATCAAGCAGTCAAAAGGTAAGCATCAATATGCAACTTAACTATGACTATCTCTGCATCTCTGCTCGTCTTAATTATTCTACATATAACTTTTTCTACAAGCATCATATGTCAAAGTTTACGTGATAAATAGGACAAAAATCTTTTGTGTAATGTGTGGCGGGTATGAACTCTATTTTTTCTTAACATAATTAGAATCATCTAGCTCATTCTTTGTGCAGTTTCGCTTTGTAGTGATGGGAAACATGTTCTGCACCGAGTTGAGGATCCATCGAAGATTTGATCTGAAAGGGTCTTCGCTTGGGCGTTCTGCAGATAAAGTTGAAATAGATGAAAACACGATACTTAAAGATTTGGACCTAAATTACTGTTTCTACTTGCAACCTTCTTGGCAGGAGGCTTTAATGCAGTAAGTGATGAAGTGCACTTTAATCATGATATTGTAATCATTCTTTTTGTCACTTGTTTTCACAATGCTAGGTTATTGACTAGATAAAGAGATATCGACATTATAAATATTTGATTTATTCTGGTGCAATTGGCTAAAGTATATGATGAGTTGTCAAAATTAAATGTTTAAAGTCAATACATGATGTAGATTTTCTACTTTGATTTCCATATAATTGCCTCATATGTTCAGATTTTCTGTTGGAGCATAGGATTCTAGTTATTAACAATTCACTACAGATGGTATTACACTCTGATTATCATTAGGTTAAAAAACACAGGCTGTATTTTGGAATATCTCTTCATTTTAAATAGGTAACAGTAGATCTAGTAATTCACATTGAGACTCTGATCCAACATCAGAATTGACATATCTTCCTGTAGAGAAACTAAAGGATGAAAGATCTCTCTCTCTCTCTCTCTCTCTCTCACACACACACACACACACACTAGCAAAGGGAAAAAGTGAATAGTATTTCAACTTAACTAAATCCAGGCATCCTTTCTCAGATCAGCTAAGTTCAACAAAGCTTTCTTCAAAATGAGGCTCTTTTTAGATTGCTGTAATATCAAAGCAATGTATTACTTTAAGCGATGCCTTAATTAGTTTAGTGGCCCTAATTCCTTGATATATTCCTTCTTCTTCAGTCTACTCACTCTTATGGACCAGGGCATCTCTCTACTGTTTTCCAGTTCTTACATGGAAGAACCTTCAAATAACTCACTCTTTACCTTGGATTCAAAACATGTGACCTCCTTTTCCTAAAAGCGCATTTGCAATTCATATATAGAGTCCTTTGAGTATTTCAAAGAGTGTCTGGTGCATCCTCACGTCTGATGTGCTCGTTTTGTAAGCCTGTTTCTCTGATTTTGACTATCAACTTCTCCATCAGGTAGCGCCTGGTCAGACAATATTTGAAAGTTAATTCAAAACATTTGACGTCTTCTGAGTCTTCCTATGAGAAAAAAATTCTGTAACTTCTGATAACTTGTTCTTTTAGGCGAATTCCCTGTGAGAGAGAACCATTCAGCATAGCTACATCAGAGCATCTGGCACTTGTAGGACAAGTTTTTCTCTCTCAACCACTGCAATCTTTTCCATATTTTGTTTGAATCATGTTAAAAAGTCAGCATTCTAAAGTACATTAAGTTTGACAGTTCCCTTCAATAAAGAATTTTTTTCCTTTTTGGTAATTGTATCAATGTCTTTACTCTTTAAACAGTTGTGAATCTCATGATTAAAGCAAAGAACCGCCTGATTGAACTTTTTCAATTGCTCAGATAACCTAAAAAAAGTATTATGATAAACAGTATGATGATGGGCTAGCTCTTTTGAAGACACTATTCCATCAACTTAAGCATTTAACACCATCTTCTGCAGGCAGATAGAGATTGATGCCAAATTCTTAGAAGCACAGCACATAATGGATTATAGCCTTTTGTTAGGTGTACATTATCGAGCTCCACAGCACCTACGTCCTAATGTTTCTTATAATCAAGGAATGACAGCAGATGGGTTGGGAATTCTTGCTGAGGAAGGTAAGCGGTATATGCCGGACGCTCTGCTTTCGGCTCTTATAGGCTGCCTTTATTTTTATAAAATATCCTCAAACCATCTGCAAGTCTTCTTTGCCTTACCTTGTATCGGATGACTCAGCAAGGAATTTATTCATACACACAATCACAAGATTTTTGGTGCATGATTATCATCCTTTGTATACACTTAAATTCAAATCATGTCTAGTCTCACTTTTCACCCTTGTGAAGGATTAAAAACTAGTCTATTGATGTTACTTTTGTTATGATCCAATGACAGATACTCTGGAGGATGAAAGGTACCCGCAAGGCCTGGTTTTGGTCCCTCGTGGGACAGAAGATGATAGTATGGTAGTGGGTCCTCATATTAGAGGTAGCCGGTTGCGTGCATCATCCGCTGCTGGTGATGAGGAGGTGGATCTCCTACTACCTGGTACAGCAAGGTATGGTTTCTGAGTACCTCGAGTCAATGATTGAATGATTACAGAGGATCAACGCGTGATGTCAGACTAGATTAGGAATGCTTCAAGTGGTATAGACATTACATCACATGAGGTGCTTGCTTATTTATCCAACACTTTTGCAGCTGCAAAATAATAAGTCTTTAATGTGAGATTAGAGAGTTAATTCGATAAGAATGATGGGAGCCCAATGGTTGAGATTGGACCTCAATTTGTTGAATCTGACGAAGGCCATGATTCTCTTCTACTTCTTCAGCTGCTGTGCAATAGTTGAACAATATTCCATGTTAATTTCTGTGCAGACTCCAAATTCAGCTCGGAGTCAACATGCCTGCGAGGGCAGAGCAAATTCCAGGAAAAGAGGAGAAGCAAATGCTTCATGAAGCGTATGATGTTGTCCTCTACCTGGGAATCATCGATATACTGCAGGAGTACAATATGAGCAAGAAGATTGAGCATGCTTACAAGTCCCTCCAGTTCGATTCCTTGTCCATCTCTGCGGTGGACCCAAGGTTCTACTCCCATCGCTTCCTTGAGTTCATCAAGAAGGTCTTCCCTCCGAATGCCACTGCTTAGACATGTTGAGGGGATGCAAGCATGACTTGTCGGACAGACTCTTGGATATGATAGACCGTAAATGTGGTGAGCTTCACCGGTAAATTCCCAAGCTTCTTTCTGAAATTTCTGTTTATAACTGCTGGGAACCAAAAGGCCATTTTGGCTGCCACAAGCAGAGTTCTTTTTCTTTCTTTGTCATTAATTTTTTCGCCTCCCGTTTACCTGACAGAGACTTCTTTTCTACCGTCACCTTTGGGAGAAAAATCAGTGACATATTTACATTCTTCCCTGTCAAATTTATTTGCTCGGCATGTCCCCCAGAAGGACAGGAAAAATTATGTGGCGAGGTCGCATCAAACTCGGAGTAATTGGGCTTTCTATGCTTGTAGTCTCCTTTCACACAGTGACTTTGTACTTTCAGCTGGAAAATCCATCACAACTTGTCTTTCACCCTAGAGAGGGGAAAAAATCCAATATGAATGTATCTCCTGATAAGTTTACCATATGGTAATGAGCCAGTCTAATGAAGGTTCGTCGGAGTGATGGTCCACTGTTACCAAAGCGTTAAAAAGGTTTCGGTTTCGATTCATTTAAGCCTTGTTCGGCCTTCCCGTGGCGGCTTCGCCTATTCGAATTTGAGCACTGATCTGACCTTTGGTTGTATAGATACCAAGATCTCTCATCTCATCTTTGAGCATCCATTGAGGAGAGTTTTGAGTGGCTCTTCTCAAAGGGCCAGCATGAGAGTTCTCCGGTCAGTAAGAGAGATTAGTCTCTATGATTTTAAGCGGGATTCCGACTCATCATTTTCAGTGCAAGTCGCTCTCTACAGAAGGTTTTGAAAAGCACCTCCTTTTGAGAAGTTCCAGGCACAAGGAAAAGAGAGGTTCAAACACGAATTCTTCCCACCGCCCGTCATACATCGTACAGCGCAAATTTATCTGGACAATCATGAGTCGTGGGTTCCCCACCAGCACCAGCCCCACGCCTGACCCGCCGTGAAAATGATGCGCCACTCATCATCAACTCACTTCTGCCTCTCCCCCTTGGGGTTTGTGATGGCGATGTGAAGCTTTTCCCCACCCTTAGGGGATTTGCTGAGATTTGCACTGCAATAAATGCTCCACTAGATGAGAAAATTACAAAAGAAGGCAAGTCATTATCCATCGTAATTAGATCAACTCAATCATAATTTTTTTAGTATTTTGTCAATTAAATTCATCTAATCAATTTTAACTGAAAATAAGTGGTTGCTAATAGTATCACGTAAAACAATTGACTCTAATATAAATAATATTAAATAAATAAATTTTTATAATTTTTTTTATCAAGTTTAGCAAAGGTCATTGGTCAAAAGTGAAGGCCAACCAACGCTTGCCGACTATAGGCAAGGGCTTCACAGCCTTCACCTATGACTCACAAGAGTTGGCCAACAACCTTTGTTGGGCTTGGAAGAAAAACAACAAGAAAAGTAAGGAAAAAAATAATAAAAGAATAAAAATTCACAAACTTTTAAAAACAAATAATAAAAATTGTCATCGTCAGCCTTTCCTTTTAAAACGATCAGGATCCATATCAATGACTTTCAGTTAAAATTGACTATATGGCCTCAAGTGACAAAAAGTGAAAATATTTAAAACTAATCGACGTAATTGAAAATTTTATGATTGAATCAATACAAATAGAATAATTTTTAGGACTTTTTTGATAATTTTTCCAAAAATTATCACTTTAGAACGATAATCAAGGGAATTCACTACGTTTATCGAGGATGAACTCTACTCGTGATTTGCATGATTGCAAAATGAGTTGTTGAGCCTCAAGGACGCTTTCGTAATTTGGTCACTTAGTAATTTCTCGTACCTTTCGCTCTTTCCAATATATATTTTTAATAATCCAAAGGACAAGTACCTAGATTTGGCTTCCGCTCCAAGTGATAGCTTTCCTCCGACATTTAAGTCACATAGACTAGTTCTTTTTTGTCACTTGTCCCATGGAACAATATATTGATTGAGAAAGCATCATACTAACAAAACATACTCCATCAATCTCATGAGCTAATTATTATATTATTTTTTTAAGTCGAATAGCTATAATATTAGTTATTATCTTATGAATGACTTTCAATGTTGCCAAGACTCCACAATTTATAAATTCAATTATTTACCTATCTTTATATTCTTAATTAATGACTACAATTAATATAATATTTATGTAATGTATTATTAAATTAGTTATAATTATTGCAATGTCACATCGACAAAGTGAGAGAGAGAGAGGGGAAAAAAGGCGATATTTTGATAATAGTTATTAATAGTTATCACAACATACTACGGCTCATGTGAGGTGGATAAGGCGATGTGATTGGCATCAAAACATGACCATCATAGAATAGACTCGATTAAGTGCTTTCCTAAAGACTTGTGTGCGAGCGGTGAAATTTATTGAGCAGCGGCGATAAATTTATTTGGGCACGTATCAGGATGCATCAGGTGCGATGTCCATCTAGTGCACTTTAGGGTTTCCTCAGGAACAGTGGCTCTTAAATCAAAACAAAAATAAAATTTTCAATTCATTTTCCCGCATTATCCTTATCTAAAGGATCATGTTGTAACTATTATTGCTTTGACTATAATAGGTATTACGCTGTTAATACTGTAAACTAGTACCGTAATAAGTAGTCAACCTACGATAGACCCCTAATGAAATAGTTATCATTTACTTTGTAAAAATATCGTAGTAACATTAGGGACCAAATTGAGAGATAAAAGATACTATCCATACAATGCTACCAACTTCTTATGGGTCGTGTGCCTATGTGAAGCCTGCGACCTAATTCGGGGAGTTTACGGATCTCTGAATTAGTCGGGCGAGGTCCAAATCATCCCAAAAAAAAAAGTTAAAAAGAGAGATATAAGATAACTGACCAAGTGCTCCTGGATCAGGCACTTTATCCTACAACAGTACCATGGAGTCTCCTACTTGAACCCTCGTCCTCTCCCACTAAAGCGAGATGTGACCGATTGAACCGGCTCTTAACAAAACAATGGCTTTCACTACATCTAACTTGTTTGAATAATCTAACTATAGAAATGCTATTACGGTTAGTCAGGATTAATGTACCTTAATCTTATTCTATGCAAGTAAGGTCACACATGATGATATTTTATCTTTAGTTTAAGCATGATTGGTGAAGACCATACTCGAATTGATGGGCAGAATGGTTTGAATTGCAAGAATGTAGAGTTAGAAGGAGAACGAGGCATTAAAATATTTAAATATCAAATCATGTCTTTATATCAATTTAAGCTTTTAAAATAATTGATAGTAATCTCACAAAACCTTATATAGTATCACTACAAGAGATTCTAAATTCAAACTTTTCCATAACTATTATCTCCTCAATTACATATTTCTACACTTTAGACCTCGGGGAATAGTCCTAAGCTCTTGAAGAGCATCTAGTTGGCTAGACTACCACACATCCAACTATGGTCCAATGCACCGGTGGTGCATCCGTGTTTACCTAACGAATTCCAATTGTATAAATTATTTTTGGTCAATCCTCCTAGAGGAAGCCAACTTGATTCGAGTTTAAAACAGTAACCCTTCGCGTATGACGATCTTTGAAGCCAAGCAATCAATAAGAAAGTAACATTCCATAAATTTATTGGTTCTAGTGTGAATGGCTTCATTTTCTATTGGTGATAAAGATAATTTAGTGATCCGATGTGTGGAAGCAGCCATTCCAAGATGTCACCTTGCCGACTCCGTTGTTTGGGGTGAAAATCGGGAACTTTTGGAAAATATTTTGTTAGTTTATTGCTGTTATTGCTTAAAAAACAAGCCAATGAAAATTTTTGTCATTATTCACATAATTTATGCTTAAAACACTTTTATCGACAACATAAACATTTTCCATCAACTCATTTTCTCAAATGATATAAAAATAAGAAAAGTTCTTTGCAAACGGTCATTTTTTTAAAAAATTTTTTTATGAAAGGTAAAAGGGATTGTTATTTGAACACCATACCGGATTGACACCATTATTATTTAAAACCATTAAATTGGGTGCAAATTACCGTGTTGACATCACAATTTTGCAAATCCATCTAAATTGGGTGCTAAATATCAAAATCAATCAACATCGCACAATTTTACCATTGAGAAGCCGAAGAGAAGTTTCCAAAGAAGGAGACACAAGAGAGAGAGAGAGAGAGAGAGAGAGAAGCCAAAGGATACAAGCATACACAAGCACATGGGCAATGTCCTAATGTTGACCATCCACCAACATGGATGGAGATCGGTCGTGTGTTCTCTAGCACTTAAATGAAGCTTCGTGACGGTCGTGACAACGCTGGCCAGGCATTTACTCGAGTTAAAAGAGTCCACATGACACGCGCATCGCGACAACCCAATAATCTTTTTCCCCTCCTTGTCCTCCAGCTTCCTTGATTTCTGCTACTTGTCATGTCTGGTTTGATCTTTAGCACTCTTGTTGTCCCAAGAAGTTTTTTCACCTGTTTACAGCGATAAGTTTAACCCTCGAGATCGGCATAATCGGTCGAGACATTACTAAGTATCTAGGTAAAAAATTGGAGGTCTTTTGCCCGAATCACCACTGAGTTGTGTGCAATCTCATCTAGATTGGGGCCACTTGCACTAGTCAAAAAGGTATGAACTTAATTGATTCATAGACTTGCGTGAGATGTCCTGAATTTTTGGGTCACCGGACCTCTGCACTCGTGCCCTTATAAAAAGACCAAGGAGAATGATCTCAACACTTCTATAATGCAATTATCGATGGGTTGATTGTCCAAGACGCTAGTAACGAGAGTTGTAATCAAGTTACTCACGGATGAATTTCACGCGTTTCAATGAATTTGAATGAGGTTATTTGGGAATAAGTGACTTATTGTGCACTCTACATCATAAATAATTTGAGGAAGGCAAATCATGTATGCACACATGTCAATTCAATTCTAAATTTTTTAATTTTACCAATTAAGTCCTAAATTTTTTAACAATGTGACAATTAAGTTCATTCGGTCAATTTTTGTTAAAAGCTACTGATATGGATGCCGTGCTCTTCCATGTGGTACAGCCAACATTGACGTAAACATTTTTTTAATAATATTTTTAACAATGTTGCGAATTTTTTCAATTTTTTTTCTTTCCTTTTCTTTACTTTTTTATGTTTTTAGAAAGCCATCAAGATCGGGCTGGGAGTGAGCGATTAGAGTTCTCGTACAAATTCCACTTAGAACCCGAAACCTACAAGTTAGAATGGATTCCTCATTTTTTTTTTTTTTAACTTAGAACCTACCCTGCTTATCGTAGAACCTAGAACCTACTTTGTCACATGTTCTAAGATAGGTTTCAGAGTCTACACATGTTCTATCTATATTATTAATTGAACAATTGCAATGTATTAAAATCTTTAATGATTGCCACTTACTATTACAATTCACTGACCATAATTTATCTAAATACACAAAAAAAAAAAATATGAACATTAATAAAGTAAAAATCTTAGTCATAAACTCGGAAGCTCAGACTAGTACTTCCAGATTATATATTCATCATCAACCAACATAGAACATTGCAGGATTACACGACGACAAGAACTAAGAAAAACATTAAAATTTTGTTCCAGGTTCTAGGTTCTAGGTTCAAGTTCCTTCAACTAAGAACCTAGAACCTATCTATCGAAATAAGTTCCTCATATTTTGGAACCAGGAATCTACCCTGCATACCTTGTATATATTCTCATTGATTCGGTTCTCAAGTTCCAAGTTTTACCCAAGTATCATGCTCACCCTAAAAGTCGCTAATCAATTCTCATCGACACTAAACAAGGGTCGTGACGCCCTCGCTGTGGCTATTGAGGGCTTGGTGAGGGTCGTGACACATTTTTCAATCAAATCGAGGGCACACAAGCCCTCGCCCATATCTAGGAAGGGTTGGATCTGGGCCAAGTAAGGGCATTGTGACCATCGTCAGCTCTAGGGGAGGCTTGCCACACCCTTGTCGGCCACTAGGTAAGGGCTTGGCAACCTTGGCCAACCAAAGTGAGGAAGTTGCGGCCCTTACCCAAAGCCAGCAAGGGCCACAACACACTCGCCCAGTGCTAGCATGGGTCAGCCGATGACCTTGCTATCCTTTCATCCAAAAAAAAAAAGGAAAGGAAAGAAAAAAGAAAAATGCCAAAAAATTATAAAAATTTCAAAAATTTGATATTATTATGGGAAAATGTCACAAATGGTCCCTATACTTTTGCCTAATGTGCAATTTCGTCCTGAACTTTCGATTGGCTCAATTTGGTCCTCGAACTATTGATAAATGTCCAATCTAGTCCACATGACTTTTAATCGGCTTAATTTGATCCTTGAACTATTCATAAATGTCAAATCTAGTCCTTCGTTACTGTTTTCCTTTTTTTTTTTAAATTTTTTAAATTTTTTTAAATTTTTAAATTTTTTAATTTAAAAAAAAAAAAATTTGCTTTTCCTCTCTTCCCTCCGCCGGAGCCGGCGGAGGGAAGCCGGCGCGTCTGGCGAGGGTCGCCCGACGCCGGGTGCTCCTCGCCGGCGTCGGGCGAGGAGCACCCCTAGCGAGGGTCGCCCGACGCCGGGGTGCTCCTCGCCGGCGTCGGCGAGGAGCACCCCGGCGAGGGAGCCCCTCGCCCGACGCCGGCGAGGGCTTCCTCGCAGATCGGCAAGGGGGATCCCCGCGCGGCGTCGGCGAGGGAGCACCTGGCGAGGGTCGCCCGACGCCGCGAGGGATCCCCTTGCAAGATCTGCGAGGGAGGCCTTGCCGCGTCGGGCGAGGGGCTCCCCGCCGGGGTGCTCCCCGCGGATCCGCGAGGGAGCCCCTCGCCCGACGCCGTGGAGGGAGCCCCTCGCTCGACGCCGCGAGGGAGCACCCGGCGTCGGGCGAGGCCGCCCTCGCCGGCATCGGGCGGGGCTCCCTCGCCGGATCCGCGAGGGAGCCCCTCGCCCGACGCCGGCGAGACGGCCCCTCGCTCGACGCCGGCGAGGAGCACCCGTGTCGGGCGAGGGGCTCCGGCGTCGGGCCGCCCTCGCCCGCGTCCGACGAGGACGGCCCTCGCTCGACGCCGGCGAGGGCGACCCTCGCCGGACGCGGCTTCCCTCCGCCGGCTCCGGCGGAGGGAAGAGAGGAAAAACAAAAAAAAAAAATTTTAAAAATTTAAAAATTTTAAAAATTAAAATTTAAAAAAAAATTTAAAAATTTTTTAAAAAATGAAAAACAGTAACAAAGGACTAGATTGGACATTTATGAATAGTTCAAGGACCAAATTGAGCCGATTAAAAGTTCAGGGACTAGATTGGACATTTATCAATAGTTCATGGACCAAATTGAGCCAATCAAAAGTTTAGGGACGAAATTGCACATTAGGCAAAAGTATAGGGACTATTTGTGACATTTTCCTATTATTATAAAAATGTCAAATTTAGTGACATTAGTGTCACATAAGATAACCAAGATCCACATTAGCAATTTCCTACCAAAATTGGCTGAATGAAGTATAGCAAAATATGAAAGGTTTAAGACTTCATTCATTTCACGGAAAATGACTTCCAGAAAAACATTTTCCGGATTTTCCAATGTTCGTTTCACGGAAAATGAATTACTCAAGGAAAATGTTTTCCATCATTGGAAAAAAGAACATTTAAAAGTGGAAAATATTTTCTATAACTTCTTCCACCTTACTTCTTTTCACCAACACATTTTCGTTTTATTTTTATGCTTTCTTTTTCTTTTCTTTTTTTCCTTTTTTTTCTCTATTTCCTTTTCATCTTCTTCCTTGGCCTTGGTCGGTCGTTGGCCATGGCGACGATCGGCGACCGGCCGTGAGCCAGCTCAAGCCTCGCCCCAGGCCGGCGAGGCTCTGCCTAGCCCAATCTAGGGAAGCGAAGCTCGCTTGAGCCCAAAGAGCTCAAGCCTCGCAAGATCGGGCAAGGCAGAGCGTCGCTAGCCTATGGCAGAGCTCAGGCCTTGCTAGATTTGGCGAGCTAGGTGGGGCTTGGGCCTTGCCCAAGCTCGCCGAGGTTCACCGGGCTCGCAGCTTGCCGGGTTTGGTGGCGGAGCTCGGGCTCTTGATCCGAGCTAGCCCAAGCTCCGCCACCGAGATCCGATGAGTTCGCGGCTCGCCAAAGCCTGGTGAACCTCTAGCGAGCTCGGGCGAGATTGGCCGAGCCTTGAACTCACCGGATCCGGTCACCGTGTCTTGGCGGCGGCCGGGCGGTCGGCCATCGTCGGGCCTACGGCAACGGAGGAAGGAGGAGGAAGAAGGAGGAGGAAAGAGGAAGGAAAAGAAAAAGAAAAAGAAAGAAAAGATAATAAACAATAAAAAAATTCAATTTTTAAAAATACAAATAATTAAAAATTCATTTTTAAAAAATTAAACCTAATTTTTGCTCAATTAAAAATATTAAAATTCATTTTTTTGATAATTTTTCCCAAACAATTAAATTAGTTAATGAACGGTGGAAAATATTTTCCACTCAAAGTTCGAGGTTTCGGTCGAACATCGGAAAATAATTACATTTTCCCGAAAATGACTTCCGAAAAATATTTTCTAGAAACGCCACGTTTTCCGCAAAACGAACGGAGCCTAAGACTTAATCGATAAAATTAAAAAGTTTAGAACTCAATTGACAAAAGTACAGGTAGGGTAAAACTTTTTCAATAATTTTCCTTAGGGTTGTGTTTGTCGTCCGCATTCGGATTGAGATAGAATAGGATAAGGTAGGATTGGAAATCATCTTAATTTAAAAAAGAAAAATCACATCATATGTTTGGTGCAATTCAAGCTAGGATTAAAAATATTTCAGAATCTCATTTGCCTATTGTCATCTCCTGTGATATTCAAATCTTACCTCTTGATTTCCTCACCAACTCGTTGAACCCACTCTCTTCAGCTCTTTCTGATTTGTCTCCTTCGCAACCAGCTTCACTAGATCCACTGCAGGTTGTATACCTTGCTTGACTTCACTGCGTCGGGGACCTTCGGGCATCAGCAAAGATGACCTTCGAGTCGCCGAGGGCATCAGGAGCGACCAAGGGAGGTGTCCAGGCGATCAATTTGATAGACGAGTTAGCGGACAATGCAAAGGTGAAGGGTGGCGATGGGGTGGTGGATGACGCCACACTCAAAGCTCAGAGGCCACTTGACATCGGAGCCGATCTAGGGGTAGTGAGGTTCGCTAAAAATCTGGAAAATTCTTGATTGTTGACTTGTAATTTACCTACACTTAATATCTTAGATTTGGTTTTAATGGAGGGGTATGCGATTGTTTTGGCAAGTTAGGGTCTAGAGATAATGCAAGGTTATTCCTTGCCAGAGAGAAAAAGTCACTATTGTCGCACTACCATAGATTACCAATGGTGGCAACGATTCATTGTAGTAATTTTTGGGGACCAATTTATTTTCATCGCCAAAGCTAACAGAGATGATAATATTTTTGTCACATTTTATGGGCGGACACGCATTGTGGAGTTATTTGATCTAAAGGACGTTGCTAAATAGTAGATGAGATATTTTATATTTCTGTCCGGACTCAAATCCGGACTGTCAAACGCAGGTTAGGATTATATTATGAACTGAAAATTTTGCATGTGATGAGATAACGTGAATTAACAGAGCATGAATGTGAGACTAATCACTGGTGGGAGCAAAGACAAAACCTAGAAAACGATCACTGACACATGGACATAATCCCACATGTTGGTCGGTGTTCACTGGTCATTAGAAGACACAATAACTAGCTAACACATGAATACAATCCCACATGCCTGTAAGTGCTCCTTTGACCCTCACCCAAAAAAAAAGAAACCAAGAAAAGTTATTAAAAAAAAAAAGAAAGAGAGAGAGAGAGAAACCCTAAAACTAGATACGAGAAAAGAAGTGCTCCGGGCATGCACTGTCATCGGAAAAGGAGGAACTCACACATGAATCATTGCATACAGAGGAGACCCCTGCATAAAGAATGTGAAAAATGAAAGGTGGACTGATGAATTAGGGTCTTATTTTATTTAGTGAAAAACCACAAAATGATGGTGTTGGTTGGCTGATCAGGCTCCAGAATGTTGCTTTTGATGGGATGCCAGGGAAGAAGCAGGAAGATAATTTGAAAATTTTTGGTGGGCTATGCTGTAATGATGCTTGTGATGATATTCACGCTTAGGAGAGCCTTGGAACTCCTCCGAAAAGCTTATAAAGCAGCAGTCATTCATGGGAGATGGGGTAGTGTGTCCGGGCCAAACGCCACCCAATAATAATGTTAAATACAATAAGAATTTTCACAAAAATGGTGGGTTACGATGACAAGTACGTCAAATATCAATAGTTTTTTTCTATTTAATTGCTTAGCAAGTGTCTTGAAAAGACTTGTTGATTAAAAATATCAATGTGACAATCATTCACTAATGAGAAAATTATTCAAAAAATTCTAAATTTAATATAAGGAGGTCAATATAGTCATGAAATTTTTAATTGTGCTAATTTAGAACTAAATTGACAATTTACCATTTTAATTTAAACTTTTCAATCATTTCAATTTATTCCTAAACCTTTCAATAATTTATTAATTTAGTTATAAACCTTTTAAAGATTTATCAATGTAGCCCTTCTTGGCATCTATGCAAATAATATGTTTTAAGACTAAATTAACACAAAGAAAGGTTTATGACTAAATTAACAAATCATCAAAATGTTTATGACTAAATTAGTATAATTGAAAGGTTTATGACTGAATTGCCGTAAATAAACTTAGGAAATTTTGGACAATTTTCTCCACTTTTTGAATATGACATGAATTTAGTGAGAGAAATTTGATCCCGAATTGACATAGCATGATCAACTCAATATTTACATATTTTTGCTGAATTTGAACCCCCAAAAAAACAAAAAACTTTGTAATGACTTTAAAGGTGATTAACCATAATCAACATCCTTTATCAAATGATGAAATGAATTTTACTAGATAATTTTCCCAAGGGGCTGCTCCAATGGCAAGAGTGTTCATTTTTTTTTTTTTAATTGCTCAAAGGCTGAATTTGAATCACTATATTTGCCACATTTCTCTGGGCCATGTCAAGGGAACTATATCTAAATATAGATCTAGAAGCTCCTTATAGGTATTTGATTTGTGTTCTTTTCAACGTTTTGATATTGGTGTCTCTACATGACGATTGACGATGGCAATAAGGACATTAAATCTAAATGTGCACCACAAGTCTCTACGAATGAAGTGGGAGATCTCGGCGTATGCTTATCATTGAATCTAGTGATTGGCCGCCGATAGTTTACGGGTGGGATCTAATTTTTGAGAGATAAAGTGTGTTTCTAATTGCAAACCGTGCTTTGTTATTTTTACAGTGTCACGTGGTGGTATGGTTTGAATTTACAAACGAGCATTGGGGAAATACAAATGCCTTTAACCTAAAGCTCCTTGGGGAATTGCAAATTGCGTTTGGTAAAAAATCATTTGTAAAGTTACTTTGTCCTAAATAGTGTTTGGCAATTTTATTTTATTTTTTATAAAGGACTTTTGGGTCTAATTTTTCTTTTTCTAATTAATAAATCAAACCCTCTAGCAAGCCAGCTCCAACATCAGTGGTTGTTGCCCAAGGTCATGTGATCCTTGGTGAGGGTCGTCCGACCTTAGGTGTACCTAGGTAGGCAGCTAGCCAAGGTCGCACGACCACGGGCGACGACAGCTTGCATGGTGTCAAGCGACCACGATAGCCATCACGTGACCTTGCCGACCTCTTGTCGGCCCTTCACTGGCCCGATTTAGCCTTGCCAACCACCTTCACCAACTGTCCTTGCTAAAAAAAAAAAGATGAATATTTAACAAGGGCAAAATCGAAAAATAAGAAATCGGTGAGGGTAGTTTTAGAAGAAGAAAACCAGCTTTAGCATATAGCCAAATGTTGAAACCCTAGTTTCAGCTTTCTTAAGGTCAGCATTCAACTGAAAGCCCATTGGGAAACTTGCCAAATACCCAGCATTTCTTCGAGGGGTTTTGGGGGCTAAATGTACCATTTTGCTTTGTTCTACAATTATTTGATATTTGCTAGGCTTTGGAAATCTTCTACGTGCCGCTTGAACAGTATTCTAATATATGAATGGCATCTTTCTTTCGATCAAACACAGTGAGGTGCAATGTACCGTGGGTTTTACACTATTCGATTGACTTTAAGGACATAGCTTATCAAGGTACAGAAGCGAATAACTTCTAGATGACGAGAAGTCCAAGGGGATCTTCTTCATGGCCATAGCCATGCAAGAATTTTTTTTTCCCAAAAGCCTCTCGTATGTCCTTCAACGACCTCAAAGACCGTAGGCAAAAGTAAAGGAAAGAATGATACGTTAACGTTGTCAGGTGGTCTCGGTTTAGTCTAGCCGTTTTCTTTAGCTTATGTCTCTAAGGCATCATTTGATGCCCTCTCCCCTCCTCTCTCTCTCTCTTTTCTCTCTCTCTTTCTCTCTCTGTCATTGCATTGCTTCTCACTCTACTAGAGCCAAAGACGCAAGGTGGAGAGAGAGAGAGAGAGACGACAGGGAGAAGAAACACTCGCCCACCAATTCAGGAACACGCATCATCTTCATCGTTCAACGACAGCAGAGGATTTACAGAGGGTGTCCGTCATCGTCTTCGTGGTGTTTAAAGTTGGTTTTGGATGCAAAACGATAATGGGTTCTTCAGGGCAAAGCGGTGGCTATGATCTGTCGTTCAAGATCTTGCTGATCGGGGACTCCGGCGTCGGCAAAAGCAGCCTTCTTGTCAGCTTCATCTCTTCTTCTGCTGAAGATCTCGCCCCGACCATTGGTACTCACTCAAAAGAGAATAAAGTTTGATGCTTTCGTCTCTTGATTCCTCAGTCTTTTTCCATGTCTATGAGAAAATTTCTGGGCAATGGAGCTTCGGTTTCATTGCTGCAGCACGCCACGTTGAGACTAGAATTCCGATGGATTGATGATCATACTTGTTGGCTTCGGCTGCTAGCAACAGAGAAGTTGGATCTATGGCTAAATTTCAAAACTTTGAGCGAGTGCATGCTCAGTAATAGTTTTTAACTGGTGTTGCCTAGTATAAGATCGCATAAAAGCTCCCATTTTTGGCTCAAATTTCTTAAGTTGGTTGGCTTCTGTGATTATGAACTCAAGAATGTGAGTAGCCAGTTTTCCTGTTTTATCCACTTGTGCGGCGATTTCGTGATGATTTGCTGTAGTTTTTGGTTTAGCATTGCTGGTTGGGTGATTAATAGTGGTTTGAGATCGGCAGGAGTCAATACTATCTTACGGTCTTTATTGAAATTCGGACAGGAGTTGATTTCAAGATAAAGTTGCTCACAGTCGGTGGGAAGAGACTAAAGCTGACAATTTGGGACACTGGTAATGAACTCAAATGCTAGATAGATTTTAGCTTTTTACTCAGAGTTGGTGTTACATTCTAACATTGGACAGACGATATTGCGAATGTGGTGGTCTTTGATTTCTTGTCAAGATTTAATTCAGAGTCCAAAAACAACATGATGATAGTGATTATCTTGTCAAAACATTGATTTCTGTTGCAGCTGGACAGGAGAAGTTCAGAACATTGACAAGCTCCTATTACAGAAATGCCCATGGAATCATTCTCGGTATGCCTTAGATAGAAATTCCTGTGTGATTAACTAAACATGCAAATAACAGCCTGATTGCATCTCAGCATGTGTTGTATTTTGCTGCAACACAAACTATTTTTTATGCACTATGTAATCGTCAAAAGCACCAAAATGCTGGAAATTTGCCCTCCCTCTGCATTGATGCCTGTCATCATAATAATTGAAAAAAGGGCCTTCAATGCTACATGCTTGATGTGGGGAAGACAAGCTTATCTGCTTGTTCCTCACTAATGTTCATGGCCTCCTATTGGCAGTCTAGCATCGTATAAATTTTTTCTTTAATTAGCTCTACTAGAGTCCTTCTCTTCTGCTAAATGACAATGGGCTCTGCAATGGTAGCACTGCCTATCGGGGTGGGTTGGGAAAACTTGAATGAAATTCATGGATTGGAGATCCAGAAATGTCCTCATCAATGCCAAATCGGGCAAATTAGAGAAGGAAGCTGTTGATGAAATAGCTATTGGACAGCGTAGCATCATCAAATGGATGTGGCAATTAGGACAAAGAAGATATGCAACTTAGATTTGGTGAAGAAAGGAAGCCTCAAATCCTACAGATGTATCGATATATTGTCTACACTCTAGTTTATAGCTTTGCCTATGTTTGGCACATCTGAAGTAGCTGGCCAATGAGATGACATGGCAGTTCACACACACACACACACACACACACACACACACACACACATTGTATGTTGACGCTGTTTGATCAGGGAAAGCTTTTTTTATTACAATCATCCGTTATTGGTTCTCTCTCTTATTTTCTTGGTTTTTACTCGCCGGCTATCTTCTTCTCTACTGCTCAAAGTTGAGTCAAATTTAGAACTCGGCCTATGAAAATGCTCTTAGATATGAAGAAATGATGCACTCTGTTGACTTTTGTAGCCTCTCAAGTAGATCTATTCTGATTCTTGTCGACTTTTTCTCTCTTTGGCTTAGTTTATGACGTGACAAGAAAAGAGACCTTTGCAAACTTATCCAATGTATGGGCAAAAGAAGTGGAACTCCATTCTGCTAGTCAAAATTGTGTTAAGATGCTTGTCGGGAATAAAGTTGACAAGGTAAATTCTGAAATTTCATCTGTCTCCTCTAGTTTTCCCAACATCAATATCATGGAATTAATGTGCTTCTCATATTGGTTCCTTTAAGTTATATATTGTGTTTCATATGAATGTAAATGGATGACAAAGTTCAATGACAAACAGTGGTGGAAACCCTCTAGCACTATCGTTGAGTCATTGCACTTCTTGTTTGAGAGACCTCTGATCTTTGCTTTGTGGCTTTCCATTTTCCTTAATCTGCAATATTCATGTGGAAATGCCATTAGTCAATCTAATGCAGTTATATCTCTTAACTATTTATCTGTTCACTGTGTGCCTCCAGGATTCTGAAAAGGCTGTGAGTACAGAGGAGGGAATTGCTCTGGCGGAAAAACTTGGGTGCTTATTTCTAGAATGTAGTGCAAAAACTAGAGAGAACGTGGAGCAGTGCTTTGAAAAACTAGCCTTAAAGGTACTCCTGATATCTTCCATATGCTTGTCATTTGCGCATCTAATGTGTCAAGCTGGAAAATAAACTTTTATTTATAACTATACAATTTCGCTTTTGTTTCCTTCTTGTCTGTTGATAATGTCTTCTAGACCAATTCACTGCAGCATTGCTGTGATATATTTGCATGATATCGCTTTTTGGTGACCCTGAATATCATGTACTTTTTAAATAAATATGCAAAACCGATGGTTTTCACAGAGTCGAGTTAACTTGTCATTTTCACCTTATATCCTACCTTGCTTCGCTGTGAAAGTTTCTAAATGTGAAAGATCCAGTATAACTGCAGTAACTGGGTTTGAGGAGCTGTCTCTGTGAAAGATATTGCTTACCATAGATTCACAATTTCACGCATGTCAATTCTGTGAAAAGGGAATGTAGGAAATACTGGAAGCTCCTCTTGCAAGGAAATGATTAGGGATACAATCTTTTTTGGGTTCACGCTTAGTTGGTCTAATTTGTCCTGTAGTCGCAGCTTGTTTCTGTGCACTCTTACGGATAGTGTCTAAGTATGAAAGCGCACCTGTATAGCTAAGCGTCTGCGCATGTGCTTACCATAGATTCTCAATTTCACGCATGTCGATTCTGTGAAAAGGGAATGTAGGAAATACTGGAAGCTCCTCTTGCAAGGAAATGATTAGGGATACAATCTTTTTTGGGTTCACGCTTAGTTGGTCTAATTTGTCCTGTAGTCACAGCTTGTTTCTGTGCACTCTTATGGATAGTGTCTAAGTATGAAAGCGCACCTGTATAGCTAAGCGTCTGCGCATGCATGAGCAGTTATTTTGTTGGTTGATGTGCTGAAAACAGTGTTACTGATCAGCCAACAAATAATCCCAGATTTTGTGCCCGGGTAGATGGAGTTTTGTACAACATTTGACTAACTTATCTTTGCCTCGTCCGATTTCTTTTAGTACTCAAGAGTGAAACTACAAGATATTTCATTAATTAAGTTAAAATTTGATCCTAAACGGGAAATAAAACCTAATCTTTCCACGCACCTTAAGCAGGTTATCATGCTTCACTTAAAAAAGAAAGAAAGAAAGACTCCTTCAGCACCCTCGGTGTTGTCCACAGAGAGAGACATTCACATCTAACGCAACCAGATAAATCTAAGACTAATTGTTGACGGACACACGAACCTCTAGCGGGACTAACATCTGATTTCAATATTCGAACAATTTATGTTATCATCTTCCTCTTGCCAGATTATGGAGGTTCCCAGTCTCTTGGAAGAAGGATCAACTGCTGCAAAGAATAAAATTTTGAAGCAGAAACAAGAACACCGACCACCTGCTAATGGCAGTTGCTGTTCTTAGTAGGCTGCTGCATGGCAATAGATTCTGTGCCAAAGCTCTAGTTGCGCTCCAATAGAAGGTGAAAAATCAAACAACTTGAGTGGAAAGGAATCTGCAGATTCACCCTTGGCCTTATTATGATCTGATTATGTAAATGATTGCTGCTTTTCTTTTGCCTTATTCTTTTTCATATTTGATCCCCTTCTTCTCTTGTAATTTAACCCTGCCGTCGTGGAGTGGCTTTAGTTGTACCGTTGTTCTATCGATACTCGTTCGTGTGTTAGCTCGTGTACATCGTTGCCTCACTGGATCATGGTTATGCGACATGCCGCAGGAACAAGTATATTGTATGTATAAATTCTTTTCCATTCAATGCAAAGGTTCCGCGCCTTTCCTGCCCTGAATAAAGCTGAGAACTCTCTCTCTCTCTCTCTCTCTCTCTCTCTCTCCCCCCTCTCTCTCTCTCTCTCTCTGTTGCCTCACTGCATCGTGGTTATGCGACATGCCGCAGGAACAAGTACATTGTATGTATAAATTCTTTTCCATTCAATGCAAAGGTTTCATGCCTTTCCTGCCCTCAATAAAGGTGAGAAGCCTCCCCGCTCCCTCTCCCCCTCTCCTACCACTCCCTCCAACTGAATACATTCTAGACCCTCTGAAATCCTATTGGTTTAAACAGTTGATAGCTATACAAGGGTTTTGTCGGACCTGCTCATTTGATACCTAATCATATGGTACCTAAATTAAGTAATTTTATGATACCAATGCAAATTCAGGTCTCTCTAGTTCAACTAGGACCTTAATGCCTGAATTTCTATATTAATTAAGATCGAGAAAATGAAGTACTCAAATTCATTGTCCAATCTGCTCATCAGAATATTGAGTTTCTAGTCTTTCATAATAAAGTAATAGATGGAACTCCCATTAAAAAATTCAACAGATTGATAGATCACTTCGGAATGGCGGACACACCAAACATTCCGGATTAAGTAAAGACTTTGGTTTCCAGCAAACAACCACCACATCCATTTCATTAGGGGTTGATGATCTTTTAACAATACTTTCTAGGGGTAGTTAGTAGGAGAGGCTAAACAACAAATTTTGATTTTGGAAAATCATCATCATAATGAGAATGTACATGCAGCAGAAAAATTACGCCAATCCACTAAGGTGTGGTATTGTACGAGTGAAGACTTGCAACAAGAAATAAATCCTAATTTTAGGATGACAAACCCATTTAATCAAATCCATATAATGTCTTTTTTGAGAGCTAGAGGAAATGCATCTCAAATACACCAATTATACCAATTATTAGGTATGAGAGAATTAATATCAAATCCTTGAGCACAAATTATTGATTTACCCATTTAAAGCAATTTACGACAATCTTTTAACAAAATATATTATGGAGACCACAAAAGAGTTGTAGATAGTGCTCTACAAACATCAAATGCTGGATATCTTAGGCGCAGACCCGTAGTACAACACTTTATCGTCCGCACAACAGATTGTGGCATCATACGAAGGGGTTTCTGTGAGTCCACCAAACGGGATGATAATATTCAAACTTCTCGTGTTGGATCTTCTGACTATGAATGGAGTATTCCCAGAACTCAATGCACAAGGGGTGAAAATAATTAATTTAGAACAAAATAAACGAAAGGGTATCACACTAGGAATGATCAGTTTCAAGGTAGGTCGATTCCAATTCACCTATGACCCCGAAAGATTAGAAACAGGAACCAAACCGGTTGATTTCATGCAATCTTTGCACAAGACTTGTTTGGCATTAACATCGTATAAATAAATTGAATATTGATAATATGAAGTTTTGATGGCAGACGTAATAATGATGATCGGGATCCTGGCCTTGCACCTGTTTATACATTAGAAAGACCTGTGCAGATTATGCCTTCGGTGAAGTCCTTTCAAATACTGGAAACGCATTGGCATGAAATGCAGCATCGCAAACAATAATATATCAGCAACTTAAATGCAAAAACAGTTTTGAAAACCGAGATCATAATAACCAAGTTTTTGCAAAGCATTCAAACTAAAGAGCTCGCAGAATTTGGAATAGTTTTCTCAGCAATTCACAACAAAAGTCAGGGAATACAGTCGACAAAGATCGATTAGCACTCGCACTATATTGCAAAGATAGTATAGTAACCATTAGAGAAATTCCAACCCCCCCCCTAAAAAAAAAAACAAAAAAATTAGAATGAACAACCATCGAAAAGAAAAGGAAGTTCTCATCAAATGCGGACTTCATTCATCGATCTAAAGGGATTGTTGAATAGCAAAATCAGCACTACCCCGAGTCACAAAAATTTGAAAATGGCGATTGTGATAGATGATCTTTTTCATTAAAGAACTGGCTATCCTACGGTAGGTAGATTATCCACCCCACAACAAACCTGAATCTAGCAGAGTCGCTGAATCCCATGTGAACGCCAAGAGAGGTAAATAGGATTCTATGAGTGAAAAGCATGAAGCATGCATGCTATAGCAGAAAATGGCAGAAAAACCTATGCCAGACATACTCAGATACATATACAGAAGAAAGGACCTCCAGGCATCAGCCATTAATCTAATTGACCCAATAACAAAATCAGTCAAGCCTAACGAAGCGTCCTGAAAACCTCAATTACCACAGCCCAAATAAAGTGAAAATTGACGGAGAATCACAAGAAACTACTGACAACTCGTAGCACCGCCGGCAGCTTCCAAAATTCGTTTAGCTTCAGTGTCTGGTTCAGGTAGCTCACCAGGGGTCTGGAAATAGATAATATCAGAAACACATTGAGGGAGAGGAATGCAAGTGGAAAAGTCATGTAGGTACATACCTTCCCATACATGTTTGTCTTTGTGATATCAGCTCCAGCAGCAAGCAATATTCTTATAACGTCCACATGTTCACCTCTCGCAGCATGATGAAGAGGCTGCAGGAAAAATGTAGAGCAGCTTCTCTGAGTTCTTTTTTTATAACAATTGTTATCAATTTCTAACTATGATAAGAAGCATTACAGCACATGATTTCTTATTTCTCTTAGTCAAGAATGCAGATCTAAAGTTTGCCTCAGCGATTTTATGTTCAAAGACATCATGCAAAACAAAGTTTCTAGTTGATTTGAGCTTACTGTATCTCCTTCGTCGTCATTTGTCTCCAACATCCTTCTCACGCATTCTCTACTCCTTGCTCTGTTGATTAAAAACTGAACTATGTCGACATATCCTGGACCATTAGAAAGAAAGGTACCACAGACAAACAAGTATGAAAACAAGGCCAGAAAATTTCAAGGAGAACTGTTGTAAATGCATATTAGGAGATCATCCTACCCCCAGCACAAGCATCATGGAGAGGAATCGCCCCATCTTCATCCTTGGCTTCCAAGCAAGCGCCTCTTTCCAAAAGTAACTAAACAAGCAGACTAATTTCAGCTTAAGGAACTCAAGGAACAATGGACAACGGAAAGATCAGGAACACAAAAAACCAACTGACGAAAGAACTTTTTCTTTACGACCTGCACACAAGGTAGATGTCCATATAGGCAGGCCAGATGCAAAGCTGTATCACCATCTTCCACTGGCTCATCGATACTGCCATTTAAGTTGTCTATGCATAAATGTAAAAAAAAAAAAACATTCAGCCAGGAGGCTTTCAGACACCAGTATAATGATCAAGTAGTTCATTCAAAACCACCCACAGCAATAAGATCACAATAACACAAATGATAAGTAACTATAATCACATGATCTGTCGCATCAACCTGCAAACTAGAACTGCAGCTTCAGAAGAACATGGGTAAATCTGTCTGAATCAGCTCATACATAAGGCCTCATCCTAGAGCACCGTGCATAAAAGACCAGCTGCACCACTAATTCTCCAACAATTATGAATGCTTTTTGATCTGCACATCGCAAATAACTTTCCACAGCAAGAAGACATTGCTTTGGCTTCAGAAATTCTTCCTAAACCTTTTCACGATCTTTTTAGTGTCAGTTATACCAACAGTGCAACCAACAACAACTAATCTTGCCATCACCTCCAAACATCGACTGCTGAACTTCAAACCCTATGGACAGCATCTTTGCCATAACTACCAAGGCATGTTTCTGAACTGCAATTCGGCAGACCGATTGTTATCGCATTGCAGGGCACAACACCACCAACCAATACCTACAATAGCCCTTTTACCACAGTGAGCACTGAACTCTGTCCTTGCCCATGCTATTCTCGCCGGTGCATCCAACTCCGACATGTGACACTGCAACCACTAAACCCCCTCCAATCTACACAGCATGACAATTTGCATCTTCACACAAGTACGACGGGCCTCGGGTTTCGATCAAAAGATGGTTCACGGACACACTAAGCAAACTACGAAATTTGCTTAGAACAAACTACCGAAACTAATCCATCGCAATTGCCGGGAAACGAATTACGTGATTTCCCAGAATCGATCGAGCAGCCAAAAGAACAAATCCATCAATTAGCAGGCGAAATTTTTAAACCAGCGAGAGAGAGAATCCCACAATCGAGAAAAGAAAACCCAAGAAACGGAAAGACAAGCAAGACCCAAGTCGACCCACATATCCATGCGAAAAACCCAATTTGCAGAAGAGAGAGAGAGAGAGAGAGAGACCGAGAGCGAGGCGGAGGGCGTCGACGTCGCCGTCCTGGACGGCGGCGGAGAGGTCGCGGAGGTGAGGGGGAGTGTAGGAGTCGGGGTCGAGGAGGCCGTCCTGCTCGAAGAGGGCGTAGTTCTGGTCGTCCTCGTTCTCGTCGTCCTCCATGAGCCCGTTGCGCCGCCCCGGGACCGCCATTCCCGCCGCCGCTTCGCCCTCGGAGTGGATGGATGGAGAGAGAGGCTCGCTTCTGCAGTTCGAACGGGAAAAAAGAGCTCTCTTTCTCTTGCTTCTTCTTATTGGAGAAAACAAGGAGGAAGGGTGGAAAATTTTTCCCACGGCAACACCTAAATATCTGCTCACTTTTTGTATCTTTTTGGGCCTGGTTTATGGTCCTAAGTGATCGGGTTGGGCCCTAATTAATTTGGTTGTTTGAGGACTAGGGTATTTGGTTTTGTCGTCGCCCGAACCGGGCCTCAATTGGTGGGTTTCACGTGAAACTCACATGTATGAGAGGAGTAATTTACCCGAGTGGATCGGAAAAGCCCTGAATCAAAGATTCCCTTGTCTCTTCGTTCGGGGAGGATGTCAATCTCGGATCGATCGCAAACCAAGTCACTCTATGGTCGAATGAGATCGAGGGCTCAATTTTGAGGTCAATGGTTCATAATCATTCTAGACCGGTGCCACCTCAAAACTTCTTTTAGGGATAAATCTTTGCGGAAGTCACTAAAACTTCGTGAAAATGCGTTTGAGTCCAAAAACTTGCAAAGTGTAAATAAGTTAAAACTTGTCAAAATGTTTCATTTGAGTCATAAAATCGACGCCGTCGGTTTTATTGACGGAAAATGCTAACATGCAATTTAAAATTATATTTTCATTTTCCAGCTAGCTTTTTAAAATAATTTTTTATTCAATTTTAAAAAAATTATATTTAAAAACTAAAATTCAATTTTTTAAAAAAACTGTTAAAAAAAAAAAATGGCGGGGCTCAATTTTGAGGTCAATGGTTCATGATCATTCTAGACCAATGCCACCTCAAAACTTCTTTTAAGATATGGCTATTGCAACACTTTGGCACTTCGTTGATGCATTATCCTTTCTGAGGGGAACGGTGAAGGAATGCCAAAATGGCAAACCTATAGAATCAATATTGCTTTGCATCGGGGCAAGTTATTAACCTAAACAAGTCAGGCATATTCTTCAATAGCAATTGCCCCCAACAACTAAAGAGGAACATGGCAGCATAATTTAGAGTCTCGATCATTGAGAAGCTTGGAAAATATCTCGGTATTCTATCAGGTCGGGGATAATTGAAGAAAGAGATGTTCTCATGGGTCCTAGCAAGAGTGAATATGAAACCTAAGATATGGAAGGTAAAGCTAATAATGAAAGGGGGAAAATAAATACTTATCGAAACAATAGTGCAAGCACTACCATAATATGCAATGTCCATATTCAAGATCCTTATCTCGATTTGCAAATTGATTGAGCAAAAGATCGCATCTTTCCAGGAGAATCATGTCCGACATTCTGTCTACAGATAGTGTCTAAAATTTTTGCAACACTCCTAGTTTGATTACACTTCTAATGCGCACTATGATTATCATTTTCCTTATTAAAATGTTGACGTCATACATCGTCAATACAACTAGTGTCACGATCCCTACTCCATTCCTAGAGTTATACGATCCCGACTCCATTCCCAAGGTTGTGACAAGTGACGGGGTTATTTTCATGACATCCTAGGCATGTTGCCAACCCGTATTTCTTTCTTTTATTATCTTTGAGTTATGTACACGCGGAAGCGATACAACAACACCCAATCACCATAACATCAATAAGTAGTAGGAAAACACATATGCAACCATACATACATGGTAAACTACTTATATTTATATATTTCACTACCCATATTTACAAGCCTATGTGCTCGGGCCAAGCTAGACACTACATAAGCAAATCAACCCCTTCCAAAAATTCACAAGGCTTCGGGGGACGCCTATCTCCTCTAGCAAGATACTAACAAAAGCTTCATCCCTTAGGAGAACTGGCTACCTAGGTGTCATCTACTAGATTGTTGGGCTACCGGACTAAGGGGCCATCGTCCTCCCTCAGTCCGGTAGCCCATGGAATCCTCAAAGAGGTCCGACAAGGTCCCCATCCAACCACACATGCCAAGCTCAATAGTTGTAAGGAACAAGGTTGTCGTAGCCTTCCTCAACCTAAATAGTAGTAGCGACCCTTCGGTATATGATATCCTCCCTAAGAATATCCATAATCACAACTTCCATGCTCATCGACACCCCAAAATGCATGAAGCATGCGGGCGGTCAATCTATATGTACATGTCTAAAAAGGACAACATAAGAGTATAACTCATTAAGTAAACCTACTAATTTTCGGGTAGGAGGATCCCTCGCCTTTCAACGAGCACATAACTTGTCCAAAACATTTATTGATGGCAAATCAATAGTAAAATAAAAGCTTTGTCTTGATTAGAACATAAGAAATCCTCAATCAATAATATGCAAGCATAAGTCAAGATTCACTACATAACATAAGGAACTTACACCTCACTTAATCATATGTAAGCATAAACCAAAATCCATTTCATAATATGAGGAACTTATGCAAATGTGATTCATTTATTAATAGCCGAAATCCACTTCGCATTTGAAATCCATCAAACATACGTATGAGGGGCTGATTGTATGGTATAGTGCTTTGGACAATTCCATTGCTGAGCTTTAGCTCACTCTTGTGGTTATTTACATTTTTTAGATCTTTAGCCACTACAATGCCCTAGTAGAGATTGAGGGGTAGATGTTCGAGTTCACTGACCCTCATTTTCCCACTATTTCTTTTATTTGCTACATGACCACACTTTGGATAGATGCAAGTCCACCAACCAATGGCATCGCCTACTACTTTATGGCGCTCTACACCAATTTTAGAGGATATCTAAGTGGTCCTCTGCCCTTCCCTATGTAGGACGATCGCGGTAGCACCATCGATGATGGTATCGATGGGGAGTTGTAAGTGAGAGTGGTCATGTGAGGTGATAGGGATCCATTTTTGGAGGCACGATTCTGACACTTTTTGAGATCAAACCATATGTAGCTAGGTGACAGGTTATAGATAGTTTAAGGGCATGGTTGATGCCATATGGATAGTTGGTGAGAGTAGTATACCCTTTTGACCTCCTAGTATAACTCTATGATCACCATTGTATATAAATAATAAATAAGATAAAAAGTTGGTGCATGTGTTTTCTCTGATGTTCATCCTTGATGATTAATGTATGCTTGATGATTAATTTCATCTTCCACACATGCTAAAAAGTGAAAGATTAATATGTCGTGTTAGAAAGGTGGCGGACTAGGATGCCATAGCTTGGATGTGATAATCCTTTTTGCTAGTAGAGCCTAGGTTTACCCATGGCGTGATAAGTTGCGCTAGTAGTGAAGGTGAATAGGATGAATGTATATGGTTGAAAACATTAAATACATGTGTTTGCTTTGTTTTGAGAAACAAGTAAGGTATGTTACTCAAGTAATATCAATAACAAATGTTACTTATGATGTTAGTAACAATTCGTTACTTATTGCTCGATAAGAAGCAAGTAGCTACATTGCACTTTAGTCACTTATGATGTAATACTAGTAATAGATATTACTTACTAGCTGGCCAATGGTACATTGATTGTCAATGTGCATAAGCTTTGTATAACCGAATGAGGAGGTCGGGTTGATCGACTTCCGGAGGTTTTGATACATGATTTTTAGTTGAGGCGTCATTAAAAGATAAAAAGTCAAGATTAGGGTCTCCAATCGAGACAGAGCCCATTTCTTAATAAAAATAAAAAATTGTTGTTTTTCATTTCTTTGGCCATTTTTAATTGATTTCCTAATCATTTCTAATAAAAACTCGAAAAGTTGACTTTTGGATTGACTTTTTGGTCAACTTCTTGACCAAAAGTCAATCCCAAGTCAAAAGTTGGCTTTTTGCACAAAATATATGTCAAATAGTCTTAATTTAACTTTAACCAAGTTAATTTTCAAAAATTTCAAAGATTTGACTTAAAAATCAACCTTTTAAGAAAAATCAAATAAATTGTTGACTGTTGGTCAAACCTTGATAAAAAAAATTGAAAAAATTAGAACACCTTATTTTAGTGTCAATTTCACTTTAGTGAAAAACTTTAACAAAAACTGATGAAGGACCTTGTTTTCCAAATTTTTCGATTTTAGTTTCAAAATCGACAAAAAAATTACTTTCACTTTGGTCATAATTAAGTCTAGTTCTTTTTACGACATTTGATCTAGGGACTATTTCTCATTCACTCGCTCACTCAATTTCGAGAACGGTCATTTTGAAAGGCAAATTACCATTTTTAGTCCTATTAGGGGGTCCGAATCAATCTTTCATGATTTGAAAATGGACACTTTTGTTGCACTCATTTTCTTGAGATAAGTTCAAATTTAGGGTCAATTTTGAGAAATTCACTTGAGAACTTCCCAATTTAAGGAATTTCACTCTCTTGAATATAGGAAAACTGAGTTGATGAGCTTTAATTGAAGAAATTCAAGTAGACCTACTCGAGACTAAAGTTCAATTTCATAAATCAAGGTCTAATTTTGATATTAGATCTCACTTCATTTTTGGTCTAAAAGTCGTGACGTCAATTCAAGGTCAATTTGGATACAACATATCATCCTAAGCATGGGCAATTAGTCGAATAGGTGTATCGCAACATTAATTGAATTCAATTTCAACTAATTTGCAGTTTCAAGCAAGGTATTACAAAATTGTCCATTTCAGCCTATGATATTCAATTATGTGTACCCATGGTCTAGGTCCACTATTTTTCATAATGATCAATCAATTAGGTCAATGGAAAGCCAATAAATTGCATTTACGTGGTTTAACTGGCCTAATTCAATTAGAATAGGATTATTTCTCCTCAAATTTGGTAAATTTTCTTTTCAATTTGGTCATGCTTCAATTAATGTTGCAATTTTTTGATACGCTTTACACTACATCATAAATGTTTCAAGTCAAATAAATCCTCGTCAAAGCTTGGCCTTAATATAAAACAGAGTCAGGGTATTCCATAGAATTTATGACCAATCGACCAAAAAGAAGTACGATTAGATATGAACATGAAGTTAAAAAGACAAGTGCTGGAGAATCCATTGGCATCAGACAAGCTGCAAAAATTAATTAGCTTCCTCTTTCCTTTTGCGGCTCACAAAAATGCTCTCTTTCTCTCTCCTCAATCTCTAAATAGAAGAAGCCATGAAGTGGACTGTTGTAGGACTCAAGAACAAGCCTAACCCTCTCATCTCCCTTGCTCGCTCTATCTCTCTCTCGATCATCATGGCCTCAAAATGCAAACGTCGAACTCCTTTCCATGTATGGCTACATAAGGACACATCCTTGGCAAAGAGTTGGATAGGCAGCGTGCGAAGAGGGATGGCAACTTCAAAGGAGGAGAAGAATCATCCGAACCGTCCAAGTCCTACGATGAAGCAATAAAGCACAAATTCCTAGAACTCTCGCAAACGAAAAAGCCGACGTCAAACTCGGAGTCGTCTTATGTATCAAAGTCTAAAGACAAGACTTGCATTGTCAATGCTGTTGCTGGCGACAAAGAGGTCACACCGGTGAAGGAGCCGACCAGATCTCAAGAGTTGAAGAAGTGGCCCACAAAGAGGCAAAGGAAGGGTAGCGACGCTAACGATGGAGCTAGGGCTGGGGCCACAACACAACATATCAAGGAGGGGCCGGTGAGGATTGGACACCTCTAGAGTGAGAATGATGAGATCAAGCTCCTTAAAGGAATGATCAAATTCCACAAGAAGAAGCAATTAGAGCCCTTGACCAACATCAACATATTCAAACATTTTATTGACAAGAAATCAATGAGGTTTGACTTCTCTCCTAGCAAATCGCAAATTTTCAACAAGATTAGAAAAATGAAAGTCGGGTTCAAGGTGTGAGGTAAGGCGTGTGTGGAAGAAGCCCCATGATCAGAAGGTTTCTAAACATTCCCTTGTCCTCTAGGATGGTGGGAATGGTAGTGTGAAAGTGCACTTGTCTTTGAAGAAGATTAAGGCTTCGGAAAGCGTTGGCATGATTGTTGAGCACTGTTGAAATTTAATCAAATAGACTAAGAGAAGAAAACACACAAAAGAGTTGTTGTTGTAACTCTTGTCACAATATTCAAGAGAACATAAGCCTATTAAATAGGCAAAACATCCAAACCACTTTGCAAGAAAATAGCTAGAGAACAACAACATCAACAAAGACCCGCTAACATACCCCACTAACCAGAACATGTGTAGAAACTAACTCCTAAAAACAAGCCACTTCCTATTGACTAGGACTCTACTATTACATTATTGAAGACACGTAAAAACTAAAAGTTAGCTACTTGTCAAAGTTGTCGAAAGAGTTTGAGGATAGCGATTGGGCCAATGAATCTTCTTTATTGCAGCTGATCAGCATGGGGTAAGCAAGGAAGTTATGAGGATTGGTATGGGGATGATTGACTTGTTGGAGACGGAGGAATTAAAAGAGAGGTGGCGGCAATTACGCTTGTTCGAACTACAGCTCACTAGTGATAAAGCGACGCTCATGAACCTCTAGGTGAAGTTGTTTATGCAATGCAAAAGCCGGGTTTATTGGAAGAAATAGGAGGTATTGAAAGTTAGAAAAGATTTTGGGGGCTTGGGTTTCAAGAACCTTGTTGCTTTTCACAAAGCCATGCTACGAAAGTAGGCATAGAGAGTTATACAAGCCCTTTTAGCCTAATGGGGTCAATTGATGAAAGGACTATATTTCCCAAGTGGGGATTTTTGGAATGCAAACAAAGGGTTGGCAAAGCGTATAAAAAGGTAGAGTCGTTATATCAAAAAGTCATGTGGTAAGTGGGAGATAGCATTAAGATAAAATTAAAGAAGACAAGTCGTTGAATCGGGGACTTTTTGGAGGCTTGATAAATTGAGGGGAACCTCAGCTTGTGGCTGAATTGATCAATCGTGAATCTAAGCAATGGTATATACATAAGATGTCAATGCTCTTTGAAGAGAAACTAGTGCATGAAATTTTTGCCATTCCACTTGGCCCTATTGTGAGAACTAAGCAAGTTTGGAATGGGAATAGATTGAGATCTTACTCGATCAAAAGTGGATATAACAAAATCCATACAGCAGACACCTGTCCTAATAAAAACTAGGCCTCCACATCATACCAGCCTCTAAATACAAAATGGAACATGATAAGAAATCTCCATACCCACTCAAAAATTAGATTTTTTATGTGGAGTTTATGCAATAATGCACTTCCTACGAAGGAAGACCTATATAAGAGGAAAATGTTACCTAACATCATTTGCCTTGTATGCTATCAAGCTTCGGCAACCCTAGAGCATCTCTTGGTCTTGTGTGACTAGACAAAAGATATACGGTCAGATCCAAGACTCAAAATTGATTCCTTGCCTTAGCATTTAAAAAGAATTGACAAGCGGATACTAGATATTCTCACCTAAGGTTGTGACCCACCATCAAAGGAGCCATTAGCTGGGACCCTTTGGTTTATCTGGAAGAAGTGAAATGCCTTGATCTTCAAAGGCTGGCCATCAAATCCAAGTGATATAATGGAAACAGCACTTGCAAAAACAAACCATTCAGAAGATGGAACCCATAAGCAAGAAATTGAAGGAAAAAGGTGATCGAGCTACCAATGTGATGGGTTCCACTTGAGAAGAAAGTTTGGAAATACAACGTGGATGGCTCATGGTCCAGTGACTCACTTGAGGGGTCCATAGCCAAAATCTGCAGGAACTTCGAAGCTATTATCACTAATGGGTTTGCCATGAAAGACCATGCCTCTTCAACACTTGCGATTGAAACCCTAGCCCTCTATGTGATTTTGTTGAGTTTGGCAAAAACACACAAATTGAAGACTTCAATTGATCTGTGCGTGAAAGTGGAAGTAGTTACAAATCATTTATCAATTATGGAGTGCTTATCAGGTCGGGTTCAAAGCTAATGGACTGTGTAAACAATTATTGAAGATTGCAATCTATTTTGGCCCAATTCAATGGAGTTTCGATTAGGTATGAGCCATGTAAAGCTAATCTGACTATGGATTGGATAGTTAAAGCTCATTGGAAAAATATACTCCTTGTTAATTGGCTAACTAATCCCCATTGCCAACTATGAGATTTATTATATACTGATTCCGAACTTTGTCACGCTTCTTTCATGGTTTAATAATGAAAGCTACTTCTTTGACCAGAAAAAAAAAATTGTGGATTGATTATTTGTAAGTGAGCTAGAAGTTTCCTTTTTAACATGGGGAAAAGACAGTAACATACCATAACTTTTGTACTAACGCATTTTGTGATCATAATTTTTCAAACAATCATTTAAGTACTAAAATTTTTTAAAGAACATTCATTTAAGTGGCATTAGTGATTTTCTTTAATCGAGAAACTTAAGTGGCCTTAATTTAAGATTATAGCATCCAATATGACTTTGCTTGTAGAGCGATGTCATTAAAAATGTTTTACACAACGTTCTTTTAGCCCAATCCTCGCCCCAATTAGGGGGTTTGGGGCTAAATTAGGTTTCAATTGAAAACATGACCCCCATTTTCATACCCATCAATTAGTGGATTTAGGGCTAAATAAATAGCAAGAGTGATAATGCTTGGTTTCTCAATGGATAATTTACCTGCGAATAACACCTACGGATTGAGCCTCTGTTGCATCATTGAACACTTTCATTGAGTTCCTAAAGACTTTAACTACCTTAGAGTTTGACTACATTGATGGTTGTAGGCCGATAGTTCCGTCATAGTAGGTGGAATATAACGTTAGCACTTTCATCTGGTCACATTAGTTTCGTCATAGCAAGTGGAATATAACGTTAGCACCTTCATCTGGTCACATGCCTTCTTCAACATCAAATAAGGGGAAAATTGTTCAAAAACTCCTAAACCTATTATAAAGCAATCATTTCAATACTAAACCTTTCAATTGTATCAATTTAGCTATAACTCTTTTGATTATTTGCCAATTTAATTTTAAACCTTTCAAGTGTACCAATTTAATCCTAAACTTTTTTTACAATTTATCAATTTAGTTAAACATTTTGATGATTTGCTAATTTAGTCATTTTGATCAATTTTGATTAGAAATATGATGTCCAATGTAGACGTCGTTGTCCTTTCGTGACACAATCGATGTTAACATGGACAAATTTTAACATTTTTTAAAATAAATTTCTGAACTTTTCTTATAATATTTATTTTTCTTTCCTTTCTTTTCCTCCCTTCTTCCTCCACCAGCCACCATCAAGGCTTGGTGACCAATGGAGGTTGAAGGGTAAAATAAAACAAAGAAAAAAATATAAGAAAAATTCAAAATATTTATAAAAAAATTAAAAAAATTAAAAAATGTGAAAAATTATCCATGTCGAAATTTGCTGTGCCATGGAGGACATCGACGTCCACCTCAGTGATTTACAATCACTATTGGATGGAATGACTAAATTAACAAATTATCAAAAAGTTTAGGATTGAATTCACAAATCATATAAAATATTTAAGACTAAATTGACACAATTATTCCATAAAAAATTGCCACAATTATTTTACACAAAAAATTGGCAAAATTGCAAAGTTTAGGCTTAAATTGGCAAATTATCATAAATTTTAAGACCAAATTGGCACAATTAAAAAATGTATAACTTAATTGGCCATCGTATAATAGTTTTAGAACTTTTTCGATAATTTTCCCTCAAATAAATGGAATTCCACCTAGTTTTCGCGTTTACCAGCAGTTTCTTTGTTCCTTTCCACTTTGCATGCACAACACCTCCATGTCTTGTACCCATGATGCGCTGGAGCTAATATACTTGCCCCACCTCTGTATACAAAGTATGGAATCGTGCAACTCATGCAATCTATTTTGCACGCAAAGATTAATTAAGTGGCACATGGATCGTGCACTGAAGAAAATATCTTTGCAAACTGGCATGAATTGTGTGAACATAGTTCTAGTGACAGCCTTGTTCACACTAGTATTGTCTAAGGTAATGGAAAAGACTTCATTTGATATGCCAAAGTCATAGATTGCTCTCGTGATTTCTGCACACATATTATTTGAATTATACGGATATGGCAACATCTTAAACAACAAAGTTTGATGGTTCAACTCCTGAACTAGCCAGATCTAGTAGGACTGGGACACAAGAATATGCAGAGCCAGTTTGACTTGTTCATGAATCCGAAGTCAATGAGACTCGGAAGTTACTTGTGGATAGGAGATGCACTAATCATACCCTTTTCTCTTTGCGAAGTCTCTCGTAGTTTCTCGTTTTCACTGACCGCATAATAAATTTACAATGCTATGGCAGTATGCTTTGCATATACTGCACAAATCTCGAATCTTCAGCTCTTTGAACAAGCTACTGGTGCGTCCCATGGCACTAGCTAGGCTTGTGTTGAGCTCAAACATTTGAGCGTTATGTTTCTATTGGTGCCTCATCAAATGGCATGTCTCACCTCCTGGTTTGGGTTGGATAATTTATTCCCACAAATTGCCCACACCGCGAACTTCATACCATCAAGGAGGGCCTTGATTTCAAGTCTCTTCCAGACGGAAGCATTTGTTGTTGCGAAGTCTACGAGACATCAATTGAGGTTTGTCAATAATCAACGTCGGGGGTGGGGTTTTGCCGAGGGGAAGGGTGTCGGCATCACCTTGGAGAGGGGGTGGTGGCCCATTGTTGCCCCTGCATTTCTGAATAAATCATCTAGTTATTGCGTCTTGCCGTGGTCATTGTCGTAGCATTCTTATCGTTACTCAAATGGAGTGAGCGTGTAGGGGGGTTCCTTGCGCCACCAAGGCAGAGGAGGAGTTGAAGTGTCACTACCAACCGGGAGGGATTGGCTCGCCATTTGGGAAGCATGTTTACTATCGACCGTGTTCCATTTCAAGATCAAAATAGTGAGGGAGATCATATACACTAAGCGAAAAGTTGTTAGGAAGTCTAAATTTTTGGAATTTATGAGTGAGTGATAATTTGTGAGCGAGCGGTAAAAATGAGAGGGAGAGAAGTGTAATTTTTTGATAATTTTTTCAAATTTTCTTTTACGGTTATTAAAGGCGCACAAGATAACCATTCTCTTTTTAACTAGATCTATTTTTTTATTCCCAAGAATGGGCTAAAAATAGAAATTCGTTTGAGAATGTAATTTCATTTTTCTATTTTTGGGAATAAATTTTTAGTCCAATAATAAGTTTGGATTAAAAATGAGAAGTAAAAATTTTATACTTTTCTATTTTTGAAGTAGAAATGAAAAATAAAAACTTTTCTGATCGCTTGCCCTCGCTACTAACCGGCCGCTCACTCGTCGCCGCCTGCCACCTCCAATGGTCATCTATCATCATTTGTTGCCTTTTGCCGTTTACAGTAACTTAACTACGAGGGAGAAATTTTGTGTCATTATTGAATGATATTTTCTTCTGAAAATATAATTTTGTATTATTATTAAATGAGTATGTTTGTTTAAAAACTAATCTAACAAATCTATTTCTAGGCAAAAATTATGTCTAGGAATAAAATAGTTATAATTCGCACTCTTAACACAATGACCATCGGATTTCTTTTGAGGTTCATATGGCCCTAGTCTACATGGGCCCAAGTACTGGACTCGGCCCACTCCAAAAAAACAATTTTGGGCTTGCACCATCCCATCAGGTCCCCTGGGCCAGGCCAGGCCCAATCCCTTTTTTTGCTGACGGGTCTTCAGTTTTCCTAGTATTGTTAGTATTATCCCATTTTTTGTTGATAATTAAAAAAGCATAGCGTGCTGTATCTCTAGCAAGAGTGTATATGTCAATGTTAGAAGACGTGCTAATTCTTCTTTGAAAAAGAATAAATAAATGAATCACGTCAATTCCACAGCGGAGTTTTGGTGCCAAAAGGCAGATCGAGAAGCGAAAGAGAGAAAGAAAAGAATAACACAAAGTTGCTTGTCAGTAATGGCAATCCACCAAGGCCAGAGGAGACGTGGAGAAGACGAGAACTTGTTCCTTGGACGCGAAGGCGTACTCGGCGGCCGCCTCCCGTTCTTCCTCCTCTGTGGCCGGCGCCGGCAGATTCAGATCCAAATCCGGCAACCCTTGGCCCTGTCTTCTCTTCTTGATCCCGGGTTCCGTGTTGCTGGCTCCTGACCCGGACGTCACCGGCCTGTGCCGCCTCATGTGACCCCCCAGTGCTTGACCCGAGCTGAACTCGGCCCCGCATATCGAGCACTCATGTACCTTGTTGCTCGACTTGTTCCCGGAGCTCAACATGGCAGGGCCTCCGGCAGGCGTGATTTGCAGAGAAAGAGCCGTGCATGCATCAACGGTCGGCTGTTTGTCGCCGGTATCGTTGCCCTTCATCGTGACGTGGATGGGCTTGTTGTTCTTGTCCTCGTCGTTAAGCCTGGGCTTCTTGTGACTGGCTCTGTGCCCGCCGAGAGCTTGGAAGGACGGGAAGCTCCGGCCGCAAGTCTTGCACGAAAAGGTGCATGACGCTTCGACCTTGTCTTTCGGGGCGATCGGTCCTTGGCTGCGGGCCAGGAGTATCAAGCAGTTGGCCATGTCTTCCTCTTCTTCTTTGATGCTCTCGGGAGAGTGGCGCGACACTGTAGCAGTAGCAGTCGTGGTGGGATTGGAGTCTTCGTCGTCGTCGAGCTTCTGGCGGGTGATGGCCGTCCTTGCTTCGGAATCGGAGCTGCTACTGCAGGCCATGGTCAACGCGAGGGGAGACGGCGGGCGTTGGCGCCTGGTGCGCTTGCCCTTGAACTTGACGGTCGTGGCGTCGGTGTTTGTCCGGTGACGATCCGGCGATTCGTTGGACACCTGAACTTCCATCGTCATGATCCACAGAAAGAGAGAGGAGAGAGAGAGAGAGAGAGAGAGAGAGAGAGTTCCTGTAAAGGTTGTGGTGGTGGGGTTGATTTATATATATTGGCAATGATTGGTGTGAGCTTGAGTCTAAAAGCCGCTTTCTATTCTTTGGTGCAAGTGAGACGGTGCAAATATGTTTTTTTTTGCCTTGCCAACCTCGCATTACCAACCTTGGAAGTCATATCCATTACATAAGGCCGACGTATGAGACAGTACAAATTCAAAAAGTATATTGATCAACTAGGGATATTACCATCTTAAGACCAAACAACAGGGTATTGGCTCGGGTAGAAGCATTTTATGCGATAAATATAGTCAAAATCATCACCATTTTTTGCGTACTGTGAATTTCATCCTACTTGATGAGCATGTGTACAAGTATGTCATATTGCATTGATTGGCATCACATCCGCTTCTAGTATTTTCTTTTTTGGGTTTAGATGATTGATACCATTTACTCCTCTTCTTGGTCTTAAAACTTAAAATTTGTCTAAAGCATTTTAAAGAGTAAAATCTTGAATACATTGAGATGCCGATACGGTATATTGCCTTTTAGATCGCCCGGGAAGGTGAACTAGTTAGGGTGGATGAATATCAGGCCATATACCATTTTATGGTTTATATAAAAGAAAAAGAGACTAATTGACGTACTTCAGCGATGTTCTAAGATTACAAGTCAACTAGAGAGGGGGGGTGTTGTTATTCTTTGGTTTTCTGGGCATGGGACGGGACTATTCGGTGGCTTCGAAGCAAGCTCCTTACTTTTGGCCAACGATTCTCACTGGAGGATTGGTTTGCAAGCCTGGAACCCCCCACCAGAATATGTGCTCCTCACTCCATTTTCCGTTTCCTTCTTTGCTTATATTATATTATACATGGTTCCAGTCAGTTTCGCCAATTCCTGCTTGATCGGCACCCATTTCGTCCCACCAATTTAATACCAAGTTACCAACTCGGAAGCTAGCTAGCTGATCATTCTATTCGTGCAGATCTCAGTGCGACCTGCTGAATATTTCCGATAGGGACGTAACTAAGCACACCATCTATATTAAAGAATGATAAATTACTCATGCAAAAACTGTACTTGAGTTGAATATTTAGATATTTGCGATACATCTTTCACTCTATCTCGCACTAATGAGTTCTCGCTCATGCATGTATTAGAGTATAAAGTTTAAAGTAAAGTGATGATGATACTTCGTTGTGAAAATATCAAATGCAACAGGGCACACTCTAATGGAGATTGTTGGAAATTCTTATAAGGGTTAGCAGCATAACATCTAAAGTTTGTGATAGATAGACTGTTGTGAAGTAAATAGAACATACGAGACAATACTAGATAGGTCATATATACTCAAGTGATCAACTTATATTGGTTTAGCACACCTTGGTTTCAATAAAAAAACCGTGGTTGGACGGTTAGTGAAGGATAATACTTTACTAGAGAGACATATAGGTTGTGGTCTTCCCTCCAATTCTAAGGCTGAAAGACTTGGGACAGAAAGTTTAAGTCAGTCTCATACGGTTTCATCTGTATCGATCGAGATGACAATCGGCTAAACAAGGTATGTGCTTTTGGTTTGAGTCTAGGTATTCTAAGTACTATATAAGGGTATTAGATCTTTGATTTTCTTACAAAAGATACCATTAGTTAACCAGTGAAATCATGGGCAGTTGACCTTTCACTTTTGTCATTTTCTTATATTTCATTTTGCTTGTAAAAGATAGTACCCGGTTGTCTTCCCAATACAAAAATAACGTCCAATAATGGTGACGATATTCTATGATCTGCCAATAATTAAGGACACTCATTGAGGGGACGAACTAACATATGGACACATGCTTGCTGTTGGAGAGCATAGCAGCAAAAATCTAGTGGACCACAGAAGCATGCTCAGATGGATTGAATAACCAGGAGGAATTAATCTAACACTCATCCATCCACTTTATAACAGGGGAGCTTTTTTTATCAGTTATATTAGCAAAGTTATCCTGCAATTTTCAACACAAATCACATAATAATATTATTCAGTAAGTTTGTTACATTACAATAAACTATATCTACATTGATATATCATGAAAGTTTTATCTAGTTATCATCTTTGTCTCATCATATCTACCAATTTTAGTGTACCGTGACATATATGATATGCTCACGAAGTTATTTTATAAATTTACCCAGATATATTATGGCATAATTTTTCTTGTACAAATATAGTTATTTAAAAAGAACTAAGTAATTTTTCTGTAAGGTCGATTCGAGGGTGTGTATAAAAGTCCGGGTGCTTCATTAACACACATAGAGATTGATTCTTTTTCTTCCCAATCTTTAATGGGCTTATTGACTTCCATGAGCAATACACATGCAGCTTCAAGGAGCTCCACTCTCTGTCGCTCTCTCTCTCTTTCTCTCTCTCTTCAAGTAACATGCGCATTTATGCTTCGGCTGGTGTCCTGTGTTGTCTTCTAACAGCAAGATTGACTTTTCTTGTTCTCTTTTTTGTCATTTTCTTCAATGGTAATAGAGAAAAATAGAAGTTAGCCCGCTAATTTTATGTTGTGCGTCTCTAGACACAAATCTTGTTCACAGTTTCAATATATGCAGTTATATTCTCGTGATCTAAATTCACGATCAGCGTTATAGCTTATTTCATTTGGATAATATCTATGAACCTCTAGGATTGGCATAATTTATCCAAGCATCCTTGAGAAACTTTCGATTTAAAACCTGAAAGTCATTTATTCAAATTCCACCAACTATTTTGACCAAAAAAAAAAAAAAAAGAAAAGGAAAACCCACCGACTATGTTAACTTGGCTCTCAATCAGAATTACCTGTATAGATCAAGAGGTTGGACTTAACAAAATATGCCATTGAAAAATACATGAATAGTAACTTCTCTTGTCTTTCTAACTGAGCGGGAAGAAATTGGGATTTTCTCGATTCTTTTTTTTTTTTTTTTCTGTGGTAATGGAAATTGGAGAGTCTATGTTTAAGTGAGGTTTTGTGGATTGGGATACTGATTCTCTCAAGGGTGCAAAGATTCTAGGCGCAGGAGAGCTTTGTATCTTCACGACAGACGCCAGCATCGGCAGTAGTAGGGCACATTAGTAGCAATCCAAACCAAAGTAAAGCAAAGCATCGATTCATTTTTCTTGGCAAAATGGGATTCGGTTGGTGAACTTAACCACCACGACTTCCTCCATTATTCTTGCTTCTAGAGCTCACATTACTTTCTATGTAACTTCGCACGACTCTTCCACTATGCCTCCACTACTTGGCACCACATATTCCCCCAACTATGCAATGGATTGAGTAAAACCACCCGAATTATTTAACTATACACAAAATAATGCTTATATACTTGACTTTGAACGAAACAATTGTCGAAATATTTATATTTGGATAGATTAATAGGTCAAGAAGGGTGGCCACCACTAGTGACTTCCTTCATACTCTACCATAAAGTTCCTTGACTTGCCATGAAATATTCAATTTAAGTTGTAGCTACTCCATATCACCCATAATGTGAAAGTCCAAGGTTTGCGAGAATTGTTGATGTAAATGCCAATTGTCATATGTGGAATGGTTGGCATTAACGTAGACTTTTTAATTAATTTTAAATATTTTAAAACTTTCATTAACTTTTCTTTTCTTTTCCTTTATTCTTATCTTTTCCTCCTCTTTCCCTTCTTTTTTTTCCCCTTTTTTTTTCTCTTTTTCTTTTCTTTTTTCCTTATTTTCCTTCATTGGTCACCACTCTCTATGATGGCAAGTGGAGATCGATGACCACAGGTGGGGCTAGCCTAGCTTGGGCAAGACCACTCGTCATCACCAAAGGTCAAGGAGGCCATGATGAGGGTCAAGATGCCCCGTGGACCTCTAGCAATGGCGATGGTTTAGCGAGCTATGGCAAGGGTCCGGTGAAGGTCCTCCCATTGGAACCGGTGAAGGGACCCTCGCCCAGCCCTCTCTAGCCCTTGCTAAAGACCAATGAAGGCATTTTGGCCCTCTCTCCTCACCGACAACCAATGACTTGCGTCGACCATCACGGAGGTTGGCAATTAGCAAACGGTAATAAGGAAAAAGGAAAAGAGAAAGGAAACTAAAAAGAAAAGAAAGAAAAGATAAGAAGAAAATTAATGAAAAGTTCAAAAAATATTGAAATTTTTTATAAAATGTCCACATTAACACTAGTCATGTAATGTAAGATAGCTGGCCTCCATGTCAATAATTTCTTGCATAAATTTGTCATATGAACTCAATTGGTATCAATGTAAAAAGACTAAAGAATGAATTGATCTAATAAAAAGTTTATGACCGAATAATATCAATGTAATGATTTAAGACTTTTTTTTTATGTATTTTTCCCTCAACACCACACTAACAATCTAACGTATTTGTTCAACTCAATGTTGATGTGGAATAAAGAAATTATAACAAAATCTCTCCCCCGCCGCCACCCCCCAAGCCACCCCCCGCCCCCCAAAAAAAAAAAAAAAATACCCTAAATATTTTCATGGAATGGTTAGTCTAAATTAACAATATTAGGCCCAGACAAGAGATCGATGATCTATCATGTACTTTCGAGCTTATTTATTGAGGACACGGTTTGAAATGATTCTTTGTTTGTCCTTGATTCCCGTGAAGTGAGGAGGTGCATGCACAGATATGAGGTCAGGGTTCATGAATTTACCCGATTTGAACATTATATATTATATTTTTACACAGAGCTCTGTCGTGTAATTATAACTGAAGGCACCAAGATTCTCTTGATTCTATGATATTAATCACATTGAGCATCTGTCTGTTGGAATATAACATTGTATATTATATATATCCTATACGGACAGCAGGCAATTCCCAAGTCCAGAATTAGAACGCCACCACCAAAGTGATTGGCCTAATACGGAACCACCTAATTTTTTTCTATAAAGTCATGAATTTAAGTCACACTGTGAGCGAACCTCATACCTTATATGAGAGATATCTTAACTATTAGCATTTTAATTAGGTTATAATGACAAGCTCGCTAATTGAGAACTTTCATGTCTTGTGTGGTGTGGATTAATTATGGTTTAAGTCGAATATTCTATAGATAGTGTAGGACATTAGTGGTAACGCGCAAAAGGTGTCATAACTGCTGATCTCCCCTCCCCTTTTAACTAATGAGAAAGGCAACTTTGAGCCATGTGGTGCCAATTATGTTGATTCAATCCTCTTCACTTGGGGAGATCAAGTGCACACGTGCTCATCTTTGAAGGTTTTTATCACAAACGAGGTTGTGTTATTATCTCTAGCAGCATAAATAAGCCTGTCACAATTTTTAACCTTACATTTGGCCCTTATTTTCACGTTGTTATTCTTGATAAAATCAATATTAACTCTTTCAATGACTGCATATTTGCTGATAGCTTCCTCAAATTGCTTAAGGCCACTAAATGGGGGGAAAATTATCTAAAAAATCCTAAATCTATTCATATTTTTTCAGTTGATTTTATATGGCTAATTTTAACTAAAATTCACTGACATCAAAGCCAACCATCTTATTAGCCACGACTAGTGCTAACGTGGATAATATTTAATAATGTTTTAATATTTTTTTGAATTCTTTTTCTTTTTCTTTTCTTAAGCCCAGGCCAACAAGGTCATAGGCCAACTCTTCTCAGCCATAGGCGAGGGCATTGGCCCTCACCTAGATCCAAGTTAGGGCCACAACCCTTGCCCTTTGGCCAAGAAGGGCATTGCAATCCTCACTTGGATATATGCAAGGGTGTAGAGGTCCTCATCCGTGGTCGGCGAAGGTAGCGATGTCTTCACTCAGACTAGGAGAGGGTTGCTAGCCCTCACCCATGGCTGGTGAGGGTTCACTAGGGTTAGAAAAAAAAAAATAAAATAAAAATATTATTAAAAAATTGTCCACATCATATCTTCCATGCTACTAGGTGATTCTAACTAAAATTAACTTGATGAACTCGATTAGCAAAACATAAAAATGTTTATGAATTAGTTGAGAAAATTGAAATGTTTATAACTAAATTGATAAAAGTGTAATATGTTTAAGACTATTTGGATAATTTTTCCATCAAATAAGTGTCTATAGGGTTTCATCATGTGTGCTCTTAGTTCTTACGGCCACTTCTTTCTCTAACCACTTATCACTCATGATAGAACTCCAATTATAGTCACTGCACTCAAAAGTATTCTCTCCCAAACTCCGCATTATCTTTACATTGGCTATTGTTAGTGCCTCTTTCCTCCTCCTTTATGGTTCTACTTCGCTAGGTATCTCCAGCAAATACTCAAGAATTTTAATTTTTTCCCTAGCCCCCTTGAAGTTCTTCTTCATGTTCATGATTTTGTCCATTAGTTGAAAATTACAACTGTCTAATTTATTTCTACATATGTCAATCTCTCAATTGACCCATCACCAATGCCAAGAGATAAACTTGAGACCCCCGTGGACCTACTAAACCCATAAATTGGGTTAGACCTCTGGTATAAGTCGTAACTCAATATTTGCAAGTAGGCCTTTCCCTACGGCTTTATCTTTTTTCTCTCTTGTCCACAATTGATTTATCTAAAGCACATGATAAACTTGTTCAGACCCCATTTACAATATTAGGACAACAAATATAGCAAAATGATGGTGTCATATTCATTACATTGAAATAACATATTTACTTAAACTTCCAAATGTCAATATATTGCATACATGGCATATTGTGTAATTATGTTAATAATGTTAAATAGGTGTGTGCAACCAAACCAAGTTTATTCAGGAATCAGACTAGACCACATAGGAAACAAGTTTAGGAACAGGCTCCTGTTTGAATTGGTCTGAGAATCGGTTCCATTTTTGGGCAATCGGTTGAAGTCGGTCCGATTCCCAATTCCAAGTAAAGTCCCACCTAGGAACTGGACCAATTGGACCGGTTTTGGAATCGGTTCTTACTAGTGTTAAAAAAAGACTTTTTATCCGTTTTAGATAAATGAACAACTTTCTGTAGTAGTTGTTGGAATGAGACTAATATTAGACCCATATTTGCTACTAATGTTAATGCAACATCAGGATTTTTATTTTGTCTTGTGATGTTTGTTTATGATAATTAGCCTTGTGAATTCTTAGTTTTTTTTTTTAGTTAAAAAGTTCATGTACTTATTGATTACATGTGCTTAATGTTTCAATACAAATTATGAGGATTAAGCTATTGTTTTCTTGTGTGTTTATGTAAAATTCGAAGCCATATAGGATATTGGGTGGTTACAAAATATGTTCTAATGCAAACATGGTAGATCATAGAACCAGATTAGAAAAACAAGATAGGTTCCAAAACAGGTGTCATTGCAAACAGAGGAGGATACATGATCCAAAAAAGGGGAATCGGTTATAACAGGGTATTGTATAGGGTCTAGGCTTAGGACCTACTCACCTTGAAACCGATTACCCCCAATGTTGATCCTCGAATTTTGATTGATAAATCAAGTATGCATAAAAACAATGATAATACATAGGGAAAACCTAATAATTAAAAGGGATAAGTGTATTGTAAGTCCACAAACTTATCATGAAAATATAATTAAGTCCTAAAACTTTCAAAGAGAATAATTAGGTCTTAAAACTTGTCACGAAAGTTTAATTGAATCCTAAACTTTCGAAATGTCAAATTGAATCCCAAAACTTATCATGAAAGTGGAATTAAGTCCTAAAAATTTAAAAATGTGCAATTAATGGAATGACTTAGATTATACCAATTTGACAAATTTTAGGACTTGATTGTATTTTTTAAAAGTTTTAGGACTTAATTTCACTTTGTGATAAGTTTTAGTTATTAATTGCACTCTTTGAAAGTTTTAGGACTCAATTATATTTTTGTGATAAGTTTTAGGATTTTTAATGCACTTATTTCTAATCAAAGCCAATGGCAGAAAGGGCTCCTCCACTTGATTGTGCCCCCCTTAATTGTAGCCCATCAATTTACACCCACAAACTTGCTCACCAAAGAAGCCAGGAGATGAATGAACCCCAGTTATTGCAAACCTCAGCCCATGAGTAGAAATGGGAACCTGAAAAGCCCATGAAGCGCAAAAGAAGCCCACATTTAGAGAAGCCCATTTCTGTCCCTCCCCCCTCTCTCTCTCTCTCTCTCTCTCCCTCCTTCGCTCAACGCCACTGAAGAGGAACCCGCACACCGCGTAGAAAAGCAAAGGGGGAGCGCGCGCGCGGGTGACGGACGGTCGGGCGAAGAAAATCTAGGAGGTCCTTTTCCGCCGCCGCCGCCGCCGCCGCCGCCGTACGCCGCTCGTCTTCGCCGGCGGTCGTCAATCGTCGACGACGACTTCTTCGGGAAGTGCACGGAATCAGCCCTGTTTCCATCCGCTGCTTTTTTTCCACGTCCAGGTTTCGTTTCGAATCCCGCTGGCTTCGAGCGTAAAACCCTAGCCACGACCCACCGCGCAGCTCTGCTCCGCAAGGTAAATTCCGATACACGGTTTCTCGCTTCTTCTTTCGCTGTGGGTTAGTATTTCTTGGTGGTTTCTGAGCTTTTTGCCGAGGAAAAAACGGCGTGTGAAGGGAGAAAGTTCTGCAAGAATTGGGCAAGTCGGGCCAAATCGATATACGCATGATTCATTCGTTAGACGCGATGAGTTGTTTTGTTTTTTTTTTTTTTTTTGGGTGGGGGGGAAGCGATGATGTTATGGATTGTCTGTAGTCATGGTTTGTGGAATTGGAGGTCTTGGATTGTCTTCATTCAGCGAATGCCAATTTTTTTTGCTTTTCTCTTTTTGGGTTTGAGAACTTGACGTGGCCTGCGGTACCGTGTTAGTTCTCTTTTTGTCTAGAATAAGAAAGGTTGAATCGAGAGCTTGAGATCGAGTGTTGGAAAGTTGGTTTGTGAGTTTCGGGGTAAGTTCTGTTAGTTGTGGCGAGGCAAAGGTATTGTTGAATTGGGTTTCGAGGTGTACTACTATTTGGCAACCTGAAATAGCTTCTTGTGTCTGTTCTTTGCTGATGCCGAAGTAGCTTGCCCTGCCTCTGAGATTAATTCTGTTTGTGCTTGTGGCTCTGTGAGGTTGTTTCCATTATATGAAATAGGAGGTATGTGCGAAAGAAAATTACTGGTAAGTCGCATTATGCTTTTGGTGATTCTTAGAGGAATTGCAATATATGGCCATTTTTTGTTGTCTCTTGGGGATTTTCAGAGAATGAAAAATATATATGTTCAAGGTGGAATCATGGTTCTGGGAATTTTTAGAACCGTTCTTCGTTTATGTCTATGGTCTTTCTCCAGTTGTCATCCAATGCTTATTTTCAGAGCCTCTCGAAGAAAGCTTTTCTATGTTTTTAAGAAATGCAAGTTCTGACTAGTTTATAGGATATTTCTGACTGTGGCAACAGACTTGAAGCTTGTCAAAATGGATCCTTTTGAAGATTTATTTCCTATACCTGCAGTAAAGCGAGGTAAGAACGTTTTTGTCTTTAATGTGACTTACTGTTGATATCTAGCATGATTTTGGGGGGGTTAATGTCAAGTTCTTGCTAGGTACCCCTGCTGGAAAGTTTCAGCCCAAGGGAAGACTGGCATTGAGAAAGCCAACATCTTCATCGGGGACTTCAATCCTTCCTGGTAAAGACCAGAAAGAGGCCGTATCGCCAAGTACTGCCGTGTCAGACATGACAAAGTCATCGGAGAACGTTGGTCCAAAAGATGATAGGTTGACAGATCCCAATGCTTCACCTTTGGTTTCACTTGATAGCTTTGAGAAAATGGTGCCTAGGAGCAGTGAAAGTTCACAACTGGTAGTGGACCACATGGGACTGGTGAATACTTCATCTGAACTTGTGGTTCAACTGGATGTTGGTACCTCAGATGCCCTACCTTCTGATGTGGTCATGCCAAATCAAAATGTTGAGGATTCTTTTGTCTTTGAAGAATTTAATGGAGAGGTGAGCTGGACCAAATATAACTGACTTAAATGTGTTGCACTACAATGCTTCATAGATTTCTAACCTAGAAGATGCTTTTGGCTTTAGATGGATGCAGGGATGGATGATGATCTCATTAGCAATATACTCCCCCAGCCAATTGCAACCAGTGGTATGAACTATGATATGTATTTTATTTGTCATCTTTCTGTATATCAAACTGAGTTAATGTTTGTCTGAACCAAGTGGCACTTTTCACAATTTTATCATGCTCAAGGCTTGTGGCAAGTTTTCAACCCAAGCCTAAGCCCCAATTTTATCACACTTAATGTTTTACAAATGCCCATGTCTTAGCTGAGTTTTGGGTTTTATTTTATGAGGTCGCATTCTCTTGACTAGTACCCGCTAATATCTGCAGACAGAAACATGTTTTCATGATGAGCATTAGCATCAAATCTATTGTGCAACTCATGCAACTCATTTGTCCTGTGGTTGTTGAATAATGGTGATCATATCACTTTTTTTCATTCACTGACCACAAGGCAAATGAGTCCCACAATAAAGTTGATGCTGATGCTGATCATAGAAACAAGTTGTGTCTGCAGATATTAGTGATACTAGTCAGGTCAATACGACCTTGCTGTCAGAAAACAACAGCCATTCTTCCTTCAAGGGACATAAATGGAACAAGAGATTCAGACCATCCAGCTTCTAATTACCTTGAATCGATCGGAGCCAGTGTAAGTGATGCTGCACGACCTTACATCCATTCTAGTTTCTGTGAAAAGGAGACCCAAGACATGGCAATGGATGGGCGAGGTGCTGCTTCTGTTAGTGGGGATTCTTGTATTGACAAGGACAGGTCAGAAACAGAGGTGACTACCTGTGCATGTTTGCAGATTTCTCTCTTTAACATGGAATAATTGACCTTAATTTAGTGAATAAATGTTGGTTCTGTGCAGGGAGCAAAAACTTCTCCTGATGTGCAAACTACAGACGGTTCGTGTGAGAGAATCACTGCATCAGGCATTGGTATTGACTTTACTTATTGAGTGCAGTTCACTTGCCACTTATTTGCTGCATCTGCTGTCTAATTTATGCAAAATTGCTAATTCTAGGAAGGTCCGAGAGAGAAGATATATTGGATACCGAATTACAAAGTGGAGAAGGGAAACATACTTTTTGCATCACTAATTCAGAAGTTGAGCCTGGTAATCTGCCCCAGGATCTAGTTCTGTGTGAAACCCATCTTGATCAAGGCTCAGCTCCTGCCTCCATACCTGATGATATTTTCGATTACTCATCCGTAACGCTCGAAGATAATACTTTTGGAAATCCAGCCTTTCATGAACCATCACACTCTGATACACTCATCTCAACAAATACGGTGGATGTTTCTGATGTGCCTCTTGATTTGGTAATCATTTGACTGAAGTGCTGGTTTTCAATTGTATCAAGACAGCAATGAAGCACATTGGCTTGTAGACATTTAGTGATTCAGCTATACAGGAGTCTTGTTTTTTATACTATTTGTACGAGTTTGGCATATGAGCATACATCTCTATGGTAGAAAGCATGAGTGCACAAAGTTTAAGCTGGCTTATGAAGGCATGGTTTAATAGTGACATGCTTTTAAATCTTCACTTCACATGTAAGCCCGAATTTGGTCAGGATCAAGTCATTGAAATTGATTATAAATCAGAGGCAATCTAGTTTTGAAGTGATCACAACCTTCTGATCTGGTACAATGTAAAAATTAATATAATACATGCAATTTAGGTGAAAGTTTAAGCTATTTGATGAAGATTAGTTTACTATTAAAATGCTTTAACATGTATGTCTGATTTTATCTTTGGGCCCTACTTAATCTTTTAACTGGCTTGTGCAGAGTGACCATCATATAGAAACTTGGGCTGCGTCAGATATTCGTTTGATCCAAGACAAATCCTGTATGTCTAATACCATGAGTGAAGGGAACATGTCATCAAGGCAGTTGAGAAAGCGTCCTACTCCAAGCCAACTTGTTGATGCGTCTGATGACGAGGCTCACTCTGATGGTAACAACTCAGCTGAAGCTCATTCTCATAGTCCCTCCAATGGAGATGAACCATATGAAGGCGATGAATATAGGACACGGAATTCCTCACAGAAGAGAAGTACTCCAAGAAAGCCAGAAAGACCATTGGCTAAGAAACAGAGAGAAGAAAAAAAGAAAGAGGCCAATAAAGCATCTGAAAAAAGTACTGGAGAACCTCGCAAGAAATTCTCTCACTCTACTCGACGTGGCAAAAGATGCGGTAATAACATCTATGGGTGTTTGAGAATTTCCTGTTTGCTCTCTCTCTCTCTCTCTCTCACCACATGCATATTGTTACCTCTTATATAGTGGATAAGGTTCTGCTTCAAACCCCGGAGGATGAAGTTGACTATCGAAAGTTGCGCATTAAGGATCTAATTCTTCTTGCAGAACATAAGGAGCGTTTAACGGTATAAAATAATATTCTCTAGTTTTTTAATGGTTATTTTGAATTCTGATCCAGAGACTTGTTGCTATTCTTCATTCTGGTGCTTATATGTGTGTTGTTTTCCAGGTCAAAAAGGCAAAACCATCGAAAGCTAATTCAAGCAATCAGAGGTATCTGAATCCACTGTGATATTTGCCTCTACTATTTTATTTGACAATGGAAGAAGTTATTGCTGAAGTTTGTTCATAATTGGTTTAGCTGATTGTTTTTATACATAGTTTCTTGGAAGCTCTTATTGGATGAACTCTGGCAATTTCTTTTCCCAATAACAGATTTTGAGAAACAAAATATGTGGCAGCTTGTGTTGAGAGAGTGAACATGACGCATCATGCCCTCATGATGCATAATATCTTTTGCGACCTTCTGAGATCTTGGAAGGAGTCAAAAGCTGCTTATACTGTTTTTAATTTCTGATATAGGCAATTGTCTGTTGATGCATTTTCAGAGCAGGATATTGTATAATAATGATAACATCTGATTTGGGTGTTAATTAATATGTCTAGCAAAATGCCAAGTAAATGGAAGAAAAGTCAAAAGCTGATTAACGTGGCCACTTCTTTGTTGAAAGTATAAATTTTGGCGTCTGTTTAGATTATACAGTTTAATTTGAGTCCTATGCCAAGACTAACAGTCAGAAAAATTAAGTTGACTTGATTGTAGTGCATATGCTAAACGGCCAAAATAGAGACAATAGAAACCCGGAACATGGCTTTTGCATTGATTATGCGCTTAGTGAAATTATGCTGAGTAAATCGCGGTTAGGAGTCTAATTGCATATCAATGCAGCGCGGACAAATCAACTCAAGGAGATGCTTCTCATAAGGAACGTGAGAGTTTTCCTTCTGAGCAAGGAAACGAAGCCAGCAGTAGTGCTGAACCAGCTCCTCTATTTTTCAATTACCAGTCTTTCATGGAGAAAACACCTTGCACTCGGTGGTCAAAGCAAGACACTGAATTGTTTTATGAGGTGCGTGGAATCAAATCACAACACATTCTATTTGCTTTGTAAATCTTAATCTTGTGAAGGGAATTAGTTGCATATGAACTGCCTGGTTTTTTTTTTTCCCCAATCCCCCTCTTTGCTTTGAGCATTTGAAAGAATTGGCACCTATCTTTATTGGAATAAATTCTGTTTTTTTCTCTTTCTTTCTTGCTTTTGTTTAAATTGAGAATTGGTACATTATTTCTTCAGCAAAATTGTCAGTTTTGATTAGGGGTTTAGAGTTCCTTTATATCTGAGACATAAATGCAGCTCATTGCTGGATCACCAGTTCCATACTTAGCTCAATGCCTCACAACTTGTTCCAGGGTATAAGGCAATTTGGAACGGATCTCTCAATGATTAAGGAACTCTTCCCCAAATTGACACGCCAGCAAATAAAGTTGAAATTTAAGAAAGAAGAACGTCAAAATCGGTTAGGGCTTTCTGAAGCTTTGGCCAGCCGTGCAAAAAGTGAGACATCTCCTGCTTCTTTGTCTATTTTCTTTTTCCCTGTTTATAGCTATCAGAGAAAAATGTTAGAAAATGATGTGGCATTAGTGAAGACAAGATAATGGATGGTCCTGAACTATTTATTCTCTTTACACCTTAATCTTTGTGTTGAAAATGATATCTCTGTCTTTATCAGAAAAACCAAAAACCCGATTTAACCAGGAAAGTTGATTGTTCAAAAACCAAATGGAATATGTGAAGTAAATTTGATAGATCATCAATAGAGAGATCCTTTAAACTTTTAATTATAAAATCACTGACCTATATATGTACTATATATACCCTGTGAACTAACTATACCTGACACGTATAATTTTCTGACTTCCTATTGTAAAGGTAATTAAAAATGGACAAACCACTAAAACTATGCACGCTTCATAGTATATTAGTCAACTAAAATCCTCACAGTGAAGATAATGGCAATGCATGCATGACTCCTTCTATCTTTTTTGCCTGTAAGCCATGTCAATTCTATCATTCTTACATCTTTAGTTTCAGACATAATATTCTTGTATAACAGATTATCACAATAACCTCCCCCATTCTCTCTGCCATTATCAATGTCCGCTCATTTTTTCAAGTAATTTCTTTGACCTCCCTGTCCTGGTGCAGAGTCTCTTGTTATTTTCACACCACTCCACTTGTATTTGTTTAGTTTTTGAGGGGATTTTTTGTTTTGATGTGGATGGTTGGAAGGATAATAGGTTTGACATTATTGTCAGTTGTTGTACTTGGAACTGCAAGTAGAGATCCATTCTCTTGAACCTTTATGCATGATCTTCTTCAAGCATAATGTCATTACTAGAGCAATTTCTTTGTGCATTAGCGTAGCTGCGCATTGAAATGGTTTCACACTGCTCTTTTCCCCTGGTTTTAGTCATTCTTTTGTGGGCTGCATGGGATATACCAGATTCAGGAACTTCTCATTGACAATCATTACTGAAAACTGGTTGTCTCTCTCTATTGTGTTAGAATTGTGCTTGTCTAAAATGTCATGGGTTGCCTGTCTTAAGCAATGTTGGAGTATCTTCTTTGGCTTGTCAGGTGTTGACTTGTCAATGTGTGATATTCCCCTATAGACACCGCAATCAAATTGTTCAGTTAGATCTTCAGTATACTTTTTCTTATTTTAGCAGGAAATCAGATGTTATGTAAGTGAATGTCCATTATATCGTGTTATTTCTGCAGATCATTCTCATTTTGAATTGGTGATTGAGCGTCTCCAAGCTGCTGCCCGAGCAGGGAAAGAGTCAAGTCAAGATGTTTCAGCAAGCATGACAGCTGAGGAAGAGGATGGGGAGTCATCACCTGAAACCAATGTATGTGTAAAGGAAAAAGCTTTTAAACTGAAGTGTGCACAACTTTCAAACTAGATCTGTGGACTATTTGGTCAAGTAATTGTTTGAGTTGACAGTTCAACCTGTCCTAGTGGTTTGTCTGCCATTTGTGTGGTTGTTGATGGCTTGATGAAAACAGTGACGATAAATGGTACACCTGTATGGAATGTTGCCTCAAAATCATGTAGGTGAGATGCCGAGTGTGCACATTTAAAAGTGGAGGGCTAAGGTTTGTGTCTCATGCTGTACAAGTTTCGTATTTTAGGTAACGATCTGGTTGATACAGTAAATGATGAATTCATATTTAGTACAACAAATAGAATGGTGGGTGAGTGGCATAGTGTTATTTTCACTTGCATTGCATAGAGGGATTGGTTCCCCTGGCTTGTTGCTGGCTTGTACATTATTCCATGATAAAAAATCAGTGAATCAGTTTAATAAGGTTGACTATTTACTTTCACTGGATGCACAGGCGGACACCAAATCAGTCTTCTTTTTGACCTGCTAAACTATTGCTCAATCCTAGTTAGGTCATAATCTTAGGGAAATCGTTAAATGTCAACATTAAAATTGAAGTTTGTGCATCCTAAGTGGTAGCAACCCTAGCAATTGGTTGTTGAGCCCACAGGGCTGGAGTTCAAATATCGATGCCATAAATGCTGCAGTTTTATCTTTGGTAAATCAAGCTGTTTATTGATATGTTTCTTGGGTGCAGGAGGAAGCAGAAAAGCCTGAGAAAGATGAGGAAATAGGAGATGAAGATGGTAAAGGTGATGCTGAGGTTCGTAATTCTTTGAAGTCTGATGAAAGTGATGATGACCTTTTCAATTGCTTGGGTTCTTACAACAGTGAATTTTAATTAATTATTTCAGATGTTGCTAACCATAATTGTTGGCGAACATTGTTTGATACACAGCGGCTCATTTTTGTCTGTAACTTGTCATATTTTCAAAAAATATTTTGATTTGATCAGATGGAATCTTTCAATTGTCGATATTTATAGTACGTGATCTGACCTTGCCAATAGAACCGATACTTCTTCTAGCGACCTTCTGATGGTCCTGAAATGCATGGCTGCCTAATTTCACCCCTGATTTTTTTCATGGTTTTTGGCTAATGACAGCTTTATGTAACCGAGTCAGATTCAATAAAAGTTTGCTAGTCGCTTGAGTTATGCCTGTCCTGGATACGGTTTATATTCTTATGGTTAACCTGTCATCATCCAAGTGTGTCGACAATGAGATACTGGTTTCTGACGGCAGCTTCGATCAAATCAAAGGGCATTAGCATTTTCTTCGGTTCTCTTGGATTAACTTATCGGCTCATACCTGGTCGAGAAGCTCGGATTGATGCAATATTTTTGTGAGACCTGCATTTAGTATATTTCATTCGACTTGCAAAAACCAAATTTGATTGCAAAGATGAGATTCCGAAGCATGTTCCTGTAGTAAGCTTCCGAAGCGTGTTCCTGTAGTGAGCTGGCGAAGTTGTTCATATGAAATTTCTTGAAGAATATGTTCCACTTGGGGTTTTGAATGCGCCTTCTTTTGCAGAAGTGTGGGTATCACCCTACACTTTGAAATAAACCAAGTGTGAATAAACACTGAAAATCCGCCGTTAGAAACACTGCAAAATGATGTTTAGCAAGAAAAATCAATTTCTTGATGCTTGACCGAAAGAAAGGGGACGCAGAGGGGAAAAGAGGAGCACGACAGGGAATTTCCCACTGGCTTCTTGTCTGAGCAATTCATCAAAACCTCCTCAAAATCCGCCGTTATTGGAGCCGATTCGTTGAAAATCCCGACTAAAGACCGGAGGCTTGGTCAGATCCGTTCTCGGCGACACGGGGAGGAGCTCGTTTTCCCTTGTTTTGCCGAATTGGTGGAATGGGGCTCGCCGGCCCCAGTTTGGGCTTGTTCTAGGCCTGCTCATACCTTTCTCTATGTATCCCTAGTGTTGTTTTCTAGTCATAGTTGGTTCTTGTCTAAATTTGTACCCCGAATGCTTTCTGGTTGTTGTACCTTAGGTGTTCGATGAAATGTCTGGGTGAGGTTTGCGCTCCCCGTCCAATCTGGGCGTTCATCAATTGATGGACGTGTTTCATGGCTTCCTAATTTGAGACCAAGCGATCTTGACTGAACAACACTCTCCTCACATATATAAACCATGTCGTTCCTCACCATCTCTCTCCAACCCGTCACAGATTTGGATCATGTCATTCATTGATTCTTGGCGTCGTTTGCTGAGGTTGTGACGCGGCTCATAGGTTTGGGTGGTGATGGGTGAGCATTGGTGAAGTTATAGCCAAGGAGTCCGTACATAGCTTGAAGTGGCAAGGGCATAGGAGGGAGAAAAGGGAATAAAAAAATAGATAAAAAAAAATGACGTGGAGGGAGATGAGGAGAAATGTACACATGGGAATGCCATTCAGATCAGTTTTATTTTATTTTATTTTTTTAAAGAAAATGTCAACTCAGATTAAAATTTTAATTATAAATGTCATGTATATATTTTGATCGGAATTTCTAACCAAAGGCACTTAAGTTATACAACCAGTACTATTGATGCTAAAGTGAGCAATATACATAATTTTTGGCACTTCTGATGTATTTCTCCCATGTAGAATTTATCAAACCAAACTTTATCATGGAACGTGCGATGTTGGTCTCGACCTGAGGTGCACTGGGATGCCTATTACACATAGGGGTGGGAGAGATGCAATTAGGAAGAATGGTACTCGAGATCTCCAGACCGAAATAGGTGAATAAGATCACTCAGCTAAGAAGTCCTCACTTGTCATAGGCTAACCAAATACTGCCTAATACCAAGTATTTGATTCTTAGAGAACAAATCTGGCTCTCGAGTAGAACTGGAATCAGCCTTTCGTTACAATCTGTTTCCAATACATTTGTTTCAATTCCTCGATTAGCAAGACTTCACTTGTCATGCTAACAAAATACTACCTAATATCAATGATATGATTCTTACAAAACAAATCCGGTTCTTGGGTAGAATCGGAAACCAGCCTTTAGTTATAGTCCGATTCCAGTGTAAATGGTTTAGTTTCTCAATCCAATTTTTGGAAAATGATATCTATAGGTTAGGTTCCACGTTCCGATTTCGGAACTTACCCACCTTGAATCGCTTCTAATTTTACACACCTTTGTACTTCACCCTTTTTTCAAAATCCTATTTTGTGTGGAAGTTTGATCTCTATATATAATCGTGTCGAAGTGAGATCATGTTTTGAGGGGTAAAAGCCCATTATTCGAGGTTGATACATCGATTATGAGGCAGGGTAAATTTAAGCAACCCTAATGCCAATAAAGAAGAACGATGATTTGAAAAATGGTTAGTTTGGCGTTGCTCCTTCATTTGGTTCGTAGAGGTGGATCTCTCTTCGATTCAGCGGTTGCACAGGCCTGGCATTCTCTTCCGCATACTGCAATTTGAATTTGTCATCAGATGTCAATACGTCTCCAAAAAGGGATGATATCTTCCTCCAACCACGTGTCCAATTAGTGAGTCACAAGCTACACATATCATATTAATGTAACAAAAAAAAATCATCTCCCATCTCATGTAAACTTAATAGAAACCGATATAGTACATCAAAATAAATGTCAAGTATGCAAATACAAGGCCATTTTTTTACGTGGAAAACTTACTCAGTGTGAGGAGATAAAAAATCATAGGATTTGAGTTCACTCAAAAATCTTCATTATCAATAAAATACTAGAGGTATATAGCAGCAAAGACTTCAAGAACATTATCCTTGGTAATGCACATAAATTTCCCAAAAGATCAAGGATAAATATCACAAAAAATGCAGGTTTTGTTCAACCACAAAAAACTTGATGTAGGAAGTTTCAAACGAAAATCAAACCATTTAGATTTGAGGAGAGTATGCCACGAATATGCCAATAAAATTCTAGTTCAATTGGACCATAAATTGACCTTCGATGCCGGTTTGATGAAAATCAGACTTTGCCCTCAACTCATATCTTCTACTTTCTTTTTTTTTTCTCTTGTTACTGCGTTAGTTTCTAGCGTTCTTTTGTGGCTATCACATGACTTATCATATGGGCTCAAGTTCTTTTGAGCTCACAATTCATTGGTTTTTTTTTTCATTCATATAGGAGTGAATCCAGCTAACAAAGGAAGCCATGTGCTAGATTCATATAGCATTGCAAAAGGCTGAGATCACCCTCCAAAGGATCAAAATGGCCCGGCCTTGGGCAAATGGCCACGGTTACTCACTACTTCTTATATTCCGAAAAATGATGTTTTGTTCAAATTTGGCCAAATTTTGACTAGGCATAGCTTTTAACTCTTAATTGACTTGAATCTCTGCGCCTACGCTAAGTTGACTAGCCGAATATTATGGAATGCGGTCTGGTTTTCAAATTTTTTTGATCACAAATATTTCAAGAATCAGGCCAAGCAGAAAATCACAATGAAGAGTAATTATATTTTCTTCATTAAAAGTCTGATCGTCGTAATTCTTGTGACGTTGGAAAGTTTATGTGTTTATCTTCAAGGTTGAATTAATCGATTGAGTGAAATCATACAATTCTTTACACCTCATGATCGGATGATCATCGTTAAAATATGCTGTATTTTAAGAGCCGGCTGGTTGATGTGAGCAAATTTGGTATCTTTGGAAAGCTCTTGATGAGCATGATCAAATGTACCTTTCCATTGAACATTTAACTAAATAATACTTTCGGTCAACCTTGAAAAAAACTTTAGATAAAGAGGTAGGTGTCTACACCGACTATGTAGCACTATGAGTTTATGTCAATATTTGTAAAAGGAAAAGACACAGAATCGCCAATAATTATTTGAAATTTACTAGTCTATATAGTTGGTACACATTTTAGAGAAATACGGTATAGGATAACTAGTATTTTTTTGTTGGGCACGTTCCACTATGTAAAGGATATAACGTGGATAGGGATTGGATACATATGAGCCAATACCAATACTTAAGAGACTCCCAATCCGCTTAACATTCCTAACAACGTGACTTTTAAAGCCTACCTTGAAACCTAACCCAATGTCGATTGCATCGTTTCTCTACATTCTTCGGTTCCTGCTAAGTTTTACTCTAAAAGATTAGGACTCACTTAGTAGAAACAAAGAGACAATCGACAATAGCGAAGGGACAAGGATCCTTTGCTCCGTGTCCTCTTTCATATCTACGTTTCACCAATAAACGAGGAGCACATTTGAGAGTTCAAAAACGTGTTCCCGCAAATTAGATGAGAAAACGCACTATCACTTCCCTCTCATGAGTGCACGCGTAAATATTGCCTCGGATAGCTTATACTGCAACCTAATGTTGATAAATTTTTGTTCAGAGACTTTTCATTTATTTCATGAAAAATTAGGATCGTATTTCTTTATGACGGCATGATTGGATCCTTAAACAAAAACATTTGGTTAGTTTAGTCATATGAACGCATCTTTTATTACATTAGTGCATTTAGGTTTAAGCATAACGCATTTGCATCAAACAAAATTTTTGCATCGAAAGAAACGGGGGCTCAGCTATGAAATTCATCCAAGTCAGCCTATGGACGGCCCGGCATGCGAGATTAGTTGAATGCAGAACTTCGACATTGTGGGAGCTCATAAATAGTAGGATTGCACACGATTCCAAGATTGTGAGAATTAGCTTAACTCCAAGATAATGGGATTGGATATAACTTGAAGATTTTATTCCAAGAAAGTGTTAGATATATGCCCTAAAGCTGCTATGTAATATGTACATATTAGGGATTCCATTTATACATACAAGGATTATGTTATTATTGTTATTTTAAAGAAATTGATTAATTATTAATTAATTGATTAATTAATGTGGAAATGGTCAGCAAATTTTTGCTGACCACTTCACACGATTCGTGCATGATGGTCAGCGGTTGCTGACCATCATCCACGTTTTTTTTTCGTGCATGGATGGCCAGCAACCGCTGACCATCGTGCACGAAATCGTGCATAAACGGTCGGCGGTTGCTGACCGTTCCATTCATGCACGATCGTGTTCGATCGTGCAAGGTCCTTATTATTAAAACATTAAAATGGCTAAATGGGTTTCTTTGGCTCGAGACCCATTGAACCATAATTCCATGATCACCACATAGGATAGATGTTATGTGATATCTATTTATTTATTATATTTTTGTTATCATGCATGTTAAACCGGTTAATGTGCAAAGTGAGACCATTTATAACGACCAAAATCTCCTTATTAATAATATTAAGTCGAAACGGGTTTCGGACTCGTGGCCTTCCATCGTCGTGGTTTGATCCAATATTATAGTGGTTAATTAACCGGTTATGGATACATAGGGGTTGATTACCATTTATAATATTGGATCACTCCATTATGCATATGATGTTGTGGGGTTGGAGCCAAATGATTTCTAATAACTGTCGGTGAGGGAATCATTTGTGTTTTCAATACTTGCATGAGACGATGGGCTAGACTTAACTATGATCATGATGCCAATAACTGTTAGGTGAGGCTTTCATGGTCTAGAGGCCGAAGTTATGATTGGGACTCGCATATGATGCGTTGAACAAGCTGGTTCACTCACTAAGTTCATTGGACACCAATAAGCTGTTAGGTGAGGTGGATTTTGGACTGGTGGGACTCCAATCCCCACTAGTAATCTTTACCCAACAAAGATTACCGCTTCCCATCTTAAGGAGTATGGGATTCGAATATAAATTTAGTGGGAGGATCTATTTCATTTAAAGGCCAAAATGAAATAGTTACTTTGAAAGATACAACGGCTAACAATTTATTTTCTGCAACAGATATATTATTACTCTGAAAATGGTAACCACAAACCCACTCGCTTCTATACTTGACAAGAATTGTTTGACTAGACCCAATTTCACTTTGGGTGAGGAATTTGAGAATTGTTCTCAATTCAGAAAAATTGGGTATGTGCTTGATGAAAAGATGCCAACCTCCTTTCCCGAGGGTGGGACCCAAGAGGAGCGTGTCACTTATGATAAGTGGCGTGATGATGACTTAAAAGTTAGGTCATATATGCTTGCTTCTATGAATAATGAATTACGGAAAAGTATGAATCTATGGAAGATGCTGCGTCGATCATTTTGCACTTAAAGGAATACTTTGATGAGAATGGTCGAACCTCTAGATATGAGATATCTAAGGCATTGTACCGTATGAGGATGGCTGAAGGATCATCTGTTAATGATCATGCTTTGAAAATGATCGGCACATTGAAGAATTGGCTAGGCTGAATCTTGTTATGGACAATGAGTTAGCTGTGGATTTGATCCTCCAATCTTTACCCGATTCCTTCTCTGGTTTTGTCCAAAACTTCCACATGCATAAGATGGAGAAAACCCTTTACGAGTTACATAGCATGTTGGTAGTTTATGAGAAGGAAATGCATAACACGAGGCAAAATGTAGTGGCTATGGCTAAGGCTTCTTCTTCAAAGGGTAAGACTGTTTTAAAGAAGAATAAATGGAAGAGGCCTGCCAAACCTGTTGTGCAACCAAAACCCATGATTGATAAAGGGAAATGTCATTCTTTGTGGTGTCAAAGGGCACTTTGGAGGAGGAACGTAAGAGGTACCTCGCGAGCTTGAAGGTCAAGCCCAAGAACCGACCTTATGAAGGTATGGTGTCTATGCTTATTGAAACCAATCTTATGGTTAGTGCTGAATCCAGCTCATGGGTTCTAGATTCTGCTGCAACTTCACATATTTGTATGTCTTTGCGAGAATGCTGAAGTAAAGCGAGATGCTAGGGCGAAATGAGATTGTCCTGACGTTTGCCAATGGAGCAAGAGTTGCTGCATTCGCTATAGGGACTTTTCGTTTATGTTTGCCTTCTGGACATGTAATGGTTTTAAAGAACTGTTTGCATTATAAGAATGCTGTTAGGAACATCATCTCTGTACCTCGTTTGGGTAAAGAGAATTATGAATTTTCTTTTGCTGATGATGTGTGTTCTATTTATCATAATGGAATATGTGTTGGTTCTAGCTTATTAACCAACAATCTTTATACCATTACAATGTCCGGTAATGCGATTACCAATGTCAATAAGCAAAATAGAATTGATATAAATGCCATAACTAATAAACGCCCTAGAGACGGTCCAAATAAAAAGTATGTTTGGCATCTCCGATTAGGTCATATTGGAGAAGACAGAATTAACAAGTTGAGTAATGATGGATACATTGATCCTTCAAATTTTGAGTCATACTCGACTTGTGAGGCATGTCTTCTAGGAAAAATGACCAAAGCGCCTTTTGTGGGACAAAGTGTGCGAGCTGCTGACATATTAGAATTAATACATACGAGATGTATGTGGACCAATCAATGAAGCTGCTAGAGGTGGTTATAATTACTTCATTACCTTCACCGATGATCGATCACGGTATGGTTATTTATACCTCATGAAGTATAAATCTGAATCCTTTGAAAAGTTCAAGGAATTCAAGGCTGAAGTTGAGAAACAAACAGGAAAATGTATCAAAGCTCTTCGATCGGATCGAGGAGGTGAATACCTTAGTCTTGAATTCCTGGATTTTCTTAAAGAGAATGGCATTTTATCACAATGGACACCTCTTGGAACTCCGAACATAATGGTGTATCTCGAACGAAGAAATCGTACTTTATTAGATATGGTACGATCTATGATGAGTTACACCGATTTGCCAATATCCCTTTGGGGATATGCCCTTGAGACAGCTGTATATATACTTTTGAATAGAGTGCCGTCCAAATCTGTTCCAACTACGCCCTATGAGATATGGCATAGTAGGAAACCTAGTCTTAATCATATTAAGATTTGGGGTTGTCCAGCTTTTGTGAAAAAGTTGAAAGTGGAAAAATTGGAGGCAAGATCTGAACAAGGTCGCTTCATTGGATATCCAAAGGAAACTCTTGGATATTATTTCTATTTTCATTCAGACCAAAGAATTTTGGTATGCAAGCACGCTTCTTTTTGGAGAATCAGTTCGTCCAAGAAAGTGGTGCTGGGCGGAAAATAGTCTTACAAGAAGAAAATAATGAAGTGCCAAACAACCGAGTTCAGATACCAATCTCTAATTCAGTGGGAGCTTCTGATACACAACCTCTTAGGAGAAGTGCGAGAACGTCTCGCCCACCTGCTCGTTATAGACACTCGGTTGATCATATTGAATCATTATTCATTGTGAATGATAGTGATCAACCCGGTGATCCTAAAACCTATGAGGAGGCGATGTTGGACATCGATTACGGTAAATGGCTAGAAGCCATGAAATCCGAAATGGATTCAATGTATTCCAATGAGGTTTGGACCTTGACTAACTTGCCGATGGTATTATACCAATTGACTATAAATGGATCTTCAAAAGGAAGATGAATGTTGAAGGTCAAATTGGAACTTACAAAGCACGGCTAGTAGCGAAAGGATATCGTCAGAAAGAAGGAATTGATTATGACGAAACTTTCTCACCTGTGGCCATGCTAAAATCCATTCGGATTATGTTGGCTATAGCTGCACACCTTGATTATGAGATATTTCAGATGGATGTCAAAACGGCTTTTCTAAATGGTTTTCTCGATGAGGACATCTATATGGAACAGCCACAAGGTTTTGAATCCAATAGTGAAAAAAACGGAAGGTGTGTAAGCTTAAGAGATCCATTTATGGACTCAAACAAGCCTCCGAAGTTGGAACATCCGTTTTGATGAGGTAGTCAAATCGTTTGGCTTCATCAAAAATCCGGATGAACCTTGTGTATATAAGAAGATCGGTGGGAGTGCAATTGCATTTCTGGTTTTATATGTCGATGATATACTTTTGATTGGAAATGATGTACCAATGATATCATCGATAAAACTATTCTTGTCACAGAAATTCTCCATGAAAGATTTAGGAGAGGCAACCTACATTTTAGGTATCAAGATCTATAGAGATAGATCAAGACGATTGATTGGCCTCTCACAATCTACGTACATAGACAAAGTGTTAACACGGTTTAACATGCAATGTTCCAAGAGAGGATTATTGCCTTTTAGGCATGGGATCCGTCTTTCTAAGGAGAAGTGTCCCAATACTCCTGAAGAAAGAGAGCGGATGGCAAAGATACCATATGCATCTGCTATTGGAAGCATAATGTATGCTATGCTAAGTACTAGACCTGATATTGCGCATGCTGTGAGTATTACTAGCAGATATCGGTCGATCCGAGAGAAGAGCACTTTGGATAGCAGTCAAGAATATTCTTAAGTACTTGCGAAGGACTAAAGATTTATTCTTGATATATGGAGAAGGAGAATTTAAAGTTGTAGCTTATACTGATTCCGATTTTCAATCGGATCCTAATGATTATAAGTCTACGTCTGGGTTTGTCTTCACATTAAATGGTGGTGTAGTTAGTTGGAAAAGTTCCAAACAAAGCATAACCGCGGATTCCACCACTGAGGCAGAGTATGTAGCTGCTTACGAAGCGGCAAAGGAAGCCGCTTGGATGAAGAAGTTTATTTCTGAACTTGGAGTTGTTCCTTCAATTGAGCAACCGATCACATTGTTTTGTGACAACAATGGGGCGATAGCTCAAGCTAAGGAACCAAGGTCTCACCAAGTCCAAGCACATTGAGAGACGCTTCCATCTCATCGAGAAATTGTTGGGAGAGGTGATATCGCCTTGCAGAAAATTGCCTCGGCAGAAAAATGTGGCGAGATCCCTTCACTAAGGCCTTACCTCGTCTTCTTTTGAAAGACATATTGACAAAATGGGTTTGAGGTACCAGACAAGTTGGCTTTAGTGCAAGTGAGAAATTGTTAGATGTATGCCCTGAAGTTGCTATGTAATAGTTACATATTAGGGATTTCAGTTGTACTTTCATTATTATTATTTAATTAATGGCAATGACGTATTCATTCATTTGTCCAATTATTTTATATTGATGAATGATTCCATGAGATCGTTGCAACTAGACCTATTCTTGAGACGTCGAGAATATATGTGACGGGTTCATAGTTAGACTGAATCTTTAAATCGTTCCCGGTCGATGGATTATTGAGTGGATATTAATAATCCTGTTGAGACCGGTGTGTTCTTAACTTCGCCATTAAGTATTGGATACTTAAGAGAATGATGAGTCACATGTCATTGGGTATTATGATGCCTGAGTTAGAACACAGGTGTTTGTATTAGACAAATTCACTGAACGTGACGCATATGGAACGATTAGCGACATGGAAGCTTTTAGCGTGGTCAATGTCTAATTGTTCATGTTTTGGTCTTGTGTAAATAATCCTTAGACCTGAGGCACAGTGTTAACTTGTGTATCGAACAACTATGGTTCACGGGTGCATATAATGCCGGGTCGTCGATCCGTCTTTATACCTGATGGTCATAGTTTGTTCATATACGAAGTTACACGTGTGCGCAATATGGAATCTGTCTCCTTGTTATATGCAAGGTATGATAATGATGTCCTATGCGATCTAATTGTGACATCGCATTGAAATCCTCGGCCGGGGTTGTAACCGAGAATAAATTGTTTATGTCTTGAATAAAATGCATGTCAATTAGATTTGTGCATATGATCGAATTAATGACTTGACAAATATTCCATGGTCTTTATTTGATCGGGACATAGTAAGACAGAGGGATTGAATTACACTGTAGCCAAAGCTGACAGGTTCATTATGTTCTTAAAGCATTCACACTATCTGGGTAGCCATGACATATTGCTAGATGTCAATCGTGGCTTGTAGGACCTAAAAGATTAATCGGGACAATTAATTCTTTTGGAAGTACTAATGTGTTAGTACAAGTCTTACTACCAGCTTAGTGATGAACCTAGGGATGTCACACACCATAAACAACTAGGATAACGTGGAACAAGAGAGAAATATTATTGCAAATGTGTTTGCAATTACTGCAATCGAATTGAGTCGATTTGAAATTAAATTAAATGATATTTAATTTAATTTGTATCATAGTCACGAGCCTACTTGCATATGATGCACACGCATGACCAAAGTGGATATATGTTAACATACCAAACAAGTTGACTTTAGTGCAAGTGGGAGATTGTTAGATATATGCCCTAAAGCTGCTATGTAATATGTACATATTAGGGATTCCATTTATACATACAAGGATTATGTTATTATTGTTATTTTAAAGAAATTGATTAATTATTAATTAATTGATTAATTAATGTGGAAATGGTCAGCAAATTTTTGCTGACCACTTCACACGAATTCGTGCATGATGGTCGCGGTTGCTGACCATCATCCACGTTTTTTTTTTGTTCGTGCATGGATGGCCAGCAACCGCTGACCATCGTGCACGAAATCGTGCATAAACGGTCAGCGGTTGCTGACCGTTCCATTCATGCACGATCGTGTTCGATCGTGCATGAGAACGAGATCGGCAACGGTTGCCGATCCCTCGATCGGCAACCGTTGCTGATTCTGTATAAATATTAAAAAGAAAGGCTGCAAAAAGTTGCAACTAAGAGAGATTTTCTGTGGGTGTGCGTCCTATTTTTGGCGACACTTCAAGGGGTTGAAATACAGAGAAAGGTGGGCGTGCGCTATTTGTTTTTAGAGAAAATGAGTTGCTGAAAACAAAGAGAAATGTGTGTGTTCTTGTATTCTTTGAGAGATACGAGAAAGTAGAGTGTTTTTCTCATTCGGGCCGTGACTATAATACATTGAGGATACGTTGGATCATTTCCATGTGATTGCTAGCACGATCGAAGTGGTATCAGAGCCAACCTTAGGCGTTTTCGTGCGTTTAATTGATTTGTAGTTCAAATAAATTTTTGCGTTCTAATGGCCAATTTATTTTGTTAAGAGAATCGGTTCTCTTACCTTTTATGTGGCCTATAGAAGTTGATTAATTTATGTGATAAATTTAATCAACTAAGCAAAAATTAGAACTAAATCAATTTTGAATCAAAAATCCATAACTTGTTATGCTTTATGTTTATATTTTGCAAATGATATGCAAAATTTTATGCATGCCTTCCAGAGCTTTAAATTTTTGAATTTATGGCTCATAAGGAAGGGTGGTGATCATGGAAAAATCCCTAAATGTTGTGATTGTTGTATGGATGAATGTATGATGATTACGGTATTCATTTTTGGGGATGTAATTATTAAATGGAGGCTGCGTCCTTCTTGTTATATTTATATTTTATGAAATGTAATTTAAGTATAGTGTAGTATTTCAATTATTGATGTAAATACTACAAGAGAGGAGGAGCCATTGGAGGAGCCATTAAACCGGTGAGCTCTTTGGGCCCGGTCTTTGAAGAGTTCAAAGATTGAAGGAAAAGTGAAGAGCAGGTCCATATTATTAAAACATTAAAATGGCTAAATGAGTTTCTTTGGCTCGAGACCCATTGAACCATAATTCCATGATCACCACATAGGATAGATGTTATGTGATATCTATTTATTTATTATATTTTTGTTATCGTGCATGTTAAACCGGTTAATGTGCAAAGTGAGACCATTAATAACGACACCTAAGAAGAATCATGTGTTAAATATATCTTTGTTTCCGCTGCATTTACTTTGTTGATTTTTCATTTATACATGATTCTTGAAACCCCAACAGAAAGTGGGAGTTGGTCTCGGTTCCAACATTGCGGGGCTTCGTCCTAGCTTCGCGGATGTTGGAGTTAAATATGATTTGAACAAAGTGGATTATGTTTCCAAAGATTGTGCAAGGTGCAGTCATAATTCGGGATTGGATGATGGTGGTCGGCGAACTATGGGGATGAGGATTGACCAAGTTGTTTGATCAAAGATTAATACGCGGTCAATCAAGAATGAGAAGTGCGTTCGAATTTAAGGCAATGCTGGCTGAATTTAAAAAGGATTGGTATGGGTTCTTTGTTTTTCAAGATATATTTCTAGCAATTGAGAGATAAGGACCCCCGATCCATTTGTGAGAAACAAATGGATTATTTTTCGTGAAATAAACGGAGTCATAAACACAACTTTCAGCCATATAAAAAAAAAACACATACATGTTGGGATAATTACTAAAATAGTCCTAAACCTATTATACCTATATTAATCCAGTTATAAACCTAAACATTTTCACATTTTGTCAATTAAATTCATTTGGTCAATTTTGATAGGAAATCACTAATATAGACATTGGCCGTTTTATGTGATGCAACCGACACTATTGTGAACATTTTTAATAATTAAATTTGATTTTTTTTCTTTACTATTGAGGGCAGCAAGGGTTGCTGGCAATAGGCAAGGGTGTTGTAGTCCTCACTCAATGCCCTCGTAGGTGAAAGCAAGTGCCATATGGCCCTTGCCGGCCTTTGGAGAGGCCATTGTGGTCCTCATCATGTTTGAGAGAGGGCCACGACACCCTTGGATGATCTATGCAAGGTTGTGACACCCATCAAGGGCGTCCAGCCGCCAGCCCTCAATAAAAAAAAAAAGAAAAAGTAAAGAAAAGCGAAGGAAAAAGAAAAAGAAAATTATAATCATAAAAAATTCTCAAAAATACTAAATTATTATTAAAAAATGGTATGGAGGCGGCAGCACGATCTAATAGTATGACGTATGGTGGAAATGGAAGCACAAAAATGTAGGGTGGTGGAGATGATGGGAGGTATGGAGGCACAAAGAATGAGGAGGAAGAACTCTGAGATCGAAATCGATAGAGTAAGCTCCCATAGAAGGGAGAGGTTCGACTTGTGCGGCTAATGGCTTTCCTAGTTGTGTCGATGTTATATTGAGTATGTCATGCTAGGATATATAAGCTAGAGTCAAATAACGCAACTAAATAACCATTTTGCATGAGAAAACTCTGTGATCTCGCCGTACCATACTCAACAGAGATAAATAATTGCTCTACATACGTGTCTAAACGTGATCATGTTTTGATGGGTACGAGACCATTATATACGGTCGATACTTGAATATGAGGTAGGGTAACGTTAAGCAACCCTAATGCCAATAAAGAACATCGACCTTCTCTTCTCTTCTAGTTTACAAGGGTCCTAATGATAAATTAAAGTTGTAAAAAATGGTCAATATCTTGTTGCTGCTTCCTTTGGTTGGTATAGGTGGATCTCTCTTCTATTCAGTGGTTGCACAGGCCTTGCATTCTTCTCCGCATGCTGCCATTTGAATTATTCATGAGATGTCAATACATTTTTCCCAAAAAACAATATTGTCCTCCAAGAATGCATTAGTGAGTTGCAAGTTATAACATCATCCACATATAAACTTAATTAGAATTAAATGCGGGTGATGTCCATACCTATTAGGCATGGCTGGAGGACAAAATGACTCTTCCAATCATATTACTTTGATTATTTCCATTGCTTAACCAAACCAGGTTCATTGCTATGTCCAACCTAACCAGATTAACTATGAGAGGATTGCTTCTCATAATATTGATTACTTCTATATAATTTATGAATACTAAGTGCTCACCTAGTCCGTCACTTGCGATATCTATGACAATTACTAGTTACAATTAGGTGAGCATCATTGACGTGAGATTGATGTAACCAAGAAATTTGTGTGCTTACATCATGGACAGCCTCTCTGAGCAACTTGATTTGGTCCTTTGATACAGTGCCTATCTGGTGGATTATCAAATGCAAGGATTGATTAAGCTCCAAACACTTGATTGACAGACCAGGTAAGAAATATATAACTAGGAGTTGAAATTGTGTTTTTGGGCCTGTATTACCTTTTTGTTGATAGTCCAAATGACACCTTCTGTGCAAGGAGGGACAGTGAGAGAGCCCACATATCTCAAGTAACTCTTGCCACCCATCTTGATTTTTCTTGGGTCGAACAAACCCATTGTTCTCTCACCCTCTTGGTCAACCATGGACCGTAGATTCTCCATTAACTGAAATACCAATTCACCACACATAACTCTCGATAGGAAGCATCAAATTGCACTAAGGCATTGAGAAATGTGCAATGCTTAAGATGCTCATTAACAAGTATAATACAATAAATATTCCCTAAGTTTTTTAGATTTTAAAGATTTAATGAAGAGTACAAATATATTAGAGCATACAGAGGCGATAACACATAGTATATACATGAAGAAGTTACCTTGGAAAGGAAAGCATCTGGCCGGCCAGTCTTGTAGAGGAGTCCAACGACTGCTATATTGTTCTCAACATTCGGATCTGTGCTTACATGAACCATGTGAAGCTCCATTTCATACCTAAGTACGTGTACACAAAACAATTGTCAGATATACTGTACATGAAGATGGATGCCGATGATGCTCGATGGAGAAATGCAGTGAATCCAATATACGTGCTAAGATGAATTTAGACTTTCAAATTCAGTGAAATGTACTTAGAATTCAATATGATACCCATCAATTTTAATGGTTTAAATTCATTTTATGGCTTGTACAACGTTCAGTGTGTGTGTGTGAGAGAGAGAGAGAGAGAGAGAGAGAGGACCTTCTGCCATTAATGGTATGCTCGGAAGGTGAATGCCAGTGACATTGTTGGAGAAAATATTCAGCGCCATTAATCTTAATTGATCCAACGTTGCCCAGGTCCCATTGAAGCTGCACTCCACGACAACAAGTAATTAGCTGTCTAATATCAAATGGATGGTTGGTTTGGCATTTGACTTTGGCTATGGCTTCACACCAAATATCCAATTTTTGAAAAAAAAATGCTTATAAATAATAATATCTAAGAGATTAATATATATTTTTCAAACGAGAATGATAGAACTATTCTGGGTGGAAAATTTGAAAAAAAAGAGCGACTATTTTGGTTGAGTTGAGGGCAGGCCAAATATGGTTTGAACAAAAAGAATCTCCCCATTTATATTGACATTGAAACCAATCTAGAAATAGAGAGGCCATTAGGCACATAAAAGGAATTGCTTTTCCTAATAAATCATCTTTTATGTATTGTCCTCTAACCCTAGTAAATATATCGGACATAGAAGGAGAATGAATTAGATGCATATAGGACTTACAGACATGTCGTGGCCTCTGTTCTTGAGGGTCGCATTGCTGGGCTTGTAGCTCCTTTGAATCTCCCCTAGCTTGGGAATCACCTTCACTCTCCGGCTCGACAGGTCGATCGGCGACTGCATTTCCCCTTTCTTGCACGCTTCCCACTCTTTCTTCAGCTCTCCCCAGTGCTTCGGCCCCTTCTCGCTTCCGGCTATGTAATCGAACTCTCTCTCATCCTCTTCACACGCCACAGTCGATACACATCAGCACATAATATAATAAATCGTCGAGTTTCGTTTGGAACTGTGTAAAAAAAGATGATTCTTCTTTGGGCCTCTGATCGGTAGGCTACGAATAACCACATACAAGCTTTACGAATTCATTTAATTGTGGGTGATATCCATATTTGTAACTCCCCATACAAGAAAACTGGTTTCCTACCACCAAAAATTGACGAAATTGTAGCAAAAACAAAGTTTTACACAAGTAGTATGGAATTTGCAATATGTCATCTGCAGCAACTTTTCGAATCTGAATCATGGATCTAATGCAGTCTAAATAAAATAAACCTCTCTCTCTCTTTCTTTTGTTTTTTCCTTCTTTTTTCCTTATATTGGTATCACAGCAAACATAAATCCTTACTGGATAGCATTCGCATCATGTAGGAAACAAATGAAATGAAATGGGAAGATGGGGCATTACCAACTTCTCCGGGCGTGGATAATGTTGCAGCGCTCGTCAGTGCAAGAAGAAAGAAGAGGGAAAAAGCAGAATGGAGGATGGGATTGCTATGTTTCTTCATGTCAATATTCGCTGCGATGCGACAGATGTTTTAATGAAAGAATAAATGGGTCTTGGGGGACAAATTAAGGGAAGACAGAAGGGGGGGTTCTTGAGCTTTATAAGGAGACACATAGGTTTGGATTGTTGGAGGGAGTTTTGGTGAGACAAAGCCGAGACACTTGTCTCCTTTAAGCGTGAGGAAGACGATCTGACAATGTCTTGGGAAGCTAATTAAAATGGTCGCCGCGGAGCAAGAAACACCCTGGCACATTCGACGAACTGAAACGAGGTGTGAACGCGCATGCGCAACAGGGTGTTGACGAGATGGGATCAGAGTCGTGGGCTCCAACTAATAGGAATAAGCAATGGTTTTATCAATCAATCAATTATTTTATTAGATAGTGATAACCGGGTAGAAGGCCAGTAACGCGCTTGATAGGCCGTGGAGCGCGTTTGATAAGCTTGCATAAGCAAAGACGCGGCGAGGGTTTTACGTGTCACGTTGTGGCTCGCGGTTTGCGTTCTTTTCTCTTTGTTTCTCTTTTGCCTTTCGTTGCGTAGCGGTGGTGTCAAGTGCAGATTTCGTACTCAAATATCTTTGATAAAATAAGTGTCGGAATAATATAAAATTGATTATTAGTTGAGCACATCAGTTGCTAGACGAGAAACCTGCAAACATTGAACAAGAGTCATAAAGACTATACAATGGCTTCGTATTTCTTCAACATTGGACCGTTTGGTTTTCTTTCTTAATGATGTGTGGGTTGTTATGTTTCCTTTATTAATTGCAATGATTGGCGTTCATGAGATTTAGTTCCTATATAAAGGAATGAAATCACGAGTTGCAAATCAAGCCATAAGCATGAAGACCCAAAGAAGAGAAAACATTCTCAATAAAAAGCTCTCCCTCCAATTTCTAGTTTACTTATTCCAAGTTTCTGAAATTTATTACAATTCTCTTGATTCCAACATTTGGTATCAAAGCTAGAAATGGCATCCACCAATTCATTTTAACTACAACTTCCAAAGTTAAATGGGAAGAATTTCAATAACTGGGATTTATGGAATCTAGTGGAGAATGGCTACACTAAAGTGGCTGATACTGAAGCATTCAATGCTTTAAGAAAGGATGAGAAAGATTCTTTGGTGGAATCCCAGAAAAAAGATCAAAAAGCATTGTTTGCGATCTTTCAATTCGTAGAGAAAATGATATTTGAAAATATATCAAGCGCAGAGATTGCGAATGCAGTGTGTAATATTTTGCAACAATTCTACAAAGGCGATGATCATGTCAATTTTGAGTTTTACACATGAATTACTCTAAATCAATCTCGGCATACTTTGATCAGGTGCAGACCATTGTTAACCAATTGAGGGTTAATGGCGAAGAACTCCAAGATGCATGAGTTCTTGAAAAGATCTTAAGGTCTTTGATCGAAAGACTTGATTATGTATTCATGGAGATCGAAGAAGCACAAGATGTGTCAACCATGACATTGGAGCAATTGATGAGTCATTGTGTTCGCATGATTAAAGAATGAATCAAAAGTTCAACATTTTGAATTCCGAGCAAGCATTACAAAGTCAGGTCGCTCAATCAAACCGAGAAGGCTATGAAGTTGGCTGAGGTTGTGGGGGTGGTCGAGGATGCGGACATAGATATTTCAATCACATGGGAAAATATAAAACACTTGATAAATCAAAGATCAAGTATTTTAAGTGTAACAAATTAGACATTACAAATTTGAATGCCAAGCAAAAGTGGCCATGAACAGGTAGAGCAGGCTCATACTAGTGATGTTGAGGAAAATGTGGTGCTAGCGTGCAAGAAGAATGACTCAAGTACCGTGGACACCGACATTTGGTACCTTGATACTAGGTGCATTAATCATATGATTGGCCGAAAAGAGTTATTCTCACAGTTGAACAAGATGGATCGTGGTGAAGTTAATTCTAGGAATAAATCCAAAGTTCTCATAATGGGTAAAGGTAACATTAATATTAAGTGAAAAGATGGTGCTAATGTTACTATTGTAGATGTGAACTTTGTGCAAGGACTTTTTTTGAAACCTGTTGAGTGTTGGTAAACTTTTCGAAAGAGACCACAAAGTCCACATTGAAAATGGATTTTGCACCATCATGGGTGTAAACAATAAGTTGATCATGGCGATGTAGATGATGAACCAGATGTTTCCTCTAACTCTTCAAACGAAGAATCTTTTCAATTTTCAAGTGTTGATGAAAGATAACAATTGGTTGTGGCATCTTCAATTCGGTCATCTAAATTTTTGTCAACTAAAATTGTTGGTCCAAAAAAAGATGGTGACTAGCATGCCTTTAATTGATAGTCTAGATCGCTTGTGCAAAGGATGTCTTATTGGAAAAATATATCGAGGATCTTTTCTAGTTGGAAAAGCCAAAAGAGCAAAACAACCTTTGGAGTTGGTACATACAAACATGTGGCCCTATTGAGGTAAAATCATTTGAACAAAAAAAGTACATGTTAACTTCTTAAGCCCATACAATATAATTTGATCCATTTAAAATGGTTTAATTAGGTATAGAAACATCCGTTCATCCATTAAGTGCACTTACTAGTTTAAAAGCAGCTAGGTTGTAACTTGATCATGAGGGAATTTGTTAATGTTGCACCCACGAAGTATGGAAAGTGCCAAACATTGGGAACTACCTGGGAGGAGTTAGGAACATGAACAAGGAAAAGCGAGAACCACTTAAATAGAAGAATCGATTGTATTTTGTCCTTTGTTCCCCATAGCAACTAGGGATCAAAAAGCACCAAATTTGATGAATTAGAAAGGGAACGACGAAGTCAGAGCATGCTATTGAAGACGTTGACTTGTATAAGGAATACTAAGAAACTAGTATTTGGAGTGCAAATATGGAGAAAATAACGCCAAAAAATGGATTTCGCATGTGAAATATCTTAGGAACCGATTGATCAACTTGTGGTCAACGCATTCAATAGCCAACAGTCAATGAGGACATGGCAAGGTAATGTGGCAGATGAAGTCGCAGTCTATAAAGCATGGACATGTTTCGGAACCTTTCGTGTCGTGTCCGACACGCTCTGACATGCAATCAACTCATGTCGGATTGGTCAACTCTTCTCGACGTGTACGGAGTTGCAAGAGGCTAGGTTTCTAGAGTGGGTCTACAAGCGTCAAGGGAGAGTGAATCGTTGTAGAAGGCGATGGAGGGTGGAGACGAGGGCGAGGGAGAGGAAGCAAGGTTGTGGAGGCAAGGCCACAGTGGTGAGGCCGTGACTGTAAGAGAGGCTTGGAGAAAGAGAGAACGAGGCCACCAAGAGGGCCGCAACTGCGATGCCATTGAAGACAAGGCTATGACCGCAATAGAGGGAGGGCCAAAGTCAAGGCAGCAAGAGATTGTGCTGAGACGACCAAGAGAGAACATAGATTGAGAGAAGAGGATTGTGCAATGAGGAGGAAGGAGCGGCCATCGTTTTCCTGGGGTTTCCAAGGTTCTCTTTTGCTTTAGGAAAAAGAGCAGAAAAAAGATAAAGAACGGGGATGGCGTCCAACGAAGAGAAGCCTAGAAGGAGGAGGAGAAGGCTAGGGTTTAGGTTTCCAAGGAAGAGTAGAAAAAAATAAAAAACGGGGGTGCCGTGGAGGAGGAGAGTAGGAGGATGAGGTAGCTAGGGTTTGGGTTTCCAAAGAAGGGCAGAAAAAAATTAAAAAAATGGGGTGGCATGTAAGGAGGAGGAGCCTAGGAGGAAGAGTAGGTGGCTAGGGTTTGCGTTTCAAGGAAAAGCAAGAAAAAAAAATTAAAAAAGATGTTGTGAAGAGCAAAAAAATATTTAAAATGGGGATGCCCGTCCAATTTAGCAGAATTTGTCTTTTTTTTTCCTTTTGGAGGGGGAAGGGGAAGGGTGATTTCAAGAAAAAAAATGAATAACGAGCAGTGGAAAAATCTCAAACAACAGCTAAAGTTGTAAATTTGGAGGAGAAATGGTAGTGATGCGGTCTATGCATATGGTATCATGACGAATATGGTGGAGCAATGTAACCTATGCAATTGGCGTCCTAACAATTATCATAGAGAAACACTACCTATGCAGTTGGTGTTATTGGAAACATATCAATGATGCTTCTTCGGATATGATAATGTTGATACAAAGTTGAGAATGATGCGTAAAATAGATTTGAGAAATTTTTTGTATATTTCTCTGTGTAATATTGAGGAGTACCTGAGCCAACTTATAAGCTATACAGAACAACTATTTAAAGTAAAGGAATATTACAAATTAATTATAATCAATCAAAAGATATCCAGAATATCCTAAATATTCTGAATATCTCTAAAAGTAGATTTGGCAACCCCAATACCTTTTCTTATTTTCTAGTTTACAAGGACCCCGATAACAAATCAATGATCTTAAAAAGGTTAATTTCGTTTTGCCGCTTCATTTGGTTGGTAGAAGTGGATCTCTCTTCTATTCAGTTGCTGCACAGGCCTTGCATTATTCTCTGCATGCTGTAATTTGAATTATTCATGAGATGTCGACACATTTTCCCAAAAACAATATTATTCTCCAAAAAGCATTAATGAGTTGCAACTTATAACATCATCCACGTATAAACTTAATTAAAGGATTAAATGTGGGTGACGTCCATACTTATTAGGCATGGCTGGAGGACGAAACAACTCTTCTAGTCATATTATTTTCATTATTTCCATTGCTTAACCAAACCACCACGATCATTCCCATGTCTAACCTAACTAGATTAACTGTGAGAGAATGGCTCCTTTTCTTATTGATTACTTCTATATAATATAGGAAAACTAATTGCTTGCCTAGTGCGTCATTGGTGATGTCTATGAAAATCACAAGTTAGAATTAAGTGAGCATCATCGATCGTTAGATTGATGTAACCAAGAAATTAGCATGCTTACATCATGAACAGCCTCTCTGAGCAACTTGATTTGGTCCTTTGATACAGTGCGTTTCTGTTGGATTATCGAATGCAAGGGTTACTTAAACACTGGGCTGATAGACCGGGTAAGAAACACTTAACTAGGTATGAAAGTGCGTTGGTGGGCCTGTGTTACCTTTTTGTTGATAATCCATATGACACCTTCTGTGCAAGGAGGGACAGTGAGAGAGCCCATATATCTCAAGTAGTTCTTGCCACCCATCTTGATCTTTCCTGGATCAATGGTGCCCATCTTTCTCTCATCCTCTTCGTCAATCATAGACCATACACTCCCCATTAACTGAAACATTAATTCACCATGCATCACTCACAATTGGAAGCATATGATTTTGCACAAGGCAATAGGAAATGTGCTAAGTGTGCTAAAATGATCCTAAAAGGAAATTACTAAATGTGGAGACAGAGTGCAAGAAAACATATAATGCCATTAAGTGATTTCGATTACCTAGAACTACACGCCACTTTCGTGAATAGATTTTGTTAACTGATTGTGATAAATATAGCATTTCTCTGGGAAATTAGACGAAAATTAATTAAAGCAGCAACTTATGATCCAGACATATTAGGGAGAACATGGTTCTTTTTCCATGACCGTAAAAGGGGAACATGGCTTTCACGATGAGTTTCTGAATCTTTATAGTGATTAAAGGATTAGTTAAAAGTTCTCAATTACTCAAGGGATTGAATTTTCTTATGACCTACGTGGTCAGCCCTTGGAAAATCCAATATTCATTGTACAACAAGTTTAACAGATATTCTTAAATCCTAATTATTATGAACAATATACTCAATATTTTCTAATTTTATGAGATTCCAGAGATGAAACGAAACAATGAAGAGCATAAATATATTAGGGCACAAAGAGGCGACAACACACGATATGCACATGAAGAAGTTACCTTGGAAAGGAAAGCATTTGGTACGCCAGTCTTATAGAGGAGTCCAACGACAGCAATATTATTCTTAACATCCGGGTCTGTGCTTACATGAACCATGTGCAGCTCCAATGCATACCTAAGTACGTACCACGTGTGCCCAAAGCAACTGTTAATGTTATCCACCTGACGCAAATATAGATGATTCTCGATGGAGATATGCAACGAGTCCAGTAGATGTATTAAAGAGAACTTAAACCGTTTGGATCTGGTAACATTTGCATAGAATTCAATACGAGGCTCATTAATTTTTATGGTCCAAATTCATTTTATTGCAACTATCATACTAATTCAGTAATGATTGCATGTTTCTATAATCTGAAAGAGCAAGAGAGACCTTCTGCCGTTAATCGTATGCTCGGAAGGTGAATGCCAATGACATTGTTGGAGAAAATATTCTGTGCCGTTAATCTTAATTGATCCAGCGTTGCCCGTGTCCCATTGAAGCTGCACTCGATCCCATATACAAATTAGCTGTCTAACCTTTTATGTATCAAACATCTGAAGACCAAAACACATTAACAGTTGCTTTTAAGATCATCAAAAGTCTTTGTAATTAAAATATTAACTTTTTTGTTTCAGAATGGAACTTGGATGTGCCTCATTGGATGGCTTAAAGCCATTGAAAAGGCACTCCAAAAGGCACAAACCCGCGACTTTAAAAATTAATAAGTTCTACAGTGTTATTTAAAATAGACCTCCATCATGATCTAAGCGGTGTTAGGTTTTCAAAGTAATGTCGTGTAATGGAATAACATATAGTAAAAAATAATAATGTCTATGGACAATTAACAAAGTTTCTTCACCTAATAAATGTGACGATGAAGTTGTTCTTTCAATTTCAAATACCAATATGAAATTTGCAAGAGCCACACACTACTTAAAGTAAATTCTAATTCAATGGAATTGGACATAAATTTATTTTAACATTTAAAATTTAAATCAGACTTTGGTCTTTAATTGAATTCGATATACCTGCTCTCGGTGTGAAATAGAGAAAAAAAAAAGGGCTAATTTGTTTGGGTTAAAACCAAGGCAAACATGATTTGAACCAAAAAAATCTCCCATTTGTACAGACATAAACACCAATGCAAACAGAGAGAGAGAGAGAGAGAGAGAGAGAGAGAGAGAGAGAGGATGAATTAGATGCGAAATAAAACTTACTGAAATGTCGTGGCCTCTGTTCATGAGGGTCGCATTGCTGGGCTTGTAGCTCCTCTCTATCTCTCCCAGCTTGGGCATCACCTTCACTCTCTGGCTCGACAGGTCGATCGGCGACTGCATTTCGCCTTTCTTGCACGCTTCCCAATCTTTCCTTAGCTCCCCCCAGTGCATTGGCCCCTTCTCGCTCCCGGCTATGTAATCGAACTCTCGCTCATCCTCTTCACAGTTTACACACATCGTCACACAAAATATTACAATCGCAGCTTTCATTTGGTACTATATAAAACAAGACGTGTTCTTCAGGCCTCTGATCGCTAGGTTGGACATCACCCACATGCAAGTTTTACTAATCAATATACACTTAGGTAATATATGTATTTCTACCTCCCGATATAAGAAGCCCGGCTTCCTGCTGCCAAAAGTCGAGGAAAATATAGCAAAAACAAAGTTTTACGCAAATGCTATAGATTTCACAACATTAGTCAGGTCATGTATCTAATGCAGTCTACGTTAACTTTCATTTTTTTTTTTGTTTTTTTTTGTTTTTTTTGGCTGCGAAGGGAAAAAATGAAATGAAATGAAATGAGACGGTGGGGCATTACCAGTTTCCACGGGTATGGATTCTGCTGCTGCGTTCCCCAGTGCAAGAAGAAGGAAGAGGGAAAAGGCAGAGAAGAGGATGGTTTTGCTTTGGTTCTTCATGTCGATCTTCGCTGCAATGCAACGGATTATTCAATGAGAGAGCAAAGGGGTTGGGTTACAAATTAATGGGAAGAGAGAACGGTGGCTCTTGAGCTTTATAAGCGTGCACTGAGGTTTGGATCGTAGGAGGGAGTTTTGGTGAGGAAAAGCCGAGAAGCTGTCTTTTATAAGTGTGAAGAATACAATCTGGCAATGTCGTGGGGAGCTAATTATATTGGCTGCTGTTGAGCAACATCGTCGCACCTTCGACGGATTCAAAACATGTGCAGAGTAGGTTGGTGACAAGATGGTACATCGTCGCACCTTAAATTATCATATCTAAACTTTGGAATGTAAAATTCAGGGGCATCATCCTAGGAAGAGGAAAGAAAAAATATCTTTCTAATTGAAAGTAAGATGTATGGATACCACCACATTAAAATGAAGAATGTAATTCTATTAATCTATTAAGATTATTTAAATTATGATGAGGTTGAGTAGTAGGAATTGACGATTGATATAAGAATTATATTGGACCTTTTCAACTTAGGTTTTTTTTATTAAGAAATTACTCGACCGCATTTAATCTTTAGAATACAATTTTTAGTAGTTTAGTATATCTATTACGTTCGTATAATAATTGCATAACATGTTGCATAGTGGCTTACGTTGTATTCTGTTCTCTCTCTCGCTCTCTCTCTCTCTGCGCTTTTGTCGGGGAGCTAAACGTACGGATTGGCAGGAGAAAGTTGACTTTGCTTACGTACGGATTTGCAGGAGAAAGTTGACTTTGCCACCTCTGTTTTACATTTTGTTTTCTTCACTTACCAACCACGTAGGGAATAAAAAAAAAGAAAAAAAAAAACTAAAGCATTGCAAATAGATGGGGTCGTACGTACAGACGAAAGTTTCTCCGGCAACTTTTACCTGTTCGTGGCTTTCTCGGTCAGCTGTGTCGATGAGAAATTCCAGATATTATTCGCAACTCACGTAAGAGCTCGCCTCACTTGATGGAACATAAATTGAATTCACATGCATCAAATATATCTATCTTCTTCTTTAGAGGTGAGTCTAGCAATTGTGTCTAGCAATTCAATATCAATTTTTAGAGGTGAGTCTATGGTTTTGAGGAGGCATTTACTTTCATATTTGAATTGAGATGCAACGGATTTTAGCCGTTTGATAAATTTCAACCTAAACGGTTGACATCATGTACTGATAATGGAATCCTCATCAAAAGTAGCCTGTTGAGGTGGACATAGGCAATCGTCACTATACATGGGTAAAGTTGGCTTAGCAACATGTACCAATATTTGTTTGATTAATCACGATTCTTGGAGCTCATACTTTGAGATTCATAGATCTTTGAGTTGGATGCCACAGGGATGGTCTAAGGTCTCATGGATCAAGATAAAGCATGTTGTAGAAGACATCATATGTAAAATTCTTCATATTCCATAATGAAGAGTACATGACGTATCTATAGGTTTTACAAGATGACTATCTAAGAAGTCGATCGGAATTAGGAAAAAAGATTCACAAAACACTCGGATGGATGTGCCTAAGTAAAAATATTAATAGTTTGATCGACTGATGAAGTAGAGACAAGATGAATAGTGTCACGGATGATATTAGAAGAAAGGACAGTTTATTTCAATGTGGTTAATGTGCTCATTGAAAACATCATTATATGCTATTCAAATAGCAATTCATTTGTCATAGTAATTGACTATCCCACCATTATACGGATTCCCATGTCTTATAGTAACCGTTGCAATCATAGTAATTCCAAAGTTGTATTAACAAGTGCACAATATGATGCTTTTGTACTAGCTTGAGGTACGATAGTCTATTTTTTGCTACTATATGGGATTAGCAAGTTCGCTAGAAAGAAACATTAGTGTGTAGTGGAGTGATGATCTAAAGGGCCATCTACCTAGTCAGCTTTAGAATAGGCACTCATCTATAAGGTGGAGTTAGTAGAAAAGTGAAGGCCATGAAATAAGGTATCGTTAATGTAACGAACGATCCAAAGATATGCAGCAAGGTTAATGTACATGGTGAGGTCATGAATTGATTAACAATGTGAATGATATAGACCATGTTAGGGCAAGTACTAGCGATAAACGTAAGATTAACAACCGGTTGTCGATAGAGTGTAGTAAGAAGAGTTCCATCTTTGTCATCAAATTTGGTATTCATCTTAATGGCAATTGGAGTGATCTTGTTATCAGTGAGTCCTATTCAAGAAAGTAGATCAATATCATATATTGCTTGAGATATAAATAAGCTTAGAAAATAATTGAGTTGCTCGAGATCCTTCATTCAAACCGTCAATTGAGATACTATTGGAGTGTTGTTGCCAACGTGATCATCATTAATAAAACCATGCCGTCCACATATACAAGTAGTAGAATAAGCCCATGAGCTGCGTTGAGCAAAGAGAGCATGGTCGTAGGGACTAGATGTAGGGCCAAGATGCTCCATGGTTGAGTTAAACTTGGAATACCATACATAAGGACCCCATTTTAGTCCATATAATGCTCGAAGTAATTGGTATATAATGACAAACTTAGAAGACTGAGTGTATCTAGGACGAAGCTCAAATACATACTTCCTCAGTAAGATCACCATTAAGGAATCATTTTTAACATTCACTTGGAACATGGACCATTGCTTAAGCTACACAACAAGACTTCAAACCTAATTAGGACATGCAATTGGAGTAAATTTCTCATCTTAGTCAATTCCATATTCATTAATAAAACCTTTTGCTACTAGTCAAGCTTTGTAGTGTTTCGTAATACCATCTGTCTTTGTTTTGATTTACATGTATTTACAACATGGATCAAACTTCTCAGGAGGTAAATCAACCAAATCTCAAGTATGAGTTTAGTCTAAAACTTGCAACACAATTGTCATTGTTAGGATAAGTAATGGCTTCTCTACTTGCAAGAGGCTCAACAAAAGAAGTAATGTAGAGTAACAACGAAAATCACGAACTCGAACAAAAGGTTTAGCTTACATGGGTGGGACAACGAAAATGATAAGAAGGATTGATTGAGAAGATTTGATTAATAAAAAGAACGAAAACATCTTGTGTGCTTATAAGGTAATAAGACATTAACATATAAATCACAATCAATCAAAACCAATTAAAGATATGCACATCGAAAAGAGATAATGCACAACCGAATGAGATATGGAAAATCTCTTGACATGTCTAATGAAGTGGCACTGACGTGGTTTTGGCATGGCAAATGAGGTGGACAACTAAGCCAACGTTGACGTGTTGTAAACATGTAGTTGACCTCAACATTATGTGTGCAGAAGCCTTTGGTGCATGAAGTGTGTGATCTGCAGGGCAGCAGCGTATGGTGGTGAGTGAGGGCGCGTGCAATAGTAAATGAAGATAAAATTTCGGGATCTGGCTCGATTGAGAACAGAGTCCTATGGTAATGTCTGTTTTTCAAAACAACAACAAGAAGTGTCAGAACAATACTTAAGGGTGATGGATTCGTGGAAAATGAGCATTGGCATGCAGTTGAGATCATGTAATGAACTTGATGGGCACTTCCTTAGACAATAAAAGCTCGGATACGAATATAAGAATAAAGTATTAAGGATTTATAAATTTTATAAGATGGCCATCTAATATAATAATATAATAATAGCAATTATCATAAATCAAAATCAATCAATGATATGCACAATCAAGAGAAATAATTTACAAGCTTGATAGATATGAGAAATCTCTGATATCTTTGAATTATCTATATCAGGTCTACCATGTATCTATTCCTGCACTCTGACCGTCTTTATGTGTGGTGTAACAGCTCTAAGCAGAGGAGGTTTTGAGACTTTAATTTTTTTTTTCTTTGTTTCTATAATTTTAAATGTATTTCTATATCCAATTACTTACTAAACAAGACCCTTATATAAGAAAACCTAAAAAAAATTCTTATATTTTATCATGTCCTGTTCAGAATTTTAATTCCAACGCTAAACGTATATGCACACAATCGAATGTGTTGGTACATAGTTGAAACATCGTACGAAATAATAAAATGGATATTGTAGCATAGCTAGAGCTGGGAGTCTTGTCCTTCAAGTGTTCTAAAGGGTGATATTCCTAGGAATGTCCAATATTGAACTTATGCGTTGACCGCCTTGGCCCTATATTTGATTAGCATAAGTTAACGAGAGTCTTGAGATATATTTTTAGCGAGTATAATAAAAAAAGTGTCTATGTGGTCGGTTGGGCTTAGACTTAAAGAAGGGAAAAAAGGAAAAAAAGATAAAAGAAAAAGAGGAAAAAATTACGACTCGTGGTTTGCACCTTGCACATATCATCAAATGTTGACGTAGCATCTTAATCCATATAAAAACGGTGAATGATCGACACGTTTCCTCGTTTTTCTCGTGAGAGAAAGATACCGCCCAACAACCAGAGAAATTTTAGGACAATTAATCACCTAATGCACCACCAAATCAAAGCACCACCCGAAGCTAAGCTGGCGTTTGGTATCATTTGAGAAAATTGCTGTTTCTATTCTCTCAAAATTTACTGCAGAATAGACATAAAATCATTGTTTGGCTACCTCTAAGAAGAAAATGAATTTTTTATAAAAAAAAATAAAAGCTGAAAATTGATTATTCTAAACAAATGAAACATTTATTTGTTCAATTGGCCAATCAACGGACCAATTTATTCTGGGTAGTTTCCACTATTCATTGAGAAGCCATATAAAAAAGAAATTAAGAAACATCTACGCAGGAGTTGTGAAACCAACTTGGCCGAGGATTAGAAGCAGAAAGCGAGACATGATTTGTTCAATTGGCAAATCAAGGCACCAACGAGATATATTTTACTGTATCCCCGTGGTGGAGCCAAAGACCATTTCTATTTCTTCGATGAACAACTCAGGCTGACTTTGTGGCAGACGTATTATAATTGCTTTAGTTTCTTCGAAACTACCTTAATTTTGCCCGAACTTTGGGGAAAAAAATTGTGAACCTACTAAGACATCCATCAAAAATTTCTTTTTAAATTCGATTTGGGGAAACTTTCTGTATAATAACAATAAAAGTGGGTGCAGAGCCTTAAAAGGGGAAATAGATTTCACGCCAAGATAGAAGGAGATGTATTGGGCGATGATATTTAGAATTAAAAAATTGAAGTTGCGAAGGAAAAATTAAATATTTTCATGCCACAGTGATAAAGCGGAGGCGAAGAACAAGGATTCTCAATGCTTAAATCGGTAGAAGATAAATAGATGGCCATGGATTTCTTTCGAGACTTGTACTGCACAGTGGGGCCACGAAATTCCCAACCAACCCTCGACTTTCGTTCTTGTCTACTACAGGACGAAATGAATCAGACTTCATGAGTAGAGGTGTCCACGGAAGAGGCGAAAGATGCAGTTTATTAATATTAAATTAGGTGCCTCTAAAGCAACGGAACCAGGTAACTTGAACTGATTATTTATTGCCGGCACTGGGAGGAAATCAAACAGAACCCATGTTTATCTAACTTCTAAGGCTCTCGGACCTTAAAAAACTTGAATAATTTTACCTCTTTAGCTCTGTGCGACTGCGTTTAAAAGATAATTTCAAAGGTAATTGCTAACTAGCTCAAACCTTGATTACGAGCCTTGATTGCCATGGAACAGAGTCCATTTCTCCTAAGGAGGCAAATTAAGGATTTTATAAGAAGTGTTGCATCAACTCAAGAGTTTGAAAAATGAGGAAAAAGTTTTGGGCAGTTTCACATATAACAGAGTGGAGTGAAACTTCTTGGAAGTATGTACACTCAAAATGGGTTGACGGAATAATGCAATGTGCTAATCTAACTTCCTTTCGTGTGGGCTGTAGTGGGGAATCACCACCTTTTCTTTTTTGACTTTCCAGGGGAGAGCCTCTCTCACCTTGCCTGTTTATTTTTGTAACAAATGCCTGTCTTTTCTAATGTAAAATGTAGTGTATAAAATCTGCCTAAGTCATAGTTATTCCGAATACCCGCACTGAAATTGGTTGCAGCCACACACCGCTTAAGAAATCACATTTACTTAATTTCTTGACATCTCTTTAAATTAGATTAAATAATTGGCAATGATCACTGAAATTTAACTTTCTCAATATATCTTAGGGTCAATCTTGTTTTGATCTTCCAAGTTGGGATCTTGACATTCAAAGGCATGTATGCACTCTTAGGATTCATTTGTTTAACGCAAAATATCATGTTTCCGGAAAATATTTTATAGAAAGTCATTTTCCAAGAAAATGACTATATTTTAGTGTTCAATTTAAACTTGAAATTTGAGCGGAAATTTTTTTTCATTATTTGTTATCTAATTTATTTTTTGGGAAAATTTACCAAAAAAATTAATTTTAATATTTTTAATTGACCAAAAAGATTTTATTTTAATTTATATATATTTTAAAAATTTACATTTGATATTTTTTATTTTTAAAAATCGAATTTATATTAGTATAAGGAATACTAAGAAACTAGTATTTGGAGTGCAAATATGGAGAAAATATCTCCAAAAAATGGATTTCGCATGTGAAATGCCTTAGGAACCCGTTGATCAACTTGTGGTCAACGCATTCAATAGCCAACAGTCAATGAGGACATGGCAAGGTTATGTGGCAGACGAAGTCGTAGTCTATGAAGCATGGACACATTTTGGAACCTTCCGTGTCGTGTCCGACACGCTTGGACATGCGATCAACTCGTGTCGAATTGGTCAACTCTTCTCGACGCGTTTGGAGTTGCAAGAGGTTAGGTTTCTGGAGTGGGTCTACAAGTGTGAAGGGAGAGTGAATCGTTGTAGAAGGCGATGGAGGGTGGAGATGAGGGCGAGGGAGAGGAAAAGGTTGTGGAGGCAAGGCCACAGTGGTACCGTGATGGTGAGGCTGGGACTGTAAGAGAGGCTTGGAGAAAGAGAGAATGAGGCGATCAAGAGGGCCGCAACTGTGATGCCACGATAGAGGGTCGGAGACAAGGCTATGATCGCAAAAGAGGGAGGGCCAAAGTCAAGGCAGCAAGAGATTGTGCTGAGGCGACCAAGAGAGAACATAGATCGAGAGAAAGAGGATTGTGCAATGGGGAGGAAGGAGTGGCCAGCGTTTTCCTGGGTTTCCAAGGTTGCTCTTTTGCTTTAGGAAGAAGAGCAGAAAAAAGATAAAGAATGGGAATGCTGTGCAAGGAAGAGGGGCCTAGAAGGAGGAGGAGAAGGCTAGGGTTTAGGTTTTCAAGGATGGGCAGAAAAAAAATAAAAAATGAGGGTGTGGAGGAGGAGAGTAGGAGGAGGAGGTAGCTAGGGTTTGGGTTTCCAAAGAAGGGCAAAAAAAAAATTTAAAAATGGGGTGGCTTGTAAGGAGGAGGAGCCTAGGAGGAAGAGCAGGTGGCTAGGATTTGGGTTTCAAAGCAGGAAAAAAAAAATTAAAAAAGATGTTGTGAAGAGCAGAAAAAACTTTAAAATGGGATGCCGTCCAATTTAGCAAAATTTATCTTTTTTTTCTTTTCCTTTTTGAAGGGGGAAGGGGAAGGGTGATTTCAAGAAAAAAAATGAATAATGTTTAATAATGATAAATTTTGATCACCGTAGAAGGTCTTACATTTATTTAAATAAGTTGAGTCTACTATTTATTTGTGAAAATATAACGTGTCCCAGTATGTCAGAATTCTCTATATTTTGATAAATGACGTGTCGGCATATCGTGTCGTGTCGCGTGTCGTGTGTCCAATCCTATATCGGTCGCAGTAATATATGATGATGTCAGCAAAGATCGCGCTGGAGCTCTAGTCACGTGCAATGCATATGAGTGCGTGGATCTCAGAGGGGAAGGATATTGGCGGCGCGTGAGGCGTGTTCCATGTTGAACGGCGATGAAGTTTGGTTGGTTGGACTCGTGTCATGAGATGGGAAACCTAGTGGTGCTATCTTTTTTTTTTTTTTTTTTGACGACTTTCAAAATAACCAGCTAAAGGTAGCGAAAAAGCACTTTATAGGCGACGAGTTCCCATGGGTCCAAAACGGGGCGGCACGTGGGGCAACTTTCAGTGCCGTTCACTACGAAATTTTAGGATCTTGTAATCTAAGGATGGCGAGTCCGGCGGTAGAGTGGTTTTTTTTTTTTTCCTGAAATGAGCAGTGGAAAAATCTCAAACAACAACTAAAGCTGCGGATTTGGAGGAGAAATGGGAGTGATGCGGTCTATGCATCTAGTATCATGACGAGTATAGTGGAGCAATGTAGCCTATGCAATTGGCATCCTAATGATTATTGTAGAAAAACACAACCTATGCGGTTGGTGTTATTGGAAACATATCAATGATGCTTCTTCGGATATGATAATGTTGATACAAAGTTGAGAATGATGCATAAAATAAATTTGAGAAATTTTTTTGTATATTTCTCTGTGTAATATTAAGGAGTACCTGAGCCAACTTATAAGTTATACAGAACAACTATTTAAAGTAAAGGAATATTACAAATTAATTATAATCAATCAAAATATCCTAAATATTCTAAATATCTCTAAAAGTAGATTTGGCAACCCTAATGCGTTAAATAATATCTACCTTTTCTTATTTTCTAGTTTACAAGGACCCCGATAACAAATCAATGATAAAAAAAAAGGTTAATTTCGTTTTGCCGCTTCATTTGGTTGGTAGAAGTGGATCTCTCTTCTATTCAGTTGTTGCACAGGCCTTGGATTATTCTCTGCATGCTGTAATTTGAATTACTCATGAGATGTCGACACATTTTCCCAAAAAACAATATTATTCTCCAAAAAGCATTAGTGAGTTGCAACTTATAACATCATCCAAGTATAAACTTAATTAAAGGATTAAATGTGGGTGACGTCCATACTTATTAGGCATGGCTGGAGGACGAAACAACTCTTCCAGTCATATTATTTTCATTATTTCCATTTCTTAACCAAACCACCACGATCATTCCCATGCCTAACCTAACGAGATTAACTGTGAGAGAATGGCTCCTTTTTTTTATTGATTACTTCTATATAATATAGGAAAACTAATTGCTTGCCTAGTGCGTCACTGGTGATGTCTATGAAAATCACAAGTTAGAATTAAGTGAGCATCATCGATCATTAGATCGATGTAACCAAGAAATTATCATGCTTACATCATGAACAGCCTCTTGATTTGGTCCTTTGATACAGTGCCTTTCTGTTGGATTATCGAATGCAAGGGTTACTTAAACACTGGGCTGATAGACCAGGTAAGAAACACTTAACTAGGTATGAAAGTGCGTTGGTGGGCCTGTATTACCTTTTTGTTGATAATCCATATGACACCTTCTGTGCAAGGAGGGACAGTGAGAGAGCCCATATATCTCAAGTAGTTCTTGCCACCCATCTTGATCTTTCCTGGATCAATGGTGCCCATCTTTCTCTCATCCTCTTCGTCAATCATAGACCATACACTCCCCATTAACTGAAACATTAATTCACCATGCATCACTCACAATTGGAAGCATATGATTTTGCACAAGGCAATAGGAAATGTGCTAAGTTTACTAAAATGATCCTAAAAGGAAATTACTAAATGTGGAGACAGAGTGCAAGAAAACATATAATGCCATTAAGTGATTTCGATTACCTAGAACTACACGCCACTTTCGTGAATAGATTTTGTTAACTGATTGTGATAAATTTAGCATTTCTCTGGGAATTTAGACGAAAATGAATTAAAGCAGCAACTTATGATCCAGACATATTAGGGAGAACATGGTTCTTTTTCCATGACCGTAAAAGGGGAACATGGCTTTCACGATGAGTTTTTGAATCTTTATAGTGATTAAAGGATTACTTAAAAGTTCTCAATTACACAAGGGATTGAATTTTCTTATGACCTACGTGGTCAGCCCTTGGAAAATCCAATATTCATTGTACAACAAGTTTAACAGATATTCTTAAATCCTAATTATTATGAACAATATACTCAATATTTTCTAATTTTATGAGATTCCAGAGATGAAACGAAACAATGAAGAGCATAAATATATTAGGGCACAAAGAGGCGACAACACACGATATGCATATGAAGAAGTTACCTTGGAAAGGAAAGCATTTGGTACGCCAGTCTTATAGAGGAGTCCAACGACAGCAATATTATTCTTAACATCTGGGTCTGTGCTTACATGAACCATGTGCAGCTCCAATGCATACCTAAGTACGTACCACGTGTGCCCAAAGCAACTGTTAATGTTATCCACCTGACGCAAATATAGATGATTCTCGATGGAGATATGCAACGAGTCCAGTAGATGTATTAAAGAGAACTTAAACCGTTTGGATCTGGTAACATTTGCATAGAATTCAATACGAGGCTCATTAATTTTTATGGTCCAAATTCATTTTATTGCAACTATCATACTAATTCAGTAATGATTGCATGTTTCTATAATCTGAAAGAGCAAGAGAGACCTTCTGCCGTTAATCGTATGCTCGGAAGGCGAATGCCAGTGACATTGTTGGAGAAAATATTCTGTGCCGTTAATCTTAATTGATCCAGCGTTGCCCGTGTCCCATTTAAGCTGCACTCGATCCCATATACAACACGTAATTAGCTGTCTAACCTTTTTTGTATCAAACATCTGAAGACCGCTGACAAAAAAAAAAAAAAAAAAACATCTGAAGACCAAAAGACATTAACGGTTGCTTTTAAGATCATCAAAAGTCTTTGTAATTAAAATATTAACTTTTTTGTTTCAGAATGGAACTTGGATGTGCCTCATTGGATGGCTTAAAGCCATTGAAAAGGCACTCCAAAAGGCACAAACCCGACTTTAAAAATTAATAAGTTCTACAGTGTTATTTAAAATAGACCTCCATCTGATCTAAGCGATGTTAGGTTTTCAAAGTGATGTTGTGTATTGGAATAACATATAGTAAAAAATAATAATGTCTATGGACAATTAGCAAAGTTTCTTCACCTAATAAATGTGACGATGAAGTTGTTCTTTCAATTTCAAATACCAATATGAAATTTGCAAGAGCCACACACTACTTAAAGCAAATTCTAATTCGATGGAATTGGACATAAATTTATTTTAACATTTAAAATTTAAATAAGACTTTGGTCTTTAATTGAATTCGATATACCTGCTCTCGGTGTGAAATAGAGAGAGAAAAAAAGGGCTAATTTGTTTGGGTTAAAACCAAGGCAAGGCAAACATGATTCGAACAAAAAAAATCTCCCATTTGTATAGGCATAAGCACCAATGCAACCACTGGGGGTTCGCCCCAGTGACCACTCTTCCAACTTGGAAGGGGGAGATTGGGGGTTCAAATCCCTATTTTCGCAGGGGGGATTGGGGTGTGGATGATTTCATTTTAGGAGTGGGTTTCGACTCCCACGCCTTGTAAGGAGGCAAGGTAAAAGTCTGAGAGTGTGTGTTAGAGTTGGATTAGAGTAGAACCGAAAAAAAAAAAAAGCACCAATGCAAACAGAGAGAGAGAGAGAGAGAGAGAGGGGGACATTAGCCACATACATGATCTCACTTTTCCTTATACATCATTTTTCATGTATTTTTCCATGTGGACGTTGGAGTAGTATGAATTAGATGCGAAATAAAACTTACAGAAATGTCGTGGCCTCTGTTCATGAGGGTCGCATTGCTGGGCTTGTAGCTCCTCTCTATCTCTCCCAGCTTGGGCATCACCTTCACTCTCTGGCTCGAAAGGTCGATCGGCGACTGCATTTCGCCTTTCTTGCACGCTTCCCAATCTTTCCTTAGCTCCCCCCATTGCATTGGCCCATTCTCGCTCCCAGGTATGTAATCAAACTCTCGCTCATCCTCTTCACAGTTTACACACATCGTCACGCAAAATATTACAATCGCAGCTTTCATTTGGTACTACATAAAACAAGACGTGTTCTTCAGGCCTCCGATCGCTAGGTTGGACATCACCCGCATGAAAGTTTTACTAATCAATATACATGTAGGTAATATCTGTATTTCTACCTCCCGATATAAGAAGCCCAGTTTCCTGCTGCCAAAAGTCGAGGAAAATATAGCAAAAACAAAGTTTTACGCAAGTGCTATAGATTTCACAACATTAGTCAGGTCATGTATGTTGGAGAAATCCTGTCAGAATATTTTGAAGCTGACAAAACGTTTCTTTCAGTCTAGTCTGGATTATTACAGATTTTCGGTTTAGAGTCTGAAGACAGTTGGACATCAAGACTCAAGACTCAAGACTCAAGACTTAAAGATATTCTCATTGACAGTTTTCTACTCCAGTGTCGAAAGGCTATCCAGAACCTAAGTGTTTGGTTAAGGAGATAGTCCTATTCTCTGGAGAAGATATCCTGGTCAAGTTAAGCTAACGGATTCTTTCTATTCAAGATCCGATGATTGACGAAGTAATCTTGGAAAGTTCTATTCTTGGAAACCAAGATCCTAGTTGTATGGGCGAACATGATTGATGGGCTATCGTAAAGTTCCTTTAATAGCTCGAATGATCTCCTTAATTGATTCCGTCCAACAGGTAGATTGGAGGAATTCCTTTGGTAAGTGTCAACAAGTATGATGGCATGAAGGAGTATAAAAGGAAGACGTTCAAGTTATTTCAGTGCATGCTCGATAGACGAATTCTAGAGTTTGAAGTTCCTTGATATTCAGTCGATTCATTTTGAGCAAAATTGTATACACAAAAGAGTGTTTATACTTAGTGGTATCTTGAGCAAGTGTGGTAGATCATCTACACCACTTTGAATCAAGGAAGAACAACGCTGTAACACTTTTTGTTCATAGTGGAATCCAGCCAATAGGCATGTCAATGCGAAGAGTGGACGTAGGCTTAAACAAAAGCCGAACCACTATAATCATTGTGTTTAATTCTCTTTTCCCTTCTCTCGCTTTCAATTGCTTTGTTTATATCCATTGATTGTCTAGTATTGTGTGATTTAAGTAAAAATCATTTTATACCTATTCACCCCCTCTAGGTACTCGTTCTAGCTATATCAATTGGTATCGAGCACATGTACTCACTTTATTTGAAGTGTTTTACTTGAGTAAAAGATCCATGGCTAGTATGTTAGCACCGGGGGCTGGTGGAAGGGCAAAGCAATACCAGACCACCTTACTTTGATGGAAAGGATTACAACATCCGGAAGAACAAGATGAAAGCTTTTCTACGATCAAAGGATCCTCTGAATGGGACGTTGTAGTAAAAGGAATCATTCCTAAAGTTGCAGCTGTCTCGAAAGAGGAAAAGAAGTCAGTGGAAGCTAGCGGAATGTCTCGGGAAGAAATAATCAAGAGACAAACTCTTGATGCAAAAGCAATATATTCTTTGTATTGTGCTTTGTCACCTACTTGAATATAACAGAATATGTTCTTGTGATACAGCAAAAGAAGTCTGGGATAGGTTACATATCACCTATGAAGGAACCGATCGAGTGAAAGAGACCGAATCAATATTCTTGTCGGTCAATATGAAGCCTTCAAAATGAGATCTGGAGAATCAATAACCGACATGTTCGGTCGTTTTACGAAATTGTGAATGGTCTTCAAAATCAAGGTCAACCAATTTCTGATTCTATGAAGGTTAACAAGCTTCGTGTGGACTCTCAAGGATTGGAATCACATAAAGACTTCAATAAGAGAGACACAAAGAATCATGCCACTATCTGTCGATGAGCTGGTTGGAACTCTTCAGTCTTATGAAGTGGAACGAATAAACGAAGACGAAGATCCAAAAGGTAAGAAATCCATTGCATTAAAATCAAATGATGATTCTGATGTTATAGATTCTGAAGACGATATGAACGATGAGGAGCTTGCCCTAATGATTAGAAGATTCAGAAAGTTGAATAGAAATGGAAGAAGATTCAACTCTAAGAGACAAGGCTTTCAAAGACAACAGACCAAGACTGTTGATGATGATGAAGCAAACAAAGATGTAGTTTGCTTTGAATGTAAGAAAAAGGGACACATCGTAGACCCAACCTGTCCTCTTCTAAAGAAGAAGAAAGGAAAGGCTGAAAAGTCTCGAAATGCTCTCAAAGCTGAAACCCGGGTGATACGAGTGTGAAGAAAGTGATGATGAATATGCCAACTTGTGTCTAATGGCGCAATCAGACTCAAACTCAAACTCTGAATCAGACTCAGACAGCGAATTTGAAGTAAGTAATTTCAAAATTCCTGTCAAGGTTTCTAAGTATATTGATGAGCTGTGTTTAAGTCTTAAGACTTCTCTTAAAAGGATTTCTGAACTTAAAAGGGAAAAATCTGTTTTAAAACAGCTGGAAAATATTTTGAAAGAAAAAGTTAAATGTTTAGACATGAATGTTTCTACTCTTAAAGAAAATGAAGAAAATCTTTTGAAAGAAAATTCTCATTTAAAAATTGACTCATCGAATATTTCAAAGAAATTTTCAATAGGGTCCGAGAAACTTGAAAAAATTCTTTCAAGTACAAAGACCTTATTTCAATAAGTCTGGTTTAGGAATGATAGAAGAAACTATTCCTTAATTGATTTTCCTAAAGTAAAAGAAAGAATTAAACAAAGACCTTCAAAAGAAGCTTATAAAAATCATTTCAAAAGGTTTTTGTAAAGCCCGTAGGTCGAGATGCTCTAAGGTGTTCTAAGTGCAAAAGTCCAGATCATTTTGAAAAAGAATGTCCTATGATTTGGAAACCCGTTAAGAAAACTTGGGCTAGCATTGTTTATCTTACTAACACAAAAGGACCCAAGAAAATGTGGGTACCAAAGAAAGCTTGAGATATTTCTTTGAATGCAGGTATCTATCAAGAGAAAGGTAAAGTGGTATCTAGAAAGTGGATGTTCAAGACATATGACAGGAGACTCAAAATGTTTTATAAAGCTTGTTCAAGTAAATGGTGGAAAAGTCTCATTTGGAGGAAATAGCAAAGGAAGAATTGTGGGTTTTGGAACTGTGAAAATTGGAAATCTCACAATAAGCAATGTTTCTCTAGTGGAAGGATTGAATTACAATCTTCTAAGCATCGATCAACTAAGTGATACTTGGTTTTAAGATCTTCTTTCAAGAAGGAATATGTTCCTAACCAGAAAAGACTCTACTCAGTTTTTCTTGGGTAGAAGGCATGGAAATATCTATCTCCCGGACATGAAACTAGAAGAATCGCAATGCTTGATTTCAATACAAGACGAAGCAAGTCGTGGCACAAAAAAGCTTGGGCATATTAATATGAAGCAATTAGCCAAAATCTCAACAAAGCAGCTTGTTCGTGGTTTACCCAAATTGCCTTATCAAAAGACTAATCCGTGTACTCCATGTATTCTCAGGAAAGCGGGTAAGAAATTCATATAAGTCTATAAATCATGTCTCAACTAATCATGTACTGTAGTTACTTCATATGGATCTCTTCGGACCAACCGAACCCAGTATTGGAGGTAAGAAATATTGCTTAGTAATCGTGGATGATTACTCTCGCTTTACTTGGGTATTTTTCTAGCAAGTAAATCCGAAACCTTTTCGTATTTTGAAAAATTTGCTAAAAATGTTCAAAATGAAAAGGGATGTGTTATTTCAAGCATAAGAACAGATCATGGTGGTGAATTTGAAAATCAAGATTTTACAAAATTCTGTGATGAATCTAGCTTTAAGCATATGTTCTCTTCTCCATATACTCCTCAAAAAATTGAGTTGTGGAAAGGAAGAATATATCTCTTCAAGAAATGGCAAGAACTCTTTTAATTGAAAGCAAAATTTCTTCTCGATTTTGGGCTGAAGTCATTTCAACAGCTTGCTATATTATTAATAGAGTCTTTTTAAGACCTATTCTAAAGAAAACCCCCTATGAATTATTCAAAGGTAAGAAGCCTATTGTTTCATATTTTCATGTGTTCGGTTGCAAATGCTTTATATTGAAAAATGCAAAAGATTATGTTGGTAAGTTTGAAGAAAGATCGATGAAGGCATCTTCCTTGGATATTCTTCATCAAGAAAAGCCTACAAAGTCTATAACAAGAAGAGTCAGACTGCGGAGGAGTCAATGAATGTCAAATTTCAAGACTCAGTTCAAGATGAATCCAATCAGACTCATCATGAAGAGTCTGATCTTGCTCCAACCTCTCCAAAGTCTTCAACACAAGATGCGTCACAGATTCAGGAAGACCAACATCAAGCCATTTGTGAAGATTCGAGCAAAGAAAGGGATCATCAGCCGAGATAAATCAACCAGCAAGAATCGGAAGCATAAGTCCAGTCATCCCAAAGATCTAATTATTGGCGAACTTAATGAAGGAATTCGCACTAGATCCAAAAGGCGTGAAGAGTCTAGTGCCGTAGCTCTCATTTCTAAATTGAACCAAAAAGCATAGAAGAAGCTTTGTCGATGAAAGCTGGATTGAAGCTATGCAAGATGAGCTCGATAGTATAACATTAATGATGTCCGGGAATTGACATATAAACCAAAATGTAAAACTGTTATTGGAGCCAAATGGGTGTTCGAAACAAGATGAATGAGAAAGGAAAAGTCATCGAAACAAGGCCGACTCGTAGCCAAAGGATATACGCAAGAAGAAGGGATAGACTATGATGAGACTTACGCACCGGTAGCAAGGTTAGAAGCTATTCGATTATTGCTTGCCTTTGCTTGTTATAAAGATTTCAGATTATTCCAAATTGACGTCAAAAGTGCCTTCCTGAATGGATTTATCCATAAGGAAGTCTATGTGGAACAACCACCTGGGTTTGAAGACCCAAAGAAGCCGACTCGGTCTTGGGACCGAAAAAGGCCTTGTATGGTTTAAAGCAAGCACCTCGAGCGTGGTACGACAAACTCAAGTTTTTAATACATAATGGATTTGTTAAAGGTAAAGTTGATACTACTTTATTTATCAAAAAGGAAAACAAAAGCTTTTTACTTGTTCAAATATATGTGGATGACATTATTTTTGGATCATCTAATGAAAGTTTGTGCAAGAAATTTTCTAAGTCTATGCAGGATGAGTTTGAAATGAGTATAATGGGAGAGCTAACATTCTTTCTTGGACTTCAAATAAAACAATTTAAGGAAGGAACTTTTATTTATCAAGAAAAATATGCTAATGATCTTGTCAAAAGATTTGGGCTTGAAAAGTGCAAAAAGACAGACATACCAATGTCTTGTTCCTTTAAGATAGACAAAGATGAAGAAGGGAAGAAAGTTGATCAAAAATTATACAAGAGTATTATCGGTTCACTTCTTTATCTCACTGCTTCTAGACGACATTTTGTTAAGTGTTTGCATCTCGTGCTAGGTTTCAATCGGACCTAGAGAATCTCATCTCAATGCTTTGCGAAACGTATTATTAAATACGTTGCTTCATCTTCAAGCATTGGTCTCGGTATCCTAAGAAGGGAGACTTTAATCTTTTGAGATATTCGAGACGCGGATCTAGCAGTTGCATAGTTGATAGAAAGAGTACTTCGGTACATGCTAGTTGCTTGGAAACGGGACGATATCTTGGTTTTCAAGGAAGCAAAGTACTGTAGCTCTTTCAACAACAGAAGCAGAGTATGTAGCTCTTGGCAGCTGTTGTTCGCAAATTCTGTGGATTAAGCAACAGCTACAAGACTTCGGAATTGAAGACTCATGCACGAAATCGATGCGACGGCACCGGTGCAATAAATCTCACTAAAAATCCAATTATTCACTCAAGAGCAAAGCATATAGAAATTCGACATCACTTCATCAGAGATCATGTTCAAAATGGAGAAATATCGATTCAATTTGTTAATTCAAAGAGTCAATTGGCGGATATATTCACAAAGCCTTTGGAGAAAATCAATTCGATTTTATCCGCTCCGGACTCAACATTTTGAAGCTTGAGGAAGTTAAAGTCTAGAGACTCTCAGACTTTCAGACTCAGACTCAGACTCATGGCTATAAATTGTAAGTTGTTATTTTATTCCGTCTCGAAAATGTATGATTATTTTACTAATTTATAATTACCAAGAAAAAGGGAATCGTGTCTTTTCAAAAATATAACTTCCATTAAAAATGACAGTTATTGATTTTAAAAGAATTCATCGGTTCATCTTCCTTCGTACCGATTGGTTTTTCCTTTTTTAAAACAGAGCTATATATATACAGTTTTTTCTTCTCTAGCTTATAAACCCTCGAAAAGCATTTTTTCTCTCAATCTCGCTTCCATTTCGTGTTCAAACTCGAGAAAGTTGTCAACTTTTCTTGGGAAAACGATTAAAGAAATCTCTCAATGTCAAAGAAAGATGTCCTCTTCAAGGAAGTCCTCAAGAATCGCAAGCGAGGGGACCACAAAGAGCAAGAGAGGGTCCTACCCATGTTGATCTCACCGAAGAAGATGACTTATCAAGTCGAGCAACGAGCCCGATTCGCTCTCTAGCACGTGATTCTTCTCCATCTACCCCACAAAGTGCGGGTCACCATCGAGAGGATGAGATAATCGAGGATGCGAGCCTGTAAGAATACAAAAACCTTCTTTTATCTATAAACTCTATTGTGCTTTGAAAAGCATAGGAACTCCGTTGAACCACGTGAATGAGTTTCTCAAAAGTAAGAACTATGGGAATGAGTATCTTTTTCTGCGACAAATGGAGGAGTTGGGAATTGCTCCTAGAGGAAGGGCGAGAGGAAGCACTTGCTAGTATTCCTAGTGATCCTCGTGTGTCCGGACGACTCCTACCGATGGGAATAACGATGATAAAATGTTCTATGATTTTCAACCGAGATTGGGTGTTGCTGCAAAGGTGAAAGGAAAGAGGATGGATTTATTTAAATCCAAAGAACGGAGAGAATTTGTTTTTCAGGCTGTTGAAGAGAGGGGTGATAAACCCTAGAAGCGTTGATTTTGATTTTCTGGATGCTATTCATGTGAACTTAAGGGAGAAGTTTGATCTACTGCAACTTGAGCAATTTTGCTCTGACACTACTGAAGGATATGCTCAACTAACTGCATATTTCTATTCGAATCTTAGCTTTTTAGATGCAAATATAATGTCCTTTAGTGTCCGAGATCAAGACTTCATAGTAGATGTGGACATGTTGGCTGATATCATTGGAATAGAGAGAGGATCATATCAACCGGTTAAAGTTTCCGGTGCTCGTCTTATGCTGGATCTTGTGAAAGGCAACATGATGGAAGGGAAAATTGTCTACACGAGAATGCGTGCTATCAACATTTTGCTGCACAAAATTGTCATCAATCGTCTTAGGCCGAAATCGACATCAAAGATAGATGTGTCAAATTCGGAGGCAAAATTGATGTATGCAATCATCAAAGGGAAGAAATTCTCTCTTCCTCACATCATTCTCTTTCACATGTATAGAGCAATGGTGAAGGACAAGGGACAACTGCCTTATGCAAGTCTTGTGACCAAGATCTTCGACACTTAAACATTGAGCCCCCACAATCTCTCGTGTGTTCGACCATGCGATAAAATGGTGGTGGGTCTGCGAATGGTGACAAAAATGCGTTTGAAAGAACTTGAAAAGGAAATGGAGCAGTTCAAAATGAAATCTCCAGCACCTTCCGCATCCGAAAAGAAAAAAAAAGAAGCAGAGGAAAAACAGAGAGAAGAAGAGAGACAAGAAAAGGCCAGAGAAGAAGAGAAAGAAAGAGCAGAGCAAGAAGAGAAAGAGAGAAAAGCGACGAAAAAAGAAGAAGCGAGAAAGAAGAAGAAGAAGAAGAGGCAGCCAAAGAAAAGTCTGTAGATGAAAATGAAGTTTTTCAAGACGCTGCAGAGATTGACCCTCATTCTTTCCCATCCGAGGCTTTAGAAACATGGGGAGAAGCATTAGAAACGGGGAAGGAGTTGAGCACGGAAGACTACATCTGTTCCTCATGAAGATGTGAGTCGCTCTAAAGCAAATCCAGAAGATGTTCAAATGCCTGGAGAAGGTCATGATACATCAACATCGAAACTGCGCGATTATACAGAAGATCCATCGTCTGCGTTTACTCCATCAGACCAAGCAAATGTCAGTACACAGACGGATAATTCGGCAGATTTTCGTCGCATACTTAATATCCTTCTGGAAACGCGTGGTCAAATCTATGCTTTGGACTGTGAAATTCAAGTCCTGAAGAATGCTGGAAAAGCATCTTCTCGTTTCCTGCGGATCGATCAAAGATCTCTCTTTTCAAATTCAAGCCAATGCCAAAGGAGAAGAGGTAGCTCATCTAAGGGAAGACTTGAAGAGGCTGGAAGGATTAGTTCAATCCATGGAGATTTCCGGATCGTTCGCATTCCCAAACGGAAATTGACTACTTTCTCACCTTTTTAATGATGACAAAAAGGGGGAGAAATTGCCGCTTTGAACTCGAACTTTGAAACTTTTGAACTCGAACCTTTTGAACTCGAACTTTAAATTCTATTTCTTTTATGTGTTTATTGTAAGCTTGAACTTGAACTTGGTCCGATTTAAGTGTGGATTTTGATATCGAATGCTTGGAGTTACATCAAGTATTGTTATATGGTTTTACTTGTGAAGGACTAACCAATCTTCCTGTGGATGCAGAGTTTGGTTGTTCTTTATTAATTTTTATGAGATAGCCATATTACTTGAGTAATATCTTGCAGGTCAAAGTTGTTCAAATCTACAAGAAAGTTTTGTCACCATCAAAAATGGGGAGATTGTTGGAGAAATCCCGCGAATATTTTGAAGCCGACAAAACGTTTCTTTCGATCTAGTCCGGATTATTACGGACTTTCGATTTAGAGTCTAAAGACAGTTGGACATCAAGACTCAAGACTCAAGACTCAAGACTTAAACTTAAAGATATTCTCATTGACAGTTTTCTAATCCAGTGTCGAAAGGCTATCCAGAACCTAAGTGTTTGGTTAAGGAGATAGTCCTATTCTCCGGAGAAGATATCCCGGTCAAGTTAAGCTAACGGATTCTTTCTATTCAAGATCCGATGATTGATGAAGTAATCTTGGAAAGTTCTATTCTTGGCAACCAAGATCCTGGTTGTATGGGCGAACAGGATTGATGGGCTATCGTCAAGTTCCTTTAATAGCTCGAATGATCTCCTTAATTGATTCCATCCAACGGGTAAATTGGAGGAATTCCTTTGGTAAGTGCCAACGGGTATGATGGCATGAAGGAGTATAAAAGGAAGACGTTCAAGTTATTTCAATGCATGCTCGATAGACGAATTCAGTCCGAAGTTCCTTGATATTCATCGATTCATTCTAAGCAAAATTGTATACACAAAAGAGTGTTTATACTTAGTGGTATCTTGAGCAAGTGTGGTAGATCATCTACACCACTGAATCAAGGAAGAACAACGCTGTAACACTTCTTTGTTCATAGTGGAATCCAGCCAATAGGCTGTCAATGCAGAAGAGTGGACGTAGGCTTAAACAAAAGCCGAACCACTATAATCATTGTGTTCAATTCTCTTTTCCCTTCTCTTAGTCTTTCGATTGCTGTTTATATCCATCGATTGTCTAGTATTGTGTGATTTAAGTAAAAATCGTTTTATACCTATCACCCCCCTCTAGGTACTCGTTTAGCTATATCAATGTATCTAGTACAATCTTTACGTTAAATTTCATTTTTTTTTTTTTTTTGGCTGCGTAGGGAAAAAATGAAATGAAATGAGACGGTGGGGCATTACCAGTTTCTACGGGTATGGATGCTTTGCTTCGCGCTCCCCGGCAAGAAGAAGGAAGAGGGAAAAGGCAGAGAAGAGGATGGGTTTGCTTTGGTTCTTCATGTCGATCTTCGCTGCAATGGAACGGATGATTCAACGAGAGAGCAAAGGGGTTGGGTTACAAATTTAAGGGAAGAGAGAACGGTGACGACTTGAGCTTTATAAGCGTGCACTGAGGTTTGGATCGTAGGAGGGAGTTTTGGTGAGGAAAAGCCGAGAAGCTGTCTTTTATAAGTGTGAAGAATACAATCTGGCAATGTCGTGGGGAGCTAATTATATTGGCTGCTGTTGAGCAACATTGTCGCACCTTCGACGGATTCAAAACATGTGCAAAGTAGGTTGGTGACAAGATGGTACATTGTCGTACATTAAATTATCATATCTAAACTTTGGAATGTAAAATTTGGGGGTATCGTCCTAGGAAGAGGAAATAAAAAATATCTTTCTAATTGAAAGTGAGATGTATGGGTACCACCATGTTAAAATAAAGAATGTAATTCTATTAATTTATTTAAATTATTTAAATTATGAGGAGGTTGAGTAGTAGGAATTGACGATTGATATAAGAATTACATTTGACCTTTTCAACTTAGGTTTTTTTATTAAGAAATTACTCGACCGCATTTAATCTTTGGAATACAATTTTTAGTAGTTTAGTATATCTATTACGTTCGTATAATAATTGCATAACATGTTGCATAGTGGCTTACGTTGTATTCTGTTCTCTCTCTCTCTCTCTCTGCGCTTTTGTCGGGGAGCTAAACGGATGGATTGGCAGGAGAAAGTTGACTTTGCTTACGTACGGATTTGCAGGAGAAAGTTGACTTTGCCACCTTTGTTCTACATTTTGTTTTCTTCACTTACCAACCACGTAGGGAATAAAAAAAAGGAAAAAAAAAAAAACTAAGCATTGCAAATAGATGGGGTCGTACGTACAGTTGAAAGTTTCTCCGGCAACTTTTACCTGTTCGTGGCTTTCTCGGTCAGCTGTGTCGATGAGAGATTCCAGATTTTATTCGCAATTCAGATAAGAGCTCGCCTCACTTGATGGAACATAAATTGAATTCACATGCATCAAATATATTTATCTTCTTCTTTAGAGGTGAGTCCAGCAATTGTGTCTAGCAATCCAATATCAATTTTTAGAGGTTTGTCTATGGTTTTGAGGAGGCATGTACTTTCAAATTTGAATTGAGATACAACGGATTTTAGCCGTTTGATAAATTTCAACCTAAACGGTTGACATCATGTACTAATAATAAAATCCTCATCAAAAGTAGCCTGTTGAGGTGGACATAGACAATCGTCACTAGACATGGGTATAGTTGGCTTAGCAACATGTGTTGGAGAAATCTTTCCAGAATATTTTGAAGCTAACAAAATATTATTATCAGTCTAGTCTGGATAATTACAGACCTTCTGTTTAGAGTCTGAAGTCTTTCAGATCACCAGACTCAAGACTCAAGACTATTCTCATTGACAGTTGTTCTAATCTAGTGACGAAGGTAATCCAGAGCCGGAGTATTTGATTGAGGATTTAGTCCTATCCTTTGGATAAGATCTCTTGGCTGGATAAATATAACGGATTCTTTTATTCGTAATCAAGATCATTTGAAGATCCGATGGTCGACGAAATATTCTTGGAAGATTCTATTCTTGGAAACCAAGATCCTGGTTGTATGGGCGAACATGATTGATGGGCTATTGTCAGGTTCCTTTATTAGCTCGAATGATCTTCTTAATTGATTCTGTCCAACGGGTATATTGGAGGAATTCCTTTGGTAAGTGCCAACGGGTATGATGGCATAAAGGAGTATAAAAGGAAGACGTTCTAGTTACTTTAGTGCATGCTCGATAGACAAATTCTAGAGTCTGAAGTACCTTGATTATTAGTCGATTCATATAGAGCGAAATTGTATTCACAAGAGAGAGTCTTAGTGATACCTTGAGCGAGTGTGGTAGATCATCTACACCAAAAAATCAAGGGAGAACAACACTGTAACATCTCTTGTTCATAGTGGAATCCAGCCCGGTAGGGTCATCGGTGCGAAGAGTGGACGTAGGCTTGAAATAAGCCGAATCACTATAAACATTGTGTTCAATTTTCTCTTCCCTTCTCTCAGTCTTACTTTGATTGCTGATTGTCTCAATTCTATTAATTGTCTAGTATTGTGCGATTTACGAGAAAAATCTTTTATATACCTATTCACCCCCCTCTAGGCACTAACTAGCTATATCAATTGGTATCAGAGCTCGTGTACTCACTTTATTTGAAGTGTTTTACTTAAGAGTAAAAGATCCATGGCTAGTATGCTAGCACTAGGGCTGATGGAAGAGCAAAGCAATACTAGATCACCCTACTTTGATGGAAAGGATTACAACATCTGGAAGAACAAGATGAAAGCTTTCCTATGATCAAAGGATCCTCTGGAATGGGACGTTGTAGAAAAATGAATTACTCCTCCAGCTGCATCTGTCTCTGAAAGAGGGAAAGAAACTGTTGAGATCAGCGGAATGACTTAGGAAGAGATAATCAAGAGACAAGCACTCGACGCAAAAGCAATTTATTCCTTATATTGTGCTTTATCACCAACTGAATATAACAGAATATCTTCTTGTGCTACAACAAAAGAAGTTTGGGACATATTACATATCACCTATGAAGGAACAGATCGAGTGAAGGAAACCAGAATTAACATTCTCCTCGGTCAATATGAAGCCTTCAAAATGAAACCAGGAGAATCTATAATTGACATGTTTAGCCGTTTTACAGATATTGTCAATGGTCTTGGAAATCAAGGACAACCGATTTCTGATTCCATGAAGGTAAACAAGCTATTGCGTGGACTCTCCAAGGATTGGAATCACATAAAGACTTCAATAAGAGAGACGCAAAGAATCATGCCACTATCTCGTCGACGAGCTGATTGGAACTCTTCATCTTATGAAGTGGAACGAATTAATGAAGACGAAGATCCAAAATGTAAGAAATCCATTGCATTAAAATCAAATGATGATTCGATGATACTGATTCTGAAGATGATATGGACGATGAGAGCTTGCTCTCATGATAAGAAGATTCGAAAACTGAATAGAAAATGAAGAAGGTTCAACTCAAAGAAACAAAGCTTTCAAAGACAACAGACCAAGTCTGTTGATGATGAGGAGCCAAACAAAGATGTAGTTTGCTTTGAATGTAAGAAAAAGGGACACATCAAACCCAACTGTCCTCTTCTGAAGAAGAAGAAAGGAAAAGCTGAAAAGTCTCGAAAAACTCTCAAAGCCGAAACCTGGAGTGATACAGAGTGTGAAGAAAGTGATGATGAATATGCCAACATATGTCTGATGGCGCAATCAGACTCAGACTTAGACTCTGGATCAGACTCAGATAGTGAATTTGAGGCAAGTAATTTTAAAACTCCTGTCAAAGTTTCTAAATACATTGATGAACTGTGTTTTAGTCTTAAGACTTTTCTCAAAAGAATTTCCGAACTTAAAAAGGAAAACTCAGCTCTAAAGCAAATGGAAAACGTTTTAGAAGAAATAGTTAAAAGTTTAGATTTGAATGTTTCCACTCTTAAAGAAAATGAAGATAGTCTTTTGAAAGAAAATGCCCTTTTAAAGACTGACTTATCAAATATCTCAAAGAAATTTTCAATAGGGTCCAAGAAACTTGAAAAAATTCTTTTAGCTCAAAAACCTTACTTCAATAAGTCTGGTCTAGGTATGACAGCAGAATCAATTCCCTTGATTGAATTTCCTAAAGTAAAAGAAAGAATTAAGCAAAGACCCTCGAAAGAAGCTTACAAAAATCATTTCAAGAAAGTTTTTGTAAAGTCTCGTAGGTCGAAATGCCCTCAGTGCTCAAAGTGCAAAAGTCCGGATCACTTTGAAAAAGAGTGTCCTATGGTTTGGAAACCTGTTAAGAAAACATGGGCTAGTACTGTTTATCTTACTAATACCAATGGACCCAAGAAAATTTGGGTACCAAAGAAAGCTTGAGACTCTCTTTTAAATGCAGGTCTCCGTCAAGAAAAATGTAAAGTGGTATCTTGACAGTAGATGCTCAAGACACATGAGAGGAGACTCAAATTGCTTCATAAAGCTTGTTCAAGTAAATGGTGGAAAAGTTTCATTTGGAGGAAACATCAAAGGAAGTATTGTGGGATTTGGAACTGTGAAAATTGGAAATCTCACAATAAGTAATGTTTCCCTAGTAGAAGGACTCAATTACAATCTTCTCAGCATCAGCCAATTGTGTGATACTGGTTTTAAGATCTTCTTTCAAGAAGGAACATGTTCTGGAACCAATAAAGACTCTACTCAGTCTTTCATGGGTCGAAGACATGGAAATATCTATCTTCTGAATGTGAAACCAAATGAATTGCAGTGCCTAATCTCAATACAAGATGAAACAAGTTTATGGCACAGAAAGCTTGGTCATGTCAACATGAAGCAATTAGCCAAAATCTCATCAAAGCAGCTTGTTCGAGGTCTACCCAAATTCCCATACCAAAAGTCTGATCCATGCACTCCATGCATTCTGGGAAAGCCGATAAGAAATTCATTTAAGCCAATAAATCATGTCTCCACTAATCATGTACTGCAGTTGCTGCATATGGATCTCTTCGGACCAACCAGAACCCAGAGCATTGGAGGTAAGAAATATTGCTTAGTAATTGTAGATGATTACTCCCGCTTTACTTGGGTATATTTCCTTGCAAGTAAGTCCGAAACCTTCTCGTATTTTGAAAAATTTGCTAAAAAGGTTCAAAATGAAATAGGATGTGTTATCTCAAGAATAAGAACAGATCATGAAGGTGAATTTGAAAATCTAGATTTTACAAAATTTTGTGATGAATCTGGTTTCAAGCATGTGTTCTCCTCTCCATATACTCCTCATCAAAATGGAGTTGTGGAAAGAAAGAATAGATCTCTTCAAGATATGGCTAGAACTCTTTTAATTGAAAGTAAGATTTCTTCACGATTTTGGGCTGAAGCTGTTTCAACAGCGTGCTATATCATCAATAGAGTCTTCTTAAGACCTATTCTAGAGAAAACCCCTTATGAGTTATTCAAAGGTAAGAAGCCTATTGTTTCATACTTTCATGTGTTTGGTTGCAAATGCTTTATATTGAAAAATGCAAAAGATCGAGTTGGTAAGTTTGAAGAAAGATCATATGAAGGCATCTTTCTTGGATATTCTACATCAAGCAAAGCCTACAGAGTCTATAACAAGAAGATCCAGACTGTGGAGGAATCAATGAATGTCAAATTTCAAGATTCTATGCAAGATGAATCCAGTCAGACTCATTATGAAGAGTCTGAACCTGCTCCAGACTCTCCAAAGTTTACAACTTAAGAAGCATCTCAGACTCTGGAAGACTAGTGTCAAGCTGTTCGTGAAGATTCAAATAAAGAAAGAGACCATCATCAAGAAAAATCATCTAGTAATTGGAAGCATAAGTCCAGTCATCCCAAAGATCTGATTATCGGTGAAATTAATGAAGGAATTCGCACCAGATCCAAAAGGCGTGAAGAGTCTAGTGCTGTGGCTCTCATTTATGAAATTGAACCAAAAAGCATAGAAGAAGCTTTATTTGATGAAAGCTGGATTGAAGCTATGCAAGAAGAGCTCAGACAGTTCAACATTAATGATGTATGGGAATTGACATCTAAACCAAAAGGTAAAACTGTTATTGGAGCAAAATGGGTGTTCAGGAACAAGATGAATGAGAAAGGAAAAGTCGTACGAAACAAAGCAAGACTCGGGGCCAAGGGATATATGCAAGAAGAAGGAATAGACTATGATGAGATTTACGCACCAGTAGCAAGGTTAGAAGCTATTCAACTATTACTTGCGTTCGCTTGTTATAAAAATTTTAGGTTATTCCAAATGGACGTCAAAAGTGCTTTCCTAAATGGATTTATCCATGAGGAAGTTTATGTGGAACAACCACTAGGGTTTGAAGACCCAAAGAAGCCAGATCAGTCTTTAGACTGAAAAATGCCTTGTATGGTTTAAAGCAAGCACCTCGAGCTTGATACAATAGACTAAGTAAGTTCTTAATACATAATGGTTTTGTCAAAGGTAAAGTAGATACTACTTTATTTATCAAAAAGGAAAACAAAAGCTTCTTACTTGTTCAAATATAATTGGATGATATTATTTTTGGATCCTATAATGAAAGTCTGTGCAAGAAATTTTCTAAGTCTATGCAGGATGAGTTTGAAATGAGTATGATGGGAGAGTTAACATTCTTTCTTGGACTTCAAGTAAAACAATTGAAGGAAGGAACTTTTATTTGTCAAGAAAAATATGCTAATGATCTTGTCAAAAGGTTTGGACTGGAAAAGTGCAAAAAGACCGACATACCGATGTCAAGTTCTTTGAAGATAGACAAAGATGAAGAAGGGAAGAAAGTAGATCAAAAGCTGTACAGGAGCATCATTGGTTCACTTCTTTATCTTACTGCTTCTAGACCTGGCATTTTGTTGAGTGTTTGCATCTGTGCTAGGTTTCAATCAGATCATAGAGAATCTCATCTCGGTCTTTGCGAAACGTATTATTAAATACGTTGCTTCATCTTCAAGCATCAGTCTTTGGTATCCTAAGAAGGGAGACTTTAATCTTCTGGGATATTCAGACGCAGATCTAGCCGGTTGTAGAGTTGATAGAAAGAGCACTTCGGGAACTTGCTAGTTGCTTGGAAGAAGGACGGTGTCTTGGTTTTCAAGGAAACAAAGCACTGTGGCTCTCTCAACAATAGAAGCAGAGTATGTAACTCTTGGAAGTTGCTGTTCGCAAATTCTATGGATAAAACAATAGCTACAATACTTTGAAATTGAAGACTCATGCACAAAGATTAGGTGTGACCACACCAGCGCAATCAATCTCACTAAAAATGCAATCCTTCACTCAAGAGCAAAGCATATAGATATTCGACATCATTTCATTAGAGACCATGTTCAAAATGAAGAAATCTTGATTCAATTTGTTGATTCAAAAAATCAGCTAGCGGATTTATTCACAAAGCCTTTGGAGAAGAGGCTAAAAGGCATCGTACAGTCGATGGGAGATTTCCAGATCGTGCGCATTCCCAAGCAAACTTGACTCTTTTCTCACCTTTTTAATGATGACAAAAAGGGGGAGAATTGCAAGTTGAACTCTTTAAACTCTTTAAACTTTGACTTTAAATTTCTTTTGTGTGTTTGAATGTTTGTTTTTGAGTATGACTTGGGTGTGGATTTTGAAATTTGACTGTTATGCATTTATATCAAGTATTGCTGTATGGTCTTACTCATGAAAGACCAACCGATTTTCTGTGGATGCAAAGTCTAGTTGATTTATTAATCTTTATGAGATAGCCATATTGCTTGAGTAATGTTTTGCAGGTCAAAGTTGTTCAAATCCACAGGAAAGTTTTGTCACCAACAAAAATGGGGAGATTGTTGGAGAAATCTTTCCAGAATATTTTGAAGCTGACAAAACATTTCTATCAGTCTAGTCTGGATAATTACAGACCTTCTGTTTAGAGTCTGAAGTCATTCAGATCACCAGACTCAAGACTCAAGACTCAAGACTCAAGACTCAAGACTCAAGACTATTCTCATTGACAGTTGTTCTAATCTAGTGACGAAGGTAATCCAGAGTTGAAGTATTTGGTTGAGGATTTAGTCCTATCCTCTGGAGAAGATCTCTTGGCTAGATAAATATAACGGATTCTTTTATTCATAATCAAGATCGTTTGAAGATCCGATGGTCGACGAAATATTCTTGGAAGGTTCTATTCTTGGAAACCAAGATTCTGGTTGTATGGGCGAACAAGATTGATAGACTATCGTCAGGTTCCTTTATTAGCTCAAATGATCTTCTTAATTGATTTCGTCCAATGGGTAGATTGGAGGAATTCCTTTGGTAAGTGCCAACGGGTATGATGGCATAAAGGAGTATAAAAGGAAGACATTCTAGTTACTTTAATGCATGCTCGATAGACAAATTCTAGAGTCTGAAGTACCTTGATTATTAGTCGATTCATATAGAGCGAAATTGTATTCACAAGAGAGAGTCTATACTTAGTGATACCTTGAGCGAGTGTGGTAGATCATCTACACCGAAAAATCAAGGGAGAACAACGCTGTAACATCTCTTGTTCATAGTGGAATCCAGCCAATAGGCTGTCAGTGTAGAAGAGTGGACATAGGCTTGAAATAAGCCGAACCACTATAAACATTGTGTTCAATTCTCTCTTCCCTTCTCTCAGTCTTACTTTGATTGCTGATTGTCTCAATTCTATTAACTGTCTAGTATTGTGCGATTTACGAGAAAAATCTTTTATATACCTATTCACCCCCCCTCTAGGCACTAACTAGCCATAGAAACATGTACCAATATTTGTTTGATTAATCACGATTCTTGGAGCTCATACTTTGAGATTCTTAGATCTTTGAGTTGGATGCCACAGGGATGGTCTAAGGTCTCATGGATCGAGATAAAGCATGTTGTAGAAGACATCATATGTAAAATTCTTCATATTCCATAATGAAGAGTACATGACGTATCTATAGGTTTTACAAGATGACTATCTAAGAAGTCGATCGGAATTAGGAAAAAAGATTCACAAAACACTCGGATGGATGTGTCTAAATAAAAATATTAATAGTTTAATCAACTGATAAAGTAGAGACAAGATGAATAGTGTCATGAATGATAATAGAAGAAAGGACAGTTTATTTCAATGTGGTTAATGTGCTCATTGAAAACATCATTATATTCTATTCAAATAGCAATTCATTTGTCATAGTAATTGACTATCCCACCATTATACGGATTCCCATGTCTGATAGTAACTGTTGCAATCATAGTAATTCCAAAGTTGTATTAACAAGTGCACAATATGATGCTTTTGTACTAGCTTGAGGTACGATGGTCTATTTTTTGCTACTCTATGGGATTAGCAAGTTTGCTAGAAAGAAACATTAGTGTGTAGTGGAGTGATGATCTAAAGGGTCATCTACCTAGTCAGCTTTAGAATAGGCACTCATCTATAAGGTGGAGTTAGTAGAAAAGTGAAGGCCATGAAATAAGGTATCGTTAAAGTAACGAATGATCCTAAGAAATGCAGCAAGGTTAATGTACATGGTGAGGTCATGAATTGATTAACAATGTGAACGATATAGACCATGTTAGGGCAAGTACTAGCGATAAACGTAAGATTAACAACCAGTTGTCGATAGAGTGTAGTTAGAAGAGTTCCATCTTTGTCATCAAATTTGGTATCCATCTTAATGGCAATTGGAGTGATCTTGTTATCAGTGAGTCCTATTCAAGAAAGTAGATCAATATCATATATTGCTTGAGATATATAATAAGCTTAGAAAATAATTGAGTTGCTCGAGATCCTTCATTCAAACCGTCAATTGAGATACTATTGGAGTGTTGTTGCCAACGTGATCATCATTAATAAAACCATGCCGTCCACATATACAAGTAGTAGAATAAGCCCATGAGCTGCGTTGAGCAAAGAGAGCATGCTCGTAGGGACTAGATGTAAAGCCAAGATGTTCCATGGTTGAGTTAAACTTGGAATACCATACATAAGGACCCCATTTTAGTCCTTATAATGCTCAAAGTAATTGGTATATAATGACAAACTTAGAAGAATGAGTGTATCTAGGACGAAGCTCAAATACATACTTCTTCAGTAAGATCACCATTAAGGAATCATTTTTAACATTCACTTGGAACATGGACCATTGCTTAAGCTACACAACAAGACTTCAAACCTAATTAGGACATGGAATTGGAGTAAATTTTTCATCTTAGTCAATTCCATACTCATTAATAAAGCCTTTTGCTACTAGTCAAGCTTTGTAGTATTTCGTAATACCATCTGTCTTTATTTTGATTTACATGCATTTACAACATGGATCAAACTTCTCAGGAGGTAAATCAACCAAATTTCAAGTATGAGTTGAGCCTAAAGCTTGCAACACAATTGTCATTGTTAGGATAAGTACTGGCTTCTCTACATGCAAGAGGCTCAACAAAAGAAGTAATGTATAGTAACAACGAAAATCACGAACTTGAACAAAAGGTTTAGCTTACATGGGTGGGACAACGAAAATGATAAGAAGGATTGATTGAGAAGATTCGATTAATAAAAAGAACGAAAACATCTTGCTTGCTTTTAAGGTAATAAGACATTAACATATAAATCACAATGAATCAAAACCAATTAAAGATATGCACATTGAAAAGAGATAATGCACAACCGAATGAGATATGGAAAAACTCTTGACATGTCTAATGAAGTGGCATTGACGTGGTTTTGGCATGGCAAATGAGGTGGACAACTAAGCCAACGTTGACGTGTTGTAAACATGTAGTTGACCTCAACATTATGTGTGCAGAAGCCTTTGGTGCATGAAGTGTGTGATCTGCAGGGCAGCAGCGTATGGTGGTGAGTGAGGGCGCGTGCAATAGTAAATGAAGATAAAATTTCGGGATCTGGCTCGATTGAGAACAGAGTCCTATGGTAATGTCTGTTTTTCAAAACAACAACAGGAAGTGTCATAACAATACTTAAGGGTGATGGATTCGTGGAAAATGAGCATTGGCATGCAGTTGAGATCATGTAATGAACTTGATGGGCACTTCCTTAGACAATAAAAGCTAGGATACCAATATAAGAATAAAGTATTAAGGAATTATAAATTTTATAAGATGGCCATCTAATATAATAATATAATAATAGCAATTATCATGAATCAAAATCAATCAATGATATGCACAATCAAGAGAAATAATTTACAAGCTCGATAGATATGGGAAATCTCCGATATCTCTGAATTATCTATATCAGGTCCACCATGTATCTATTCCTGCACTCTGACCGTCTTTATGTGTGGTGTAACAGCTCTAAGCAGAGGAGGTTTTTGAGACTTTAATTTTTTTTTTTTTCTTTGTTTCTATAATTTTAAATGTATTTCTATATCCAATTACTTACTAAACAAGACCCTTATATAAGAAAACCTAAAAAAATTCTTATATTTTATCATGTCCTCTTCAGAATTTTAATTCCAACGCCAAACGTATGCGCACACAATCAAATGTGTTGGTACATAGTTGAAACATCGTACGAAATAATAAAATGGATATTGTAGCATAGCTGGAGCTGGGAATCTTGTCCTTCAAGTGTTCTAAAGGGTGATATTCCTAGAAATGTCCAATATTGAACTTATGCGTTGACCGCCTTGGCCCTATATTTGATTAGCATAAGTTAACGAGAGTCTTGAGATATATTTTTAGCGTTTATAATAAAAAAAAGTGTCTATATGGTCGGTTGGGCTTAGACTTAAAGAAGGGAAAAAAGGAAAAAAGAAAAAGAAAAAAGAAAGAGAGGAAAAAATTACGACTCGTGGTTTGCAACTTGCACATATCATCAAATGTTAACGTAGCATCTTAATCCATATAAAATCCGTGAATGATCAACACGTTTCCTCGTCTTTCTCGTCAGAGAAAGATACCGCCCAACAACCAGAGAAATTTTAGGACAATTAATCACCTAATGCACCACCAAATCAAAGCACCACCCAAATTTGAGAAAATTACTGTTTCTAGTCTCTCAAGATTTACAGCAGAATGGATATAAGATCATTGTTTGGCTACCTCTAAGAAGAAAATGATATTTAAAAAAAATAAAAGCTGAAAATTGATTATTCTAAACAAATAAAACATTTATTTGTTCAATTGGCCAATCAACGGACCAATTTATTCTGGGTAGTGTCCACTATTCATTGAGAAGCCATATAAAAAAAGAAATTAAGAAACATCTACGCAGGAGTTGTGAAACCAACTTGGCCGAGGATTAGAAGCAGAAAGCGAGACATGATTTGTTCAATTGGCAAATCAAGGCACCAACGAGATATATTTTATTGTATCCCCGTGGCGGAGCCAACGACCATTTCTATTTCTTCGATGAACGACTCAGGCTGACCTTGTGGCAGACGTATTATAATTGCTTTAGTTTCTATTGAATCTCACGTGGTTACATGAAGCTGTCATTAGCCAAAAACCATGAAAAACATCGGGGATGAAATTAGGCAGCCATGCGTTTCAGGACCATGAGAAGATCGCTAGAAGAAGTATCAGTTCTATTGGCAAGGTTAAATCACATACTCTAAATATCAACAATTGAAAGATTCCCTCTGATCAAATCAAAATAATTTTTGAAAATATAACAAGTTACAGACAAAAATGAGCCGCTCTGTGTATCGAGCAATGTTCGCCAACAATTATGGTTAGCAACATCTGAAATAATTAATTAAAATTCACTGTTGTAAGAACCCAAGCAATTGAAAAGGTCATCATCACTTTCATCAGACTTCAAAGAATTATGAACCTCAGCATCACCTTTACCATCTTCATCTCCTATTTCCTCATCTTTCTCAGGCTTTTCTGCAGGCTTTTCTGCTTCCTCCTGCACCCAAGAAACATATCAATAAACAGCCTGATTTACCAAAGATAAAACTGCAGCTTTTACAACATCGATATTTGAACTCCAGCCCTGTGGGCTCAACAACCAATTGCTAGGGTTGCTACCACTTAAGATGCACATACTTCACTTTTAATGTTGAAATTTAACGATTTCCCTACGATTATGACCCAACTAGGATTGAGCAACAGTTTAGCAGGTCAAAAAGCAGACGGACTTGGTGTCCGCCTGTGCATCCAGTGAAAGTAAATAGTCAACCTTATTAAACTGATTCACTGATCTTTGATCATGGAATAATGCACAAGTCAGCGATGAGCCAGGGGAACCAATCCCTCTATGCAATGCAAGTGAAAATAACACTATGCCACTCACCCACCATTCTATTTGTTGTACGAAATATGAATTCACCATTTACTGTATCAACCAGATTGTTACCTAAAATACGAAACTTGTACAGTGTGAGACACAAACCTTAGCCCTCCACTTTTAAATGTGCACACTTAGCATCTGACCTACATGATTTTGTGGCAACGTTTCATACAGGTATACCATTTATCGTCACTGTTTTCATCAAGCCAACAACAGCCACACAAATGACGGACAAACCACTAGGACAGGTTGAACTGTCAACTCAAACAATTACTTGACCAAATAGTCCACAGATCTTATTTGACAGCTGTGCACACTTCAGTTTAAAAGCATTTTCCTTTATACATACATTGGTTTCAGGTGATGACTCCCCATCCTCTTCCTTAGCTGTCATGCTTGCTGAAACATCTTTACTTGACTCTTTCCCTGCTTGGGCATTAGCTTGGAGACGCTCAATCACCAATTCAAAATGAGAATGATCTGCAGAAATAACACAATATACATTCACTTACATAACATCCGATTTCCTGCTAAAATAAGAAAAAGTATACCAAAGATCTAACTGAACAATTTGATTGCAGTGTCTGTAGGGGAATACCACACATTGACAAGTCAACACCTGACAAACCAAATAAAATACTCCAACATTTCTTAAGCCAGGCAACCCATGACATTTTTAGACAAGCACAATTCTAACACAATGGAGAAAGACAACTAGTTTTCAGTAATGATTGTCGATGAGACGTTCCTGAATCTGGTATATCACATGCAGCCCACAAAAGAATGACTAAAACCAGGGTTAAAGAGCAGTGTGAAACCATTTCAATGCGCAGCTACGCTAATGCACAAAGAAATTGCTCTAGAAATGACGTCATGCTTGAAGAATATCATGCATAAAGATTCAAGAGAATGGATCTCTACTTGCAGTTCCAAGTACACCAACTGACAATAATGTCAAACGTATTATCCTTCCAACCATCCACATCAAAACAAAAAATCCCCGCGAAAACTAAACAAATACGAGTGGAGTGGTGTGAAAATAACAAGAGACTCTGCTCCAGGACAGGGAGCTCAAAGAAATTACTTAAAACAATGAGCGGACATTGATAATGGCAGAGAGAATGGGGGAGCTTGGTGTGATTATCTGTTATACAACAATATTATGTCTGAAAATAAAGATGTAAGAATATAGAATTGACATGGCTTATAGGCAAAAAAGATAAAAGGTATCATACATGCATTGCCATTATCTTCACTGTGAGGATTTTAATTGAATAATATACTATGAAGCGTGCATAGTTTTAGTGGTTTGTCCCTTTTTAATTACCTTTACAATAGGAAGTCGGAAAATTATACGTGTCAGGTATAGTTAGTTCACAGGGAATATATAGTAAACATAGTCAAGCTTGTTTAGATTTGATTAAATGATTACTACTTACATAGGTCAGTGATTTTATAATTAGAAGTTTAAAGGATCTTCTATTGATGATCTATCAAATTTTCTTCATATATATTCCATTTGGTTTTTGAAAAATTAACTTTCTTTGTTAAATCAGGTTTTTTGGTTTTTCTGATAAAGACAGAGATATCATTTTCGATACAAAGACTAAGGTGTAAAGAGAATAAATAGTTCGGGACCATCCATTATCTTGTCTTCATTAATGCCACATCATTTTCTAACATTTTTCTCTGATAGCTATAAACAGGGAAAAAGAAAATAGACAAAGAAGCGGGAGATGTCTCACCTTTCGCACGGCTGGCCAAAGCTTCAGAAAGCCTCAACCGATTTTGACGTTCTTCTTTCTTAAATTTCAACTTTATTTGTTGGCGTGTCAATTTGGGGAAGAGTTCTTTAATCATTGAGAGATCCGTTCCAAATTACCTTATACCCTGGAACAAGTTGTGAGGCATTGAGCTAAGTATTGAACCGGTGATCCAGCAATGGGCTGCATTTATGTCTCAGATATAAAGGAACTCTAAATCCCTAATCAAAACTGACAATTTTGCTGAAGAAATAATGTACTAATTCTCAATTTAAACAAAAGCAAGAAAGAAAGAGAAAAAACAGAATTTATTCCAATAAAGATAGAATAGTCTTACTTGCTAGGTGCGGATTCTTTCAAATGCTCGCAAACTCTGGAAACAAAACGACAGAGAACTAAACTCGCTAGAACTAAAGCAACTTGAAAGTTACACGTCCATGAACGCTCAAATGAAAAAGTTTTCATGAAAATAACACTGGTATTTTCAACAAACACTTCGAACAATAAACTTGACTCTAAAACTAAAGCATAAAGTGAAAGACATCGCTTCGAAATGGATTATATACTGCAGAGGAAACTTAGGCAAAGTTTTGATAAAACTTTTCGTGCATAAGCGTGTCTTCTTCCTCTGTTTTCGTTTCTTTATACATATGGATTTTTTTAAGCAATTATTGAGCTAAGTGCAATTCTCCCTCCACGTTCCATGACTTCTATAAAACACGGAGTAATCTTGTGTCTTGCAGATTGAGGTGCCTGTTAATTACTTTGGTTGTAGTAACTCCAATACACCCTAGGACAAGATCAACATTGCACATCCCATGTTGAAGTTAGGCTGGATGAACTCTAGATCAAGGATGAACCTGATATGACTTGACTCTTGCAATTTGCTCTTCCTTCTCGACCTATGCTTTAACTCGAATCATATCTGGATGTATTTGCTGTAAATTTACACCACCAACATGGATAAATGGAAGGATTTGAATCGACAAGTGATGCATTCTGGTTGAATGGTGATCATTTAACTATGGTTTGTTTTGTAAAAAACCTGGTGGTTCGTGCTAGATTGAACCGAGCATGTGGAGGTGACACACCATCTCATTTTTTCAAATGACTTGCTGTACAAAATATATTCATGAGCTCTATAAACACTGTTGATCGATCGAGTTGCCAACATATTCACTAAAAGCCTCCACCACACTCCAGCAATTTCATTAAGGTGTTCATCACAACAAGAAGAAAAGAGAGTTTGTATGAGGGAGAGTATGTCAAAAGCTTATAAAACCAAATCGAATCTGTAGGGGATTTCCCGGCGGCATTAGAAGTTAGAACTGCTACAAGGCAATCAGAAATTAAGTTGTTGCTGTGTGTTGGCAGGAGAAACTCTTGGTACTTCTATCTATGAGCGTTCCCACGTATATTTAGCAAGTGGCGATGCATTTGTCAGTGAACTTGTATGAGTGAAGGTGAATGCGACTTCATATACTGCTTGTTCTCTCTCTCTCTCTCTCTCTCTCTCTCTCTGTGTTATCCCTGCTGATCCCATACCGGATCATAAAGTACTTGTGGCTTGATTGACTAGTGCGACCGACTCCCAACGATCATCACCTTGAGTAATCCTTAAGAGACTAGACCAAATAGATCAGTTTGGTTGTTACACATGGTGTCACAGAAATTGACTGGCTAGAAGTATGAGAACTATGTCCTAGACATAGAGCTGCACAGTGGAGGTCAACTCTTGAATCTGAAGGACCTCCTATGTGAAATGGGTGGGTTGAACATCACCTTAGACAGGCCTCCAGATCGACGCCACTATCACATTGGCATTGGAAGCCTGAAAATCTTATGGATTTGCTGGTGAGCGTCACACCTTCCTTTGCATGTGGTGTAATTCTTCCTTGCATCTCCCCCTGTCTCTAAGACCTCAAGTGGGGAAGAGTGATGGTCATGCTCTTCATCGTCTTGATTCCTTTTCTCTCTCCTGCTTCAGGCTTTTCATATCTCCCTTATTCCAGCTTCTTTCTGTTGCTCCTCTTCTTCTCTATGGTCCCTCTTCTTCTCTCTGTTCTTTTTTTCCTCTGCTTCTTTGTCCTTCATCTTTACGATGATGCGGGTATAATGCGAGTAGAGATTTGATAAGAGTTGGATGGAGCACTCATGGGCTCCTTCCCTTTTCTCTTTGATCGATCTTTGGAGTCTTCACTTTGAACTTCTCCATTGCCTTACTAAGCTCTTTCGGACGCATTTTGTCACCATTTTCAAACCCACCACCATTTTGTCGCAGATTGAGCAATGTTCAAGTGTCTGAAGAATCTTATGGATTTGGTGTGAGGAAGAAGACCGGGTTGAGCCTCGACACGTCAGTCTTGGATGTAGACTTTGGCTACGGTTGATCACAATTTTGTGAAGCAAAATATTGTTCTTGTGTAGGTAATTCTTCCCCTCGTGGACTGTCTTTGATGTGGTGTAATTGATCGGTTCCTTTTCAACTCCAATTATATCGCTCGGTCTCGAACAGCTCTATTCCATCTAAAAGCTAAGATTCGAATAGTATGTAATCAATCATAAGACTCCAAGGCAAAATTGTTCAAGTGGGGAATTTCTCTCTCAAGTTCACATTAATGGCATCTAAGATCGAAATCCACACTCCTAGGGTTTATCACCCTGCTCTTCAAATTCGTTCCTTTGATTTAAACAAATCCATTCTTTCCTTTCACCTTCGCGGCAACACCCATTCTAGGTTGAAATTCAAGGAACATTTTATCATCATCGTTCCCATCGGTCGGATTCGGTCCCGAGATACGAGGGATCACTTGGAATGTTCGCAAGTGCTTCCTCAGCCTTTCCTTTGGGAGCAATTCCCAAATCCTCCATTTGTCTCAAAAAAGATATTCATTCCCATAATTCTTATCTTTAAGGAAATCATTTATGTAGTTCAGCGGAGTCCCAATGCTTTCAACGCACGATACAGCTTGTAAATAAAAGATGGTTTTTGGACTCTTACCGAGTGCATCTTCAATGATTTCTTCCTCCAGGTTGATGACTCGCACCTTGTGGGGTAGATGGTGGCGACGTGGTGAAGAGTGAATTGGGCTTTATTCTTGACTCGGTAATTCCTCCTCTCAGTGAGATCGAAGTGGGTAGGCCCCTCCTTCATTCTCACAGAAGGGGTCCACATTCATGATTCTTGAAGACTTTATCGAAGAAGACATTCTTTGTTGTCGTTGAAAGATTCCTTTACGCTTTCCCAAGAAAAGATGACAACTTTCTCGATGATGAACACGAAGTAGAGGCGAGTTGGGAGAAGGATGCCTTTTAGGGTTTTGAAATTTAGCGAAAAGCGTATATATATAACTCGATTTTAAAAAGGGAAAAAAACCAATCGTCACAAGGAAAATGAACAGTGCTTCTTTTGAAATCGATAAGCGCCAAATATAAGTTAATCACAAGAGACGAGAATTCCAATTTCACGGAAATTATAAATTAATTGAACTAATGATCGTACCTTTTCGAGATTGAGTATAACAACTTACAGTCTATAGCCATGAATGTACGAGTGTGATGGTTTGAGAGTCTCTAGACTTTAGCTTCCTCAAGCTTCAAAATGTTGAGTGCGGAACGGATGTAATCGGAGTGATTCTTCTCAAGGCTTTGTGAATATGTCAGCTAGTTGGTTCTTTGAGAGTCGAAACAAATTGAATCGGAATTTCCTCAATTTGAGTGATTTAATGAAATGATGTCGAATCTCTATATGCTTTGCTCTTGAGTGAAGGATTGGATTTTTAGTGAAATTGATTGCTTATTTGGTGTTGTCACATCTAATCTGTGCATGAGTCTTCAATGCCAAAGTCTTGTAGCTATTGTTTATCCATAGGGTGAACAGCAGCAAAACTACATACTCTGCTTAATTGTTGAGAGAGCCACGGTGCTTTGTTTCCTTGAAAACCAAGACAGTCTTTGCTTCCTAATTGACGGGTTCACAGAAGTGCTTTTACGGTAACTCACACTTGTAGGCCGGATCTGCATTTGAATATCCCCGAGAAGATTAAAGTCTCCCTTCTTAGGATACCAAAGACACCAGTGCTTGAAGATGAGGCAACGTATTTAATAATACGTTTTGCAGCACTTAGAGATGGGATTCTCTAGGATCTGATTGAAACTGCACATATGCAAACCTCAACAAAAGGTTAGGTCTAGAAGACATTAAGATAAAGAGTGAACCGATGATGCTCTGTGCAGCTTTGGTCAACTTTCTTCCCCTTCTTCATCTTTGTCTATCTTTAGAGGGCTTGACATTGGTATGTCGGTCTTTTACTTTTCTAGACTGGCTAAAGTATAAGAACTATGTCCTAGACAAAGAGCTGCACAGTGGAGGTCAACTCTTGAATCTGAAGGACCTCCTATGTGAAATGGGTGGGTTGAACATCACCTTAGACAGGCCTCCAGATCGATGCCACTATCACATTGCCATCTCTCTCTCTCTCTCTCTCTCTCTCTCTCTCTCTCTCTCTTCCTCGATTGGATCTTGACGACAACATCAAATTTAGAAGAGGTGCCTCAGAATATAGAGGCACATCTCCAGATCGGGCCATCAATGAGGACGAGAGAGTGCCGAGCTGTCGCGACCCGCATGAGTTAAATTCCAATAGAATTTAACCAATTGTTATAAAGGCGCGAATAGGCCTCTCGTGAGATGACGCTTGCGCCATGTACAGTGATGATTGCGTATGTCCATCTTGAAGCTCAATTGGCTGGCAGGCCACTTTCTGTTAGACCTAATAAGGACTCTTTAATCTAAGGGTGTGTTTATTTAGTAGAAAATGTTGTCCCAGAACTGTTTTCATTGATTTCCGGAGTTTGACGCATGGAAAATGAACGGTCGACCTGAAAACATTTTTCATGAATGAAATCTCTGCAGCATAAAAGGCAGAAAATGACTTCCCCTTACAAAACGAAGGATAGTGTTTCCGAATAAAAAGAGCAGAGTTTGGTGTTAGTGTGGTAAGGCTGAGGACTTTGTGCAACTCTCTCTCTCTCTCAATCTCTCTCCGTCCCTACCGCTCAAGATATCTATAAGAGGAGAAGAGGGGAGAAAGCTTAGGGCATGCACAACAACATTTCTAAAACAGAAATTGATTTATGGTCAAAAATTAATTTATCAATTTCTATTCCCTAGACAAGTTTTTGAGTAAAGAAACGAGTATAATAACAATTCAAAATTTCTGTTTCTGAAATAGAAAATCGTTTGATAACAAAATTAAATTTTTATTTCTAGGGGCGGTGGGTGGTTGGTGTCCGGCGGTCGGCAGTGAGCATTCGACATCCCACGGGCAACAAGTGGGCAATGATGAGAATGAATGAAGAAAATAGTTTGTATTTGTCACTTTTGTTCTAAAAATAAAAAAGTTAAATATTTTAACTTCTAATTTCTATTCCAAATTTATTTAATAGAAATTTGTTTCAGAAATAGAAAAATGAAGTTGCGTTACCAAACGAATTTCTCTTTCAACCTATTCCAAGAAGCAAAAAAACAAATAAATAAAGAAATAAAAATTTTATCATGTGCACCTTTAATATCAGCCATGTGCAACTTGATTCTTGGTTCACTATTTTTCGAAACTTAGCTGCTACCTGTATTGTTAGAAACACCCACTCGAATATGTCAGATCCACGAATCCTAGAAAATGCTGTTTTCTTAAAGTCTCGTGTTAAACAAAATTTACAGAATTAAGTGCATTATATAGTAGAATACATGTCCAAATTGGAGAGAGAGAGAGAGAGAGAGAGAGAGATTTTTTACGGTTGGTTGAGGGGATTTGACTTCATGTAGGTGAGCATAAACCGAGCGTCCACATGTTATTATCTCATGTCTGGAAACAGCAAACCGAAATAGGGTGAGACACCGCAGATCTGTGTCCAAATTAGGGGTAGGGTAGGGGCACGCTAGCAGAAGAGGCATATTACATTCCTACATTCCTTATTACATTCCTACATTCTTTCTTTCGGTAACCAATTTTAGAAATGTTATTCTTCAATAGCACACGTCCCATTATGTCCATGCATGATTGCGGACAAGCCTGAAAATCAATCTGTACGAGCCAATGTACTTTTGCATATACTGATTCTGTCACATGGGAACATGCACAAAGTTAGCCAAACCAATCTCTTGACATTAAGGCTCTATTTATTTTACAAAAAATAACTTTTAGGAAAATATTTTCTAAATTTTCCGACATTCATTTACTAAAAAACAAATTGCTTGGGGAAATGAATGAAAAAAAAAAAAATTTTAAACTAAGGAAAAATATTTTCCATTTTTGAAAAGTGAAAAATATTTTATTTACTTGATCTCTTTTATCTCACACCCCTATAAGCTTTCACTTCCTCCTCCTCCTTTTGTTTTCTTTGTTTTCCCTCTTCTTCTTTATTTTTAAGTTTTTTTTTTTTTTTTTTTTTAAAATTGAGTTTTCAATTCTTTTTCTTCCCTTTTCTTTTTCTTCTACTTTGGCCGGCCACTGTCCACAGGCCAACTCTAGCCTCGCCTAAGGCTAGATCCAGCAAGGGCAAGCCGCAACCTCACCGAACTTGGCGGAGCTCGGGCTCGCCTAGATCGGGTCAACGAGCTCATGGCTCGCCCGATCCATGTGAGCCCAAGCTCCACCAATGCCAACAAGCTCGAGGCTCGGGCGAGCCGATCCAAGCGAGCAGCTCGCCTGGAATGGCCGAGCCTCGAGCTTGGATCTGGCAATTGCATCTTGGTGGTCACCGGGCAGCCAGCCACATCAAGGCACACAATGATGAAGGAAGGAGGAGGAAGGAGGAGGAGGAAGTAGGATGGAGGAAAAGAAAAAGGAAAAGCAATAAAAAAGAAATAATAAAAATTCAATTTTTAAAAATAAAAAATTAAATGTAAATTTTTAAAATATATATTTAAGTTAAATTTTTTTGGTCAATTAAAAATATTAAAATTAAATTTTTTTGGGTAATTTTTCCCAAAAATAAATTAGATAAAAAAAATAATGAAAAACATTTTCCGCTCAAATTTTAGGTTTCAATTGAACACTAAAAAATATAGTCATTTTCTTGGAAACTGACATATTTTCCGAAACATGATATTTTCCATAAAACAAATGGATCCTAAAAGTACATACATGCCTTTGAATGTCAACATCCCAACTTGGAAGATCATAACAAGATTGATCCTAAGATATATTGAAAAAGTTAAATTTCGGTGATTATTGCCAATTATTTAATCTAATTTAAAGAGATGTCAAGAAATTAAGTAAATGTGATTTCTTAAGCGAAGTGTGGCTGCAACCAATTTCAGTGCCGGTATTTGGAATAACTATCACTTACGTAGATTTTATACACTGCATTTTACATTAGGAAAGACAAGCATTTGCTACTAAAATAAACGGGTAAGGTAAGAGAGGTTCTCCCCTGGAAGGTCAAAAAAGAAAAGGTGGTGATTCCCCATTACAGCCCACATGGAAGGAAGTTAGATTAGCACATTGCATTATTCCGTCAACCCATTTTGAGTGTACATACTTCTAAGAAGTTTCACTCCACTCCGTTATATGTGAAACTGCCCAAAACTTTTTCCTCCTTTTTCAAACTCTGAGTTGATGCAACACTTCCTATACAATCCTCAATTTGCCTCCTTAGGAGAAGTGGACTATGTTCCATGGCAATCGAGTCTCTTAACCAAGGTTTGAGCTCGTTAGCAATTATCTTTGAATTTATCTTGTAAACACAGTTGCATAGAGCTAAAGAGGCAAAATTATTCAAGTTTTTTAAGGACTGGGAGCCTTAGAAGTTAGATAAACATGGGTTCTGTTTGATTTCCTCCCAGTGCCGGCAATAAATAATCAGTTCAAGTTACCTGGTTCCGTTGCTTTAGAGGCACCTAATTTAATAATAATAAACTGCATCTTTCGCCTCTTCCGTGGACACCCCTACTCATGAAGTCTGATTCATTTCGTCCTGTAGTAGACAAGAACGAAAGTCAAGGGTTGGTTGGGAATTTCGTGGCCCCACTGTGCAGTACAAGTCTCGAAAGAAATCCATGGCCATCTATTTATCTTCTACCGATTTAAGCATTGAGAATCCTTGTTCTTCGCCTCCGCTTTATCACCGTGGCATGAAAATATTTAATTTTTCCATCGCCACTTCAATTTTTTAATTCGAAATATCATCGCCCAATACATCTCCTTCTATCTTGGCATGAAATCTATTTCCCCTTTTATGGCTCTGCACCCACTTTTATTGTTATTACACAGAAAGTTTCCCCAAGTCTAATTTAAAAAGAAATTTTTGATGGATGTCTTAGTAGGTTCATAATTTTTTCCCCAAAGTTCAGGCAAAATTAAGGTAGTTAGGGAATATTCCAAATAAGGACCCAAAGTGGATCAATTATCTCAAATAATGACTCGAAATGAATTTTGTGTCAGATAAAGACCTAAAATGGACTTATTGTTTCAAATAAAGATCCGAAGTGATTGAATCAATTCCAAATAAGAACTTGAGCTTGCTGATCAACCAAATATTCACCGGCTATCAAGCATGTGACATTTCTAACGACTAGAGTTTGGACAATTTTGTTCAAAAAAAATCTAGGGAAAATTAACAAATCCTAAAAGAGAAACAAAAAAACCCTAGTTTTCTATGGTCTCCTCATTCCTTGTACCCATCCTCTACAAAGTCAAAGACCGAAATTCTCCCCATCCCTTGTACCCATCCTCCGCAAAGTCAAAGACCCAAATTCTCCACTGGTTGAGACACAAATTCAAAAACAAGAAGAAAATCAAATGCTTCTTTCTTTGTTTGCGGAGACCCAAATTCTTCGCTGGTCGAGCAAGGCGAGGAGAGACGAGAATTGAGTCACAACGATAACTAGGTAGCGATTTGGTTGAGGAGTAGCAGGGGAGAAGAAAGAAGAAAATATAAACATCTAAATGAATAACCTAAACTTAATTAATTTAGAATTTTCCCTCTTTTTTTTCCAATGACAAATTTCTGACCAAATTGACCCTATTTTAATCATCGGAAAATGTTTGTCAGTGAGCTAAGGTCCTTAATAGAGATTAACTTGATCACTTCGAGTCCTTATTTGGCACAAAATTCACACGAAGTCCTTATTTGAGATAATGGATCCACTTTGGGTCCTTATTCAAAACAAAGTTAACTTTGGATCCTTATTTAAGAAAATAAATTCACTCCGGGTTCTTATTTGAAATTTTCCCAAGAGTTTGCTAGTCGCTTGAGTTATGCATGTCCTGGATACGGTTTAAATTCTTATAGTTACCAAGGGAAGCCATAACCTGTCATCGTTCAAGTGTGTCGACAATGAGATACTGGTTTTTGACGGCAGCTTCGATCAAATCAAAGGGCATTAGTATTTTCTTCGGTTCTCTTAGATTAACTTATCGACTCATACCTAGTCGAGAAGCTTGGATTGATGCAATATTTTTGTTAGCCCTGCATTTAGTATTTTTCATTCGACTCGCAAAAACCAAATTTGATTGCAAAGATGAGATTCCGAAGCATGTTTCCTGTAGTGAGCGTCCGAAGCATGTTCCTGTAGTGAGCTGGTGAAGTTGTTCATCTGAAATTTCTTGAAGAATATGTTCCACTTGTGGTTTTGAATGCACCTTCTTTTGCAGAAGTAGGTATGATCCTACACTTTGAAATAAATTAAGTGTGAATAAACAATGAAAAGAGAACCGAAATCTCACCTTTTCTTTTCTGAAGTTTTCACCATCCAAAAATAAATAATGCAGAAATGAGGGAGAGCTTTATAAGGCCCTTACTCTTAAACATAATGGATTTGAAGATGCGTCTCTCCCGTACAGGATACATGGTTAAAGTATAGGTTATACAATGAAAAAATTCAAACTGGTAGACAAGTGATAAATTTACCCAACACTAATTTTTTAACATCAAAACTCTAAATTAGTACATTTATAATAAATTTATCCTATGTTCGTTTCTGTTAAATTTTATTATTAAATTATTGAGTTGGATAATACACGACGGTTGTTGAGTATACTAATTTGAGGTTTTACCATCTGTTTGTCATGGGTATTAGTTTTGTGGTTTTCGTGGTATTAATCTAAATTAATGTAGGATAATATACTAGTTTGGGGGTTTTAGTAGTTAAAAAATTAGTTTAAAGTAAAATTATTATAAGTGTACCAATTTGGAGTTTTCATAGTTAAAAAATTACTTTGGGAGTAAATTTGTCATATGAGTATCAGTTTGGGGTTTTTCGTGATAAAAAAATTAATTTGAGGTAAATTTGTTATAGATGTATCAATTTGGAGTTTTTTGTGGTATTAACTCTAAAGTTTATGCACATTTGCTTGCAGAAAAAGATTGGGTCAACATGCAGATAAAGTGGCTAGATAAAATTTGTATTATAGTGATTGGGTACATTTGTTCTCTAGAAAATTTGTTGTCACAAAATTTTTTTTTCTCATTTTCCGACATTTAAATCGTTAAGAAAAATGGGTTATCAGAAGATCTTTCATAATTGATGGAATTAAATTTAAAAAAATTGCCTTTTCTTTTAAAGATCATAAACCATTTTTTAATATACGATTGGACACTGGTGCCCAGACTTGATCCCCAATAGGTAGGCCAGGTACGTGGTGCTTGGGCCAAGACCTTGACATGCGTGCCCAGATCCTCAATAGTCGTGCCTAAGTCCTTGGTGGCAATGCTTGGGCTCAACCTTGATTGCCGACCTGGGTCCCCCTCTTCTAGAAAGTTTGCAAGCGAAATTTTTTGAAAAAGTGGTTTGATTTCGAAGAAAATTTTAGAATCAATATATCCCAAAAATCGGGTTGAGCAAATAACCGTCGTCAAAAGTAATGATAAGTTCTTTGTTAAAAAACTTATTGCTATAATTGTTACGACATCAAAAAGTTAATGAGTTGGTCAACAAGGTGGAACTAATCAATTGGACTAGATCATACAATTCTTGATAGGATGGTGGTAGTTAAAAGATACGGTATTTTAAGATTCAGCAGTCTAGTGTGGGCAAATAGGATATCATTGCAAAACTCTTGATGGGCACGATCCAATGGTACCCTTCAATAGAACTTTAATTAAATAATATTTTCGATTAACTTGGGTCACATCTCTTGTTGGAAGATATGTGTCAAATTCTGAAGATATGCTGGAGAATTTTTTTGATTATGATCATGCACAAAATCAATTAGGAATTAGATTGAGATTAGGATTGATTTTACAGAATATATCATTGCCAATTATTGTACCTTTTCTGTATTATAATTACAGAGGCTTGCACATTAGGGATATACAATGAAAATATGTTTCTTTTGCTAAGCCATCTATTCTTTTTCTCGCTTCTTCTTGCTTCCTTTCATGGTATCAAAGTAATTAGGCTTCTAATCTAGCTTCCGCTTCAATTACCTGCCAAAGGAATTCTGACCCGCAAAAGAAAATTGCCATCTAGCATGGGAATTAGTCTTAAAGGAAGAAGAAAAAAAACAAGCAATTTTTTTTTCTTCCCATGTCCACTGCATAGAACAACCCTTTTGCTTTTGATGACCAGCCCATTGGAGATGTTGCATCACAGTTCTCACATAATCAAGATCCACCTGTAGCCATTCTAGTGACACAATAACAACTGTTGTAGGCCCAACCTGTCATGCCCTAAACCCCTGGTACGCGCACATCCTTCGGTGGTCGATTAAAATGCGACGTCCTAGGATGCGTTGCCGACCCATTCATTTTATCTTTCGATTAAGCACATGCGGAAGCGAATTAAATAAACACCCAGACAACCATCAGAAACTGGGATAGTATAAACATGCTAACACTTTCTTACAAACTACCATTTATAAACATACCGGGTTAACCCTATGGATTTATATTTACAAGTTTGCCTAAAAAAAAATAAAACACATACATGTCGGGATGATTACTAAAAATGTCATAAACCTATTATACCTATGTTAATTCAGTTATGAACATAAACATTTTCACGTTTCGTCAATTAAATTCATTTGGTCAATTTTGAAAGGAAATCGCTAATATAGACGTTGACCATTCTATCTGATGCAACCGACACTATTGTGAACATCTTTAATAATGTTTTATTTTTTAATAATTAATTTTAATTTTTCTCTTTACTATAGAGGGCAACAAGGGTTGCTGGCAATAGGCAAGGGCATTGCAGCCCTCGCTCGACGTCCTCGTAGGTGAAAGCAAGCGCCCTTACAGCCCTTGCCGGCCTTCTGAGAGGGCATCGTGGTCCTCATCAGGTTTGAGTGAGGGCCGTGATGCCCATGGATGATCTATGCGAGGCTGTGACACCTAGATCAGGTGAGGGCATCTGGCTGCTGACCCTCAATAAAAAAGAAAAGAAAAGAAAAAAAGTAAAGAAAAGTAAAGGAAAAAGAAAAAAAATCATAATAAAAAAATTCTAAAAGAATACTACAATATTATAAAAAAATGGTGTGGAGGCGGCAGCACGATCAATTAGTATGGCGTAGGGTGGTGGAGATGATGGGAGGTATGGAGGCGCAAAGGATGAGGAGGAAGAACTCTCAGATCGAAATCGAGAGAGTAAGCTCCCATAGAAGGGAGAGGCTCGACTTGTGCGGCTTAATGGCTTTCCTAGTTTTGTCGATGTGGTGCTTGGATATATAAGCTAGAGTAAAATAACGCAACCAAATAACCATTTTGCATGTGGAAACTCGGTGATCTCGCCATGATCACGTTTTGATGGGTACGAGACCACTGTATAAGGTCGATACTTGATTATGAGGTAGGGTAACGTTAAGCAACCCTAATGACAATAAAGAACATCGACCTTCTCTTCTCTTTTAGTTTACAAGGGTCCTAATGATAAATCAAAGTTGTAAAAAATGGTTAATATCTTGCTGCTGCTTCCTTTGGTAGGTATTGGTGAATCTCTCTTCTATTCAGTGGCTGCACAGGCCTTGCAATCTTCTCCGCATGCTGCCATTTGAATTATTCATGAGATGTCAATACATTTTTCCCAGAAAACAATATTATCCTCCAAGAATGCATGAGTTGCAAGTTATAACAACATCCACATATAAACTTAATTATAATCAAATGCGAGTGATGTGGATACTTATTAGGCATGGCTGGAGGACAAAACGACTGTTCCAATCATATTACTTTGATTATTTCCATTGGTTAACCAAACCAGGTTCATTGCTATGTCCAACCTAACCAGATTAACTATGAGAGAATTGCTTATCATATTATTTGATTACTTCTATATAATTTATGAATACTAAGTGCTCACCTAGTCCGTCACTAGCGATATCAATTTGATGTAACCAAGAAATTAGTGTGCTTACATCATGGACAGCCTCTCCGAGCAACTTGATTTGGTCCTTTGATATAGTACCTATCTGATGGATTATCAAATGCAATGATTAATTAAGCTCAAAACACTTGATCGATAGACCAGGTAAGAAATATATAACTAGGAGTTAAAATTGTGTTTTTGGGCCTGTATTACCTTCTTGTTGATAGTCCAAACGACACCTTCTGTGCAAGGAGGGATAGTGAGAGAGCCCATATATCTCAAGTAGCTCTTGCCACCCATCTTGATTTTTCTTTGGTCGAACACACCCATCTTTCTCTCACCCTCTTGGTCAACCATGGACCATAGATTATCCATTAACTGAAATACCAATTCACCACACATCACTCCCTATAGAAGGCATTTGATTTTGCACTGAGGCATTGAGAAATTTGCAATGCTTAAGACGCTCATTAACAAGTATAATAGATTAATTATTCCCTAAGTTTTTTTAGATTTTATAGATTTAATGAAGAGTACAAATATATTAGAACATACATAGTTGACAACACACAGTATGCACATGAAGAAGTTACCTTGGAAAGGAAAGCATCTGGTCGGCCAATCTTGTAGAGGAGTCCAACGACTGCAATATTGTTCTCAACATTTGGGTTTGTGCTTACATGAACCATGTGAAGCTCCATTTCATACCTAAGTACACGTACACAAAACAATTGTTAGATATACTGTGCATGATTACAAATGCCAATGATGCTCGATGGAGATATGCAGTGAATCCAGTATACGTGCTAAGATGAATTTAGACTTTCAAATTTGGCGAAATGTACTTAGAATTCCATACGATAGTCATCAATATAATGGTTCAAACTCATTTTATGGCCTGTACAACGTTCAATGAGAGAGAGAGAGAGAGAGAGAGAGAGAGAGGACCTTCTGCCATTAATGGTATGTTTGGAAGGTGAATGCCAGTGATATTGTTGGAGAAAATATCCAGTGCCCATTAATCTTAATTGATCCAACGTTGCCCACGTCCCATTGAAGCTGCACTCCACAACAACACATAATTAGCTGTCTAATATCAAATGGATGGTTAGTTTGGCATTTGGCTTTGGCTATGGCTTCACATCAAACATCCAATTTTTGAAAAAAATGCTTATAAATAATAATATCTAAGAGATCAATATATATTTTTCAAACGAGAATGATAGACCTATTATGTGATATCCTCAATTTCTAGTACTATTTTCAATTGAATAAATCGGGCCTTTCATCGATGCATCTATGGTGCTATTCTCAGAGCCGATCACTCTCGAGATAACTAGACTATCTAGGGAAGCTATTAAGGAATTTTAATGCAATAGACTAGAGGATTCGATCAATAATTGGCTACTCGACCGTGTTCATTTGCCGAGATCATTACGGCACATACGTAAGTCAATTAGAGATCAGAGATAGGTCAATTTGACTGAGATGCGTGGTTAAACGTGGATGATCCCACTAAATTGCAAAATTCTCGTCGATCGGCCTTAGATTGATTCTTTTGTCGTTTTGGTACCCTGTGTCCGTATTTGAATCATCAGGATTTTCATGACAATCGAGAGTCGCCATTGAGTCGAGTGGGTTCATTGTGGCTCAAAGAAAATCAACCATAGGTCATTTGCACTAAAAATTTCTGAAAATTACCCAGTACCCTAAGTCAAGCTAAAAACATGCCGAATGGAAATTAACCGCGAATTCAAGTTCGATTTCAGAAATTAAAGATCCTGTCATGTCACAATAAATTTTAGGAAAGTCAACTCAGTTTCATAAGATTTTTCTGCAACTCGAGACTTTTTGGAAAAAAGTCGGCATATGACCGTTTTTGTTTGGAAAAGGCCGGGGATTATTTTTTGTCACTAATTGAGATGCAAGATGGATTCAAGGGCGAGGAAAAATGTCAATTGAAGCATTGGGGTACCAATTGAATTTATTGAGACCTTATGAGATTGATTTGAGATTATATAAGTGTCCAATTGAGAGAGATTTATTGGAAATTCGTAGCTCCCCTTCCCCCTAGCCAAATTGGACCATTCCAAGGGTTGTATGGTGTGCTTTGGTGGTTCATTGAAAGCCATGGACTCTTGGCTTGGTGGACAAGCACAAAGGGGGACAATTTGGTGGAAGAAATGGCCAAGTGGCCCCCTCCATCTCTCTCTCCCTCATCCTCTCCCTTGCTGCTGTCCAAAGCTTCTTCCTCCCCCTCTCTTGCTGCCATTTGACCACCATAGCAACCAAAGGAGCAGCTGGAGCAAGCCCGTTGCCGCCGAGACCGTTGCGCCATCGCCGTTCGCACGCCGGAGCCGCGCTGCCTTGCTGCGCACACCACGACCGATCCCGTCACCTCTCTTGCCCATCCCACGATCCAGCGGCTGTTTCAAATCTATTGCAGCTCACCCGGAGCCGTCCCGGCCCCGTTCGACCCCTATGAGTCCACATCTAGGCCCGGTTTGGCCTATTTCCTCCTTTCCAATCAATTCTTGCCTAAATCAAGCTAATTTCCTCTCATTTTCAGCAAAATCAGATCCGTATTTTAGTGGGTCTCATAGCAGCTTCCAAGCCTATTTTGAGGTGTTTTCGGGCCTCGGATCTTAGGCTCGCTTTGGAGAAAAATGTCCCCCATGATGTTCCCGATGTTTCAATCTGAACGGATTGTTAAACGTGTGAGTTTTGCTCACTAATCCCTTATTAGTATGCTAATGATGCTTAGGGGTTGATTAGATTTAATTAAGTGCAATTAGGTGGATAGATTATATTAGAGTAATTAAATTAGAGACTTATTGATGCATGTTAGGCAAATGGTTAGTGTAGTTAAAAAAAGGAAATAGGTCTAGTATTTATTGAACAAGTCTTGGTAATTTTCCGGGCTCGTCTCGGCATCCAATTAGGCATTACGGGCCTAAATTAGATTTATTGCATTTATTTAATATTTTTCGTAATTATTTAATTAATTAATTATTTTTTGGAAATTAGGTTGGGATGGCCGTCGACCAAAATTTTATTTTGATTATTGTGGTGTAGTTTGTTTATTTATTTGAGCACTAAATCGTGCTGAATTGATCTAATTATGATTTTAGGATTTTATTCCTAAATTAATTAATTTTGGTAATTAATGGGAAAATTACCGGGCATCGGTTTACAGCATCAAAGGTCTATTTTGGGACTGCGGGAAATAGTGGGAGGTTCAAAAGTGAAGTTATGATATTTTGGCTAAGGCCGACTGTGTATCCACACACGATAAATTTTTATTGGGTATTGTTAATACGAGGGAAATAGGCTAATTATTATTTTGATTGAGGATTCTAAGTATGAAGCACACAGTCCTAGGCCGAGAGTAATTAATCGTGTGAGGGTTATTAGTCGCATTGAGAAGACTATTGAAAGATGAAATGATGTATGAAGGGTGTGTGACAGTGTGGAATATGGCATGGAAACCACCGAATTTGGAATCGGTTATGCTCGCTGAGCCGTAATTCAACATTACCATCAAAGTATGATTTTGTCCATTGGACCATAGGTTACCACTTAATCTAGGTTGTGCTCGTTGAGCCGTAATTCAGCACCACCACCGAACTTGGAATCAATTATTCTCGTTGAGCCGTAATTCAGCATTAACCACTAAGAATTAGTAAGCCGTGCTTGCTGAGCTGTAATTTAGCATTACCGCCAAAGTTTTAGTAGGCCGTGCTTGTTGAACCGTAATTCATCGTTGGGGTTGAGTATTTGAGATGACCATGTAGGCCATGCTCACTAAGCCATAATTCAGTAGTGAATTTGAGTAAATGAGATGAGCCAACCAAGAAAGGGTCGAGATGACATGTAATCGACTAGGTCGATTGATTAATGATAATTGATTGAGTGATGTGATATAAGGTATATGTAAATAACGTTGATTTGCAGGATGGAACTAAGGCTAAGGTAAGTCCTCTGACTCGTGTTGTGCTTAGGCAGCTTCTTGAGTGTATTGGCTTTCTAATCGGTTCTTAGGTGGTAGAACTTGCTGAGATGTAGTCTCACTGGTTATTGAATAACAATTTTCAGGTCCTTAGGTGGTTGTGGTGAAGGACTAGAGGCCCAAAGTGTAAAAGGTGAAGCCTGAAAAATTAACGATCCTATTAGACTAGTTAGTCATAGGACAATTCTCTTTTGACGGGAGTTGTTCCCTTTTGCAGACCTTGTTTTATGAATTTGTGGTTTAAAACTTGACTTAACAATTCGCCTTGTATATATTTGTACAATGGTTTGCAATGTATATAAGGGTGGTTGCTTTTAAAGTGAAAATTTGGAGTCCTACTTTCCTATCCCATTGTTTTATTGTTTGGGGATTATTTATATGCTTCCGCATGCGTATTAAAATGAATGGGTTGGCGATGCGTCCTAGTATGTTGCTATTAATCGACCAAGAAGGGATGGGCACGTGCTCGGAGGATCGAGGTGTGACATATTCTGGGTGGAAAATTTGAAAAAAAAGAGCTACTATTTTGGTTCAGTTGAGGCCAGGCCACATATGCTTTGAACAAAAAGTAATATCCCCATTTATATTGACAATGAAACCAATCTAAAAACAGAGAGGCCATTAGGCACATTAAAGGTCTTGCTTTTCCTAATAAATCATCTTTTATGTATTGTCCTCTAACCCTAGTAAATATATCGGACATAAGAGGAGAATGAATTAGATGTATATAGAACTTACAGAAATGTCGTGGCCTCTGTTCTTGAGGGTCGCATTGCTGGGTTGTAGCTCCTTTGTATCTCCCCTAGTTTGGGAATCACCTTCACTCTCTGGCTCAACAGGTCGATCGGTGACTGCATTTCCCCTTTCTTGCACGCTTCCCACTCTTTCCTTAGCTCTCCCCAGTGCTTCGGCCCCTTCTCGCTTCCGGCTATGTAATCGAACTCTCTCTCATCCTCTTCACAAGCCATAGTCGATACACATCAGCACATAATAAAATAAATCGTTGAGTTTCACTTAGAACTGCGTAAAAAAAGATATTTTTTCTTTGGGCCTCTGATCGGTAGACTACGAATAACCACATACAAGCTTTATGAATTAATTTAATTGTGGGTGATATCCCTATTTGTAACTCCCGACACAACAAAACCGGTTTCCTCCCACCGAAAATTGATATTGTAGCAAAAAATGAAATGGAATGGGAAGGTGGGGGCATTACCAACTTGTCCGGGCATGGATAATGTTGCAGCGCTCGACGGTGCAAGAAGAAGGAAGAGGGAAAAAGCAAAAAGGAGAATGGGGTTGCTATGTTTCTTCATGTCAATTTTCGCTGCAATGCGACGGATATTTCAATGAAAAAACAAATGGGACTTGGGGTACAAATTAAGGGAAGACAGAAGGGAGTTTTAATGAGACAAAGTCGAGACACTTGTCTCTTGTAAGCGTGAAGAAGACAATCTGACAATGTTGTTATGAAATCGCACGTCGATTCCAGAAAAATAATGCTCGCAAACAATTCACCAGACAGAATATAGTAATAAAAGATAAGAATCAAATGAACACGCAAGAAAATTTGTTATTGAAGTTCACCCAAACCTGGGCTACGTCTCCACGCAGAGGCACTCTGCGAATCCACTAGACTTCGAAAAGGTTGGAATACAACGACGATCTTCTCTCAAGATCAGGGCACAAAGAGATTGAGAACCCTCATCAAGAAAAAACTCACTTTTTTCTTCTCTCTTTTTCTTGCCTCTCTATTTCCTTTTTTAGCGTCTTGACGGCTAGGGTTTTGCCATCGCTAATATAAAGATACCACTTTTAACTTAAAAGGAAATCTAATAGAAAAGACAAAAAAGCCCATAAAAACAAATATTTGACTTTATCTATAACAATCTCCCACTTGAAGACAAAGATACCCAAGCACCAAGCAACTTTGTATCCATCTTCTTCAAAAATAGTAGTTGAAAAACTTGTGCATCTGCGATACTCCTCATCAATCACCATGGAGTAATACCAATGGTAGTAGTACAGAAAATATGCTTCTCTCTGTCTACTACCTTGGTCATCATGTCAGTCGGATTCTTAGAGCCATCAATCTTCTGTAGCTTTAACTCATTATCTTTCGATGCTGACATGATAAAGTGATAACGCTTCTTGATATGTCTAGTTCTTGAGTGATAAGCTACATTCTTTGTTAAGTGCACTGCACTTTGACTATCACTCCAAAGTGTACTGACTGGCTGTTTTTGATGTAGCTCCTTCATGTAATCTTGTAACCACATGATTTCCTTGGAGGCTTCTGTGATCGCTACATATTCCGTCTCTGTCGTCGATAAAGCCACTACTTTTTGTAGTTGAGATACCTAGCTGACTACTGTACCTACAACTGTAAAGACATATCCAGTGGTACTCTTACCATTATCTCGATCACCCGAATGATCTGCATCTACATAACCCTGCAACTCTAGAGATGTACCACCATAACAAAGTGAGTAATTAGAAGTACCTGCTAGATATCTCAATATCCATTTCACTGCATTCCAATGCTCTCTGCCTGGGTTCTGCATATATTGACTCACAACTCCCACTGCTTGTGCAATGTTTGGTCTCGTGCTTACCATGGCATACATCAGACTCCCCACTGCTGATGCATATGGAACTACCGCCATCTCATCTTTCAAAACCTGAGTGCTCGGACACATATCCTTTGAAAGTTTGAAGTGATTTGCTAGAGGAGTTGCAACCGGTTTTGCCTTGTCCATGTTAAATCTCTTTAACACCCTGTTCACATAGTCTTCCTGCGACAACCATAATTTCTTATTTTTCCAATCCCTGATGATTTTCTATTCATTTCTCCCCTGTGAGGGAATTTCATTCATTTCTCCCCTGCGAGGGAATTCCATTCATTCGTGCATGCTTGTAATAATCTGGATCATAAACTTTCTAGATCCAAGATGATGTACGTTGTAATACAATTTTCGCATATTAATAAAACTCATGTTTTGTTAATAGATGTGTGAGGTCTAAATCAGTCTTATGATAATGCTTTGAGGCCTGAGCCTCCACACGATCTATAGTTTCAAAATGTTTTAGTGGAACGATGACGTCCAATGACATGAGGATTAGTTCCCAATAAATTTTTAAAAACAACTTGAATTTGAAAACAAGTTTTTCATGACATTTACATACATTGCATTCGTTCATATGTATATATACTAACCGTTTTTCGATTGCATCTCAAGCATGGCATTTCACATCATGATAGTCATTTGCATGGCTTTGATTCGCATTGAAAAGACTTTGGTTATTCCGACTCAGAGAATGAAGAAGATCATCGAGGTATTGAAAAAGAATGGCTCAGACATGAGGAGTCCAAACCTCCTATCACAGAACATCCAGTCACTCTAAATTTAGGAGATTCAGATAATCCTAAAGAAACCAAGATTGGGGCAGGTCTCTCAAGCGGATGTCAATGTATTAATTGAAATCTTGAAAGAAATACAATTCGTACTTCGACTGGGGCAACACCGTTCTCATTGGTTTATGGGATGGAAGCTGTATTACCCGTGGAAGTGGAAATTCCTTCACTGAGGGTACTTTCTCAAATCAAGCTCTCTGAAGCTGAATGGGTTCAACAAAGATTTGAACAACTTAATATGATTGATGAAAAGAGGGTGAAAGCCTTATGTCATGGACTAACCTATCAGAAAAGAGTAGCTCGGTCATTTAACCGCAATGTTAGACCAAGGCATTTCGAGATCAACGATCTTGTTTTGAGAAAAGTCTTACCTATCATTCCAGAGCCTCGTGGGAAGTTTACTCCAAACTATGAAGGTCCATATATCGTAAAGAAAATGCTACCTGGTGGAGCATTGATCCTTGTACAAATGGATGGTCATGAATTGCCAAGACCTGTAAATGCAGATGCTGTCAAGAAGTATTATTCATGAATAAAGTGAAAGGCCTTTGAGCCATTTTTTGATTGAATCTGAGCCATTTTAGGATGTTTGCATCATGCATTTTCATGCATACATATTACATCTACATATTTGTTCATTTTGCAGGATCCCTGATGAAGATTCTACCTATTCGCAAGAGGTTCATCTCAAGAGTGCAAAACTTTCAAAAGTGTCAATTTTTCTTTAGAACTTAGAAGTGACCTTATCCTTTAGAATGCCAAAAGAGTCAGTTTAAACTTTAGAGTCGGTTAGAGCTCTAGAAGTACAGTTAGAATTCTAAAAATGAACCCATGTGCTAAGCAAAACTTGTTCTGTCTACAAATGTTGTCCAATCTTACTTTCAAAAAAATCTCCCCAGTAGGGTCAAGGAAACATGTCTTTTCAGACAAAATTTCATTATATTTTCATTTCCCCCAGGGAGCTGAATTTAACTAAAGTGGGTTTTGAAAAACCTGAAAATGATTGTTAAATATGCCAGGTGGTAGTGCCTAAAATGATGAGAGGCAACCCCTTTACCAAACACGTCCTCATACACTCCGAGAGAATTGAGTAGAAAGAACCATGTCTTAGGGCATAGGATTCATTCACGGTGAATACATGATTTGAAATGATAAAGGCATTTCATTTCTCAATCCCAAACACTATTGATATCCCTTGCAAGCCACTTTGAGCCAAATAGGGAGCATTTCAAAATAACCTTGTCAAGAACAACCCCACATTGGGGCAAAATAGGAGGTCTTGGTTGAAAATCACGGAGCAAAAGATTAAGAAAGATTTTATTGCTTTCACTTGCATCAATCTTCTTGTGCTAGCTTCAGGTGATTTCGTATCGAAACTCGAAGCATCCCAAAGTGACGAAGAGCATTCCGTTCACTACCACAAACACAATTATCCATTGCTTAGCCAATTTGAGCCATATACAATTCTTTCATAACCCCAGATGATGATTATCTCCCTACACTAGGGCAAGGCACATGATTTACCAACAAAATTGAGAAAATTGGTAAATGACACTCGAGAGTCCTAGATACTCAAAAGAGAATGAAAACTAGGGGGCATGAAAAAGCAGTGTGCCTGGTAAAAGCAAGGCCAATGCCCATGAAAAGAAAAAAATGCAAAGAAAAGCAAGAATGCAAAAAAGAGCGAAATCCATGATCATGCAAAAGATCATTTGTTGAAAAACAAAAGAAATGTCTTGCAAGAAAAAACATGTATTGCAAGCAATATCATTAGAACAAAGAGCGAAACTCTCATGTCTCAAGACAAATTACACAAAGGACTCTCGATATAGGTTAAATTTCAAGAGTTGAAATTTTGAAAAGTCGTGTGATGGTAATGATGCCAAGATAATCACTCACTTTTAACCCTTTGATATTTGAAAGTCTTTCAAGCCTTTCTAAGCCTCACCCGAACCAACACTACAACCTTTATCCGAAGTCTCTTCCGATTGGGATGGTTCGAGTTGAAATGAGAATATCACATAGGAGCTACTGCTAGAAAGAGTAGAAGCAATCCTATCTTATCTTATCTTCAAGGTTCTTGACTTGTAAACCCGAAGAAGATATTGATTGAATGTTCATTTCTTGGCCTCAAAGTGCATACCCTTTGTGTAAGCTCATGACCAAGCCATCGTTACGGTCCCTTCAAAAGACCTTTTGATCAATGGATTGTATTCACTGTGAACTTTTCTGAAAACCTTAGACATAGGTTGAGTGAGACTTCTTCAGTGAGATTTAAACAATTTTCCCATATCAATGGTTGGGAACAAAAGCCCTTTTTGAGAGTCAGTGTGAAAGACCCTTTTGATTAGGATATTTTCACTTGGCATATTTGACTTAACCCTTAGATGGTTAATCAAATCTCTTTTTGTTAAAATCCTCTCTGAAAGGATTTGACAATTGGCATTATTTTGCAAGATTGGCTCTCAAGTAATCTTGAAACTCTTTTTCAAATTTTTTTTTCCTTAGTGAACCGGTTTTTGGTCATCCTAAACCATATCATTGTCTCTTAAGTTCTAGGTTATCTTAAAACCTTGTCCTCAAGTTCTAGGTCATCTTAAAACCTTGTCTTTAGGTTCGTGGGTCCATCCTTAAACCACACTAAGTTCGTGGGTCTATCCTTAAACCACTAGGTTCGTGGGTCTATCCTTAAACCACTAGGTTCGTGGGTCCATCCTTAAACCACACTAGGTTCGTGGGTCCATCCTTAAACCACACTAGGTTCGTGGGTCTATCCTTAAACCACTAGGTTCGTGGGTCCATCCTTAAACCACACTAGGTTCGTGGGTCCATCCTTAAACCACACTAGGTTCGTGGGTTTATCCTTAAACCACACAGTAAGACTATCGCATCCAGTCGAAACCCGTTTTTACACGGTGAGACATCACATCCAGTCAAAACCCGTTTTTACACGGTGAGACATCACATCCAGTCGAAACCCGTTTTTACACGGTGAGACGTCATACCCAGTCAAAACCTGTTTTTACACAGTGAGACATTTTTCCCAGTCTAAATCATATGGTTTGTGGGTCCATCCTTAAACCTTGTTTTAGGTTTTAGGTTATCCTTAAACCATTCCTTTTCCATTTAGTGATTTCATTGTCTTCATTCCATTCCACGAGAGAAAGAAGCAGAGATAGAGTGAATAAACCCCAATAAGGGTTCGACACCCTCATGAGCAAAGGTAAGTATCGGGTATGTCTCTAACCAAGTATCATTGCTCGTCATTTCCATATTTCCGAAGTTGGGTCGACTAAAAATTCCAGTATCAATTTTATCTTTGAGTGGAACCTCTTCGAACTCCCACTCAAAGAGGGGCAGCTGTTGACACCTGAAATTTTTGTCGACGTTTTAAGCATTCAATTCGCAAAAGTTAAAAAATTGTTTGAAATGAAAAGACAAAAAAATTAGAAATAAGAAAAAAAAGAGAAGAGAGAAAAAGAATAAAGAGCCCAAAAGATAAAAAAATGGATGAAGGAAAGCATAAAAAAAATGAAATGAAAGTGAAAATGAAAAGAAAACAAAAAGAAAAAAAAAAAAGAATATAAGAAATAAGGAAAATGAAAAGAAAAAAAGTAAAAAAATATAAAAGGGGGGGCTCTCTTCGAACACTATTCACGCTCTCTCCTCTCCACGGACTCTCTCTCTCTCTACTCACGCTCTCTCTCTCCACACACGGACTCTCTCTCCTCAAAAGTCCTCACACGGAATCTCTCGGGAGCGCGTATTCCCTCTCTGGACAGGGGGTCTCTCGCTCGACGAACAAAGGGTCTCGGGGGAAACTGGCGCTCGATGGAGTGGTTCTCTCTCTCTCTCTACGGTTTGATCGGCTAGAGTTTTTCTCCATTGGCGAGGGATCGAAGATTGAAGGCGACGGCGGTCACGGCAAGGACGATGCCAACGGTTTTGTTCACCGAATCTCATCAGTAATATCAGCGACATCGACGGAGATTGCGTTGGTGGGAGGAGGTTTAGATCCGCAGTGGACTGGCGGTGACGACAACGACGGTGGCGGATCGCTCTCGTAGATCGAACATTCGCTCATTCGATCGTCTTGAACAATCACCGGCCAAGGAGCGCAAGATGTGAAGCTCGATCCGAAGCCGACCTTCGAAGATTGGTGACATCGACAACGACGCTTGACTGATTTTTCTCTTTGGATCGAGCTCGTTCGATCGGTGAGCTTTCTCTCTCTCGATCAGTTAGGGTTTCGATTTCCGTCCTCTCCTTCAATCCGTTCTGGTCTTCGATTCTGACCTTCCCCCCTCTCGTTCGTTTTCTCTGGTAATCGCTCACTCGGTTGGATCTAACGCCCTCATTGCGAATCGCGCCCTTCCGGAGCTCGAGATACGGTGGTTCGGGTCCACGCCGAGTTGGAAGCCTCGGTTCGCCTTCTCTGTCTTTAGCTCGATCGGTGAGGAAGAACAAGTTTATCGAGATTTTCCCGATAAATGTCGTTTGTTCAAATCTTGTCGTTGTTGTCTTCGTTGTTGATTGATGGATTTAGAGAATCCATTTAAGCTCGGTTCCGATTTGGTATTGAGTTGAGTAGATATTTGATTGAGCCGTGTTACGTGCATGTGTGGTGCGTTATATTTGGTTTCGTCTTGCTTAGCATAGTTAATGGAAATCAGTGAATAGAAAAGTTCGAAGTTCGGCCTTTAGTTAAGGAAAGATGATACATTGTTAGACTTTGTTCTATGGAGATACCGGTGCCATTCACTTTCAGCTTGGAACTGATGGTTATGGATGCTCCTTTTAACAATACCCTGCAATGGGAAGCTGATGTGGACCATTGAAGGCCTTAGATTGTGATGAGCTAACCGAGATGTTGGGACTTTTGTTAGCTGTTGAAGGAAAAAGGATGATTTGCTCAAAGCGTCTGATTCTGAATAAACGCGCTTTATGCCTTTGACTGTTACAAGAATTGTGTCGTAACATCATTTTAACTAGTTTCTCTCAATTTTTCTTAGCATAATGGGGTGCCTTCGACATCATGCATTCTGAAATATGATTTTTGCTCAGATTATTGCTGCATGCATAATCTCTGACATTCTGGATGATGTTATGTTATGCGATTGCATAATCATCTACTCATGTTGCTGGTACGAACAATGATTTAGTCATGCTTGGTGAGGAATTGACTTCTAGTGGAGTGGAGTTTAGATCATAGATCGAGGCTTTGTTGTTGATTCTTTACTGATATGCATTGTTCAACCTTGTGCTGATTTTCTGCTGGATGTTATACTTGGATTCATGAATCGATGCTTTATGAAATGCATGCCTTTGGTTATAACATACAGATTTTTCTTATTTTGGAAGTAGATTCGATTAAAGAAATGTTTTTTTTTTTTTTTTTTTTTTTTTTCTGTGGCTAGCTTAACTCCCACTTTTGTAGATATAGGAAAGGTAGATTGCTGTTTTTACCTCTTTTTATATGTCAATGCTGGTGCCATATTTTGATGTTACCTAAGCTTTTAGCGTCTTAGTCCAAAAAAGTCCTAAAATTTTCTCATCTATATAGACGCTCGCTTTAAATACATGGGTTATCATTCAAGTACATCCCGTTCTCTTGATAGATCTGGTTTATGAGAAAGAGCAGAAGCTTAGGATTATGATGAAAATGTGTGGTTTTAGTGATCCATTTTGGCTGATTTCCTATGCTTATTTTCTCTCCTTATCTTCAATCTACATGCTGTGCTTTGTGATTTTTGGCTCAGTCATAAATAGTTAATCCCCATTGCATTATGTTTACCTACGCTCCGATGTCCCATTAAAGTTGCAATGCTTGTGTCTTACTGCATTTCCCGTATAAAGTTTACTAGAATGCGATCATGTGTGCTTTTAGTGGGTTAAATGGAGATCGTGTGTAATTGATGTTTGCTGTTCATGCGTAAATTTGCTGATATTGAAATTTGGAATTTGTCTTGGTCTAGAAAGCATGCTTTGTTTCTATAACATCGAATACTTGTGAATTTAATACAAATTTTTTGTGTTAGGAGTTTGGGATTAGGTCCTTCATGAAAAGTTGTCTTTCACATAAAAACTGCAAAAAAAAATGGTTGTATGATTGCTTTGTTGCCCTGTTCTACTTTTGATAGACCTTGATCTCTTCCAGGATTTTGTAAATTCACGTGCTTTTAGTTACAATATATAATGAAGTGCTGTCTTTGATTTTTGGAGTTGATTTGATTAGAAATACTGTCTTTTCTGTGACTAATTGCTGTTAGTTTTAAAGATGAGATAGTAGATTTGTCCAATTGCTTTTAATATTGTTGTAGAGTGACAGTGTGACATGCTACCATGTTCTTTTTTTTGATTGACCTCTTCATGTTCTTGAATTTTTAGAAATTCACGTGTTAAAAGTTTTGAGAGACTTCCTTGTGAAATTTGTTCCTATGATGCTGATTTCACATGATTCGCATATCAATGCTGAACTTTGGGATATCACCCGAAACTTGTCTTTCGCATTGTACTTCTTTAGAAATGAAAATGGTTGCTTGCTGTGTTTGATGGTTTCTTTTATTTGTACGCACCTAGTTATAGGTTTATTAGATTAGGTTTAGATTAAGATCCCGAAGATGGAGAAGGCGTGAAGATGGTGGAAGTCGATGTCCACTCCGACTGTTGCCATGTAGTATTCTTTTTTCCCGACATATGTCTCGGGTTCCATGCATTGTATAAAACCCGACGAGTTGCGGGTTTCTTTCTTTTCTTTTTAATTGTTTCTCTTTTATATTTTTAGGACTGCCTGATAGATTACGGCTTCCCCTTGATTGCTTACTTAATGCCTTGCAATTTCAATTTCATTGGTTGTTTTCCTTTCTATATTTTTAGAAATAGAATAGCATGTAAATAATCCACCACGCATGATCATTTAATATAGAATTGACGATCCTGAAAATATAAAAAGAAATGCATGGACATGTTAGGAAAAACATAACATACTGTTTAGATACCGAAAGGGCGCTAATAGCAATATTAGCGTAACCCAAGTCCCCGAACCTAGATATCTGGTTACGTAGGAATCGAGGGAACACTCCCGACCCTCGATTGGGTTTCTAGCCGACCCCCAAAGTTAAGGTTAGTGGCGACTCCTGTATATTTTGTAGGTTGTTATAAACAACTAGATCACATAATAAACCTACTGTCACGAGGGGTATGAGCTTGGGAGAGCTCGCGATCTTGAGATCAAGTACCCCTAAATCCGACCTTTTCCCTCCTCGGATACATTTCGAGGGGGCGGCGAGATCGGGTCGCGACAGTCACCGTGTAAAAACGCTGTTTTTATGTCTAACTGCTCAAGATGAAGATCCTCCACTACAACTATACTCAGCAGAACTCTAATTGATGTCATTTTCACTACAGGTGAAAATATCTCGGAATAGTCGATTCCTTCTTTTTGAGAAAAGCCTTTGACTACAAGTCTCGCCTTGTATCTAATACTACCATCTTCATTCTTAACCCTGTACACCCATTTGTTTAATAAAGCTTTTTACCTGTGGGCAACTTGGTCAACTCCAAAGTTTTGTTACAAGTAACGAGCTCATCTCATCTTTCATAGCACACTCCCACTGCAAGTGAGACGTGTCTGCCTTTGCCTCATTGTAAGTCTCCAGTTCTCCTGAATCTGTATATAAGACATGGCTCAGAACAGTATTAGTTGATGGATCAAAAATTACCTTTGGCTTTCTCACACGTGTAGACCTTCTCAAGACAGGTACTTTAGGGTCATTCGTTTGCTCCGAATCATTGCGTTCTTCTTGAACTACCTCTTCACTGATAATAGGCTCATCTTGAACCTCTTTTTCAGGTGAACTTTGATCTACTGGAAACATCTTCACGGGCATTGTGTCTAATTCAACGTATTCTGGTTGTACTACCTTCTCATGCTCTGTCTCTGTCTGACGATCCTTGTACATCTTTTCTTCATGGAATACCATATTGCGACTGTGGATGACTTTGTTATTCTCATAATCCCAAAGCCTATAGCCATACTCGTCGCCACCATATTCAATAAAGATGCACTTCTGGGACTTAGCATCAAGCTTTTTCCTATCCTCCCTGTCAATCAAAGCATATGCAATACAACCAAACACCTTTAGATGTGAATAATTAATCTTTTTACCTGACCACCGTTCTTGTGGTATTTCTCCATCCAACGCACCATATGGACTTCTGTTGATAAGATAAACAGTTGCATCAACTATGGTAGCCCATAAGTGTAGCGGGAGACCCGCGTGTAGTCTCATGCATCTTGCATGTTCTAGAATAGTCCTGTTCATTCTTTCAGCTACACCGTTCTCTTGAGGAGTTCTAGGAACAGTCTTTAGCCCGTGTATGCCTTCTCGACTCAGATATTCTACAAATTCCTTACTTGTGTATTCTCCACCATTATCAGATTTCAGAGCTTAAATTTGATAACCTGTTTCTTTTTCTACCATGGTCTTCCACATTCTGAACATCCCAAATACTTATGATTTTTCTTTAAGAGCATAGACCCAACTCTTCCTTGTTGCATCATCAATGAATGTGACAAAATATCTCTTACCACCATAAGAGAGTTCCTGATCAGGTCCCCATATATCAATATGAACCAACTCTAGCTTTTGGCCTTTATTTTGTCGTCCATTCAATTGAAAACTAACAGCCTAAATGCAACTCTCACAAAAATCTAACTCAACTTTTTGTAAACCCGGAAGTAATTTCATCAAGTGTAACTGCTTTACACATTTTTCACCAAGATGTCCCAAACGATAATACCAAAGAGTAGATAAATTACCTGTAGTCATTGTAGTTGCAATCATATCACTGATATTGTTTCCTTGGAGAAGGTAAAGTGTACCTGTACGCTTTCCCTTTGCTACTACTCTTACCCCTGAGGTTATCTTCCACTCTCCACAGCCAAAGGTTATTACCAAACCTTCTTGGTCAAGTTTACTAGTTGAAATCAGATTTTTCTTTAATTCCAGAATATGCCTAGTTTCACGCAAAACTAGACGTCCTCCACCTGAGATGTTCATAGTCACAGTTCCTTTCCCAACAATAGGACACATGTAGCCATTTCCCACAACCACTTGTTCGAAATCTCCACTGGCATAATCATCCAATATGTCTTTTTGCAAGGTGCAATGAAAAGAAGCACCAGAATCAATAAACCATTTATCTGTTGTTAAGTCAAACCCTACAGACAAACACAAGTTATCTAGCAAAGATTTATCGCTAACCATATTAGCTCCTTGATTCTCATCTTGTTGCTTCTTTTTGTAGGCTTCACACTGAAACCTCCGGTGTCCGGTTTTGTGACAAAACCAACACTCATCTTTTGCAACCTGTCTCCCACCCCTTGATTGTGATCTGCTACGCCCGCTGAATTTTCCTCTACTTTTACTTCTTCCACGATTCTCCACTGCGAGTGCCGTTGAAGATGTAGATATAGAAAAATTATCTCCACCTGAGACTTTACTTCGCATCTCTTCATCCATGATACTACTCATAGCATCATCAAGAGTTAAATCATCCTTCATGGTGCTCGAAATTCCCTGCACTGCGGTATTGTAGCTTTTTGGAAGAGAACATAAAAATAATAAAGCTTGAAGCTTCATGTCTAAATTTATGCCTGCGGATTCCAATTAACTCGTGACCTGCGTGAAACTATTAATATGCTTTGCCACGGAACCTCTATCAGATAACTTCATATTAACAAGTTTCTTCAGCAAAAATACCTGATTTGATGTGGATGGCTTCTCAAAAATATTCGTTAGAATATCCATGGCTTCTTTTGCAGTTTTTGCTTTCGCGATGTGGTACCCTATCTTTTTTGTCAACCCTAGACGAATCGCACCTAATTCCTTTCGATCAAGAATTCTCCATCCGGCTTTTGCTGTCGGATCCACTTCCGCCATCTCGGGTTTCCAACCCTCAAGTGGTGCATAGAGATCTTTTTGATAAAGATAATCCTCTATTTGTAGTTTCCACCATCCGAAATCCTCTCCATTGAACTTATTGATTATGATTTTATCTTTTGCCATCCTGTTTGTTTTCAATCGAACGTCACCGAAAACCCTCGATGTTCTCAATTAGCCAACCCAGGCTCTGATACCGGTTGTTACGAAATCGCACGTCGATTCCAGAAAAATAATGCTCGCAAACAATTCACCAGACATAATATAGTAATAAAAGAGCATAATCAGATGAACACGCCAGAAAATTTGTTATCGAAGTTCACCCAAACCTGGATTATGTCTCCGCGCAGAGGCACTCTGCGAATCCACTAGACTTCAAAAAAGTTGGAATATAACGACGATCTTCTCTCAAGATCAGGGCACAAAGAGATAGAGAACCCTCATCAAGAAAAAACTCACTTTTTTCTTCTCTCTTTTCTTGCCTCTCTATTTCCTTTTCAGCGTCTTGACGGCTAGGATTTTGCCATCGCTAATATAAAGATACCACTTTTAACTTAAAAGGAAATCTAATAGAAAAGACAAAAAAGCCCCTAAAAATAAATATTTGACTTCATCTATAACAAATGTCTCGGGAAGCTAATTAAAATGGTTGCTGCTGAGCAAGAAACATCCTCTCCCATTTGACGAACTGAAACGAGGTGTGAACACGCATGCGCAATAGGGTGGTGATGAGATGGGATCAGAGTAGTGGGCTCCAACTAATAGGAATAAGCAATGGTTTTATCAATCAATTGTTTTATTAGATAGTGATAACCAGGTAGAAGGCCGAAGGAACGCGCTTGATTAGCCGTGGAGCACGCTTGATAAGCTTGCATAAGCAAAGACGCGGCGAACGTTTTACGTGTCACGTTGTGGCTCACGGTTTGCGTTCTTTTCTCTTTGTTTCTCTTTTGCCTTTCGTTACGTAGTGGTGGTGTCACGTACAGATTTGGTACTCAAATATCTTTGATAAAATAAGTGTTGGGATAATATGAAATTGATCATTAGTTGATCACGTCAGTTGCTAGATGAGAAACTTGCAAACATTGAAGAAGAGTCATAAATACTTTACAATGGCTTCACATTTCTTCAACATTTGGCCATTTGGTTCTTAATGATGTTTGGGTTGTTATGTTTCCTTTATTAATTGTAATGATTGGCATTTGTGAGATTCAATTCCTATATAAAGGAATGAAATCATGAGTTGCAAATCAAGTCATAAGCATGAAGACACAAAGAAGAGAAAGCATTCTCAATAAAAAGCTCTCCCTCCAATTTCTAGTGTACTTATTCCAAGTTTCCAAAATTTATTATCCTTCTCTTGGTTCCAACATTTGGTATCAGAGCTAGAAACGACATTCACCAGTTCATTTTAAATGCAACTTTCAAAGTTTAACGGGAAGAATTTCAATAACCGGTCCATCCAGATCGTAAGATTTACGGAATCTGGTAGAGAATGGTTACATTGAAGTGGCTGATGTTGAAGCATTCGATGCTTTAAGAAATGATGAGAAGGATTCTTTAGTGGAATCTCGGAGGAAAGATCAAAAAGTATTGTTTGCGATCTTTCAATTCGTAGAGAAAATGATATTTGAGAATATATCAAGTGTAAAGACTGCAAAAGCAATGTGGGATATTTTGCAACAATTCTACAAAGGCGATGATCATGTCGCTTTTGAGTCTTTATGGATGAATGACTCTAAATCAATCTTGGCATACTTTGATCAAGTGCAGACCTTTGTTAACCAATTGAGGGTCAATGGTGAAGAACTCCAAGATGTGCAAATTGTTGAAAAGATCTTAAGGTCTTTGAATGAAAGATTTGATTATGTATTCACGGCGATCGAAGAAGTACAAGATGTGTCAACCATGACATTGGAGCCACTGATGAATGATTGTGTTCACATGAGTGAAGATGAATCAAAAGTCCAACATTTTGAATTTCAAGTAGGCATTGCAAAGTCAGGTTGCTCAAATCAAGCCAAGAAGGCTACCTAGTTGGCCGAGGTTGTGGGGGTGGTCGAGGACTCAAACGCACATATTTCAATTACAAGGGAGAATATAAAACACGTGACAAATCAAAGGTCAAGTATTTTCAGCATAACAAATTCAGACATTACAAATCTAAATGCCAAGCAATAATGGCCACAAATAGGTAGAACAGGCTAATACTAGTGATGTTGAGGAAAATGTGGTGCTGGCATGGGAGAAGAATGACTCAAGTACCGTGGACACCAACATTTGGTACCTTGATACTAGGTGTAATAATCATATGATTGGCCGAAAGGAGTTATTCTCATAGTTGGACAAGATGGGTCGTGGTGAAGTTAATTCTAGGAATAAATCAAAAGTTCTCATAATGGGTAAAGTTAACATTAATATTAAGTCAAAAAATGGTGCTAATGTTACTATTGTAGATGGTTACTTTGTGCTAGGACTTTTTTCGAAACTTAACAAGTTTTGGGAAACTTTTCGAAAGAGACCACAAGGTCCACATTGAAAATGGAGTTTGCACCATCATGGGTGTAAACAATAAGTTGATCATGACGATGCAGATGATGAATCGGATGTTCCCTCTAACTTTTCAAACAAACAATCTTTTCAACTTTCAAGCGTTGATTAAAGATAGCAATTGGTTGTGGCATCTTCGGTTCAGTCATCTAAATTTTTGTGGACTAAAATTGCTAGTCCAAAAAAGGATGGTGACTGGCATGCCTTTGATTGACAGTCTAGATTGTCCATGCGAAGGATGTCTTGTTGGAAAAAAATGTAGAGAATCCTTTCCGGTTGGAAAAGCCAGAAGAGAAAACGACCTTTGGAGTTTGTACATACAAACATATGTGGCCCTATTGAGGTGAAATCATTTGAACAAAAAAGTACATGTTAACTTCTTAAGCCCATAATATGTAATTTGATCAATTCAAAACGGTTTAATTAGGTATAGAAACATCCGTTTCATCCATTAAGTGCACTTACTAGTTTAAAAGCAGCGACTTGTATGAGGAATACTAAGAAACTAGTATTTGGAGTGCAGATATGGAGAAAATTACGCCAAAAAATGGATTTAACATGTTGAAATACCTTAGGAACCGATTGATCAACCTCTGGTCAACACATTCAATGGTCAACAGTCAATGAGGACGTGGCAAGGTAATGTGGCAGATGAAGTCGCAGTAATATATGGTGATGTCAGCAAAGACCGCGCTAGAGGTCTAGTCACGTGCAACGCAAATGAGCATGTGGATCTCACAGGCAAAGGATATTGGCAGCGCGTGAGGCGTGTTCCATGTTGAACAGCTCCCATGGGTCCAAAACGGGGCGGCACGTGGGGCAACTTTCAGTGCCCGTTCACTACGAAATTTTAGGATCTCATAATCTAAGGACGGCGAGTACGATGGTAGAGTGTTCTTTTCTTTCCCGAAACGAGCAATGGAAAAATCTCAAACAACAACTAAAGTTAAGGATTTGGAGGAGAAATGGGAATGATGCGGTCTGTGCAATTGGTATCATGATGAGTATGATGGAGCGATGTGACCTATGCGATTGGCATCGTAATGATTATTGTAGAGAAACATGACCTATGCGGTTGGTGTTATTGGAAACATATCAATGATACCTCTTTAGATATGATAATGCTTATACAAAGTTGAGAATGATGCATAAAATAGATTTGAGAAATTTTTTTATATTTCTTTGTGTAATATTGAGGAATACCTGAGTTAACTTATACATTATATAGAACAACCATTTAAAGTAAAAGAATATTATAAATTAATTAAAATCAATCAAAAGATATCCAGAATATCCCAAATATTCTAAATAACTCTAAAAGAAGATTTAGTAACCCTAATGCCGTTAAATAACATCTACCTTTTCTTATCTTCTAGTTTACAAGGATCCCGATAATAAATCAATGATCTAAAAAAGGTTAATTTCGTGTTGCCGCTTCATTTGGTTGGTAGAAGTGGATCTCTCTTCTATTCAGTTGCTGCACAGGCCTTGCATTCTTCTCTGCATACTGCAATTTGAATTATTCATGAGATGTCGATACATTTTTGCCAAAAACAATATTATTCTCCAAAAACCATTAGTGAGTTGCAACATATAACATCATCCACGTATAAACTTAATTAAAGGATTAAATGTGGGCGACTTCCATACTTATTAGGCATGTCTGGAGGACGAAACAACTCTTCCTATCACATTATTTTCATTATTGCCATTGCTTAACCAAACCAGGATCATTGCCATCTCTAACCTAACTAGATTAACTGTGAGAGAATTGCTCCTTGTTTGTTGATTTCTATATAATTTATGAAAACTAATTGCTCGCCTAGTGCATCACTTGCGATGTCTATGACAATCAAAAGTTAGAATTAAGTGAGCATCATCGATCATTAGATGGATGTAACCAAGAAATTAGCGTGCTTACATCATGAACAGCCTCTCTGAGCAACTTGATTTGGTCCTTTGATACAGTGCCCATCTGTTGGATTATCAAATGCAAGGGTTACTTAGACACTGGGTTGATAGACCAGGTAAGAAACACTTAACTAGGTATGAAAGTGCGTTGGTGGGCCTGTGTTACCTTTTTGTTGATAGTCCATATGACACCTTCTGTGCAAGGAGGGACAGTGAGAGAGCCCGTATATCTCAAGTAGTTCTTGCCACCCATCTTGATCTCTCTTGGATCAATGGTGCCCATCTTTCTCTCATCCTCTTTGTCAATCATAGACCATACACTCCCCATTAACTGAAACATTAATTCACCATACATCACTCACAATTGGAAGCATGTGATTTTGCACAACGCAATAGGAGATGTGCTAAGTGCAAGAAAACATATAATGCCATTAAGTGATTTGATTACCTAAAACTACACGCCACTTTCGTGAATAGATTTTGTCACTGATTCTAATAAATTTAGCATTTCTCTGGGAAATTAGCCGCAAATTAATTAATGCAGCAACTTATGATCCAGACATATTTGCGAGAACATGGTTCCTGTGCCGTGACCGTAAAAAGGGAACAATTACTCATGGGATTGAAATTTCTTATGAGCTACATGGTCAGCGCTTGGAAAATCCAATATTTATTGTACAACAAGTTCAACAAATATGCTTAAATCCTAATTAGCATGAACAATATAATCAATATTTTCTAATTTTATGAGATTTCAGAGATGAAACAAAACAACGAAGAGCATAAATATATTAGGGCACAAAGAGGCGACAACACACGATATGCACATGAAGAAGTTACCTTGGAAAGGAAAGCATCTGGTACGCCAGTCTTGTAGAGGAGTCCAACAACAGCAATATTATTCTTAACATTCGGGTCTGTGGCTACATGAACCATGTGCAGCTCCAATGCATACCTAAGTACATACACGTGTGACCAGAGCAACTGTTAATGTTATCCATCCGACGCAAATATAGATGATGCTTGATGGAGATATGCAATGACTACAGTAGATGTATTAAAGCGAACTTAAACCGATTGAATCTGGTGAGATTTGCATAGAATTCAATATGAGGCCCATTAATTTTTATGGTCCAGATTCATTTTATAGCAACTATCATACTAATTCAGTAATGATTGCATGTTTCTGTAATCTGAAAGAGAAAGACAGACCTTCTGCCGTTAATCGTATGCTCGGAAGGTGAATGCCAGTGACATTGTTGGAGAAAATATTCTGTGCCGTTAATCTTAATTGATCCAGCGTTGCCCGTGTCCCATTGAAGCTGCACTCGATCCCATAAACAACACGTAATTAGCTGTCTAACCTTTTTTGTATCAAACATCGGAAGACCCAAAGACATAAACAATTGCTTTTAAGATCATCAAAAGTCTTTGTAATTAAAATATTAGCTTTTTTGTTTTAGCATGGAACTTGGATGTGCCTCATTGGATGGCTTAAAGCCATTGAAAAGCCACTCCAAAAGGCACAACCCGACGTTAAAAATTACTAAGTTCTACAGTTTATTTAAAATAGACCTACATCATGATTTAAGCGATGTTAGGTATTCAAAGTGATGTCATGTGTTAGAATAACATAGAGTGAAATATAATAATGTCTATGGACAATTGGCAAAGGCTTTTTACCTAATAAATGTGGTGATGAAATTGTTCTTTCAATTTCAAATACCAATATGAAATTCGCAAGAGCCACACACTACTTAAAGCAAATTCTAATTCAATGGAATTGGACATAAATTTATTTTAACATTTAAAATTGAAATCAGACTTTGGTCTTTAATTGAATTCGATATATCTGCTCTGGGTGTAAATATATATATATATATAAAGGGCTAATTTGTTTGGGTTAAAACCAAGCCAAACATGATTTGAACCAAAAAAATCTCCCATTTGTACAGACATGGGCACCAATGTAGAGAGAAAGAGAGAGAGAAATTTAATGAAATCAGACTTTGGTCTTTAATTGCATTCGATATATATGCTATGGATGTAATATATATATATATATAAATATATATATATATATATATATATATATAAAGGGCTAATTTGTTTGGGTTAAAACCAAGCCAAACATGATTTGAACCAAAAAAATCTCCCATTTGTACAAACATGGACAGACATGGGCACCAATGTAAACAGAGAGAGAGAGAGGGAGAGGGAGGGAGGAAGAGGCAGGACATTAGCCACACACATGATCTCACTTTTCCTAATAAATTATGTTTCATGTATTTTCCCCGGTGGACGTTAAAGTAGTATGAATTAGATGCAAAATAAAACTTACAGAAATGTCGTGGCCTCTGTTCTTGAGGGTCGCATTGCTGGGCTTGTGGTTCCTCTCTATCTCCCCCAGCTTGGGCATCACCTGCACTCTCTGGCTCGATAGGTCGATCGGCGACTGCATTTCGCCTTTCTTGCACGCTTCCCAATCTTTCCTTAGCTCCCCCCAGTGCATTGGCCCCTTCTCGCTCCCGGGTATGTAATCGAACTCTCGCTCATCCTCTTCACAGTTTACACACATCGTCACACAAAATATTACAATCGCAGCTTTCATTTTGTACTATATAAAACAAGACGTGTTCCTCAGGCCTCTGATCGGTAGGTTGGACATCACTGACATGCAAATTTTACTAATTAATATACACGTAGGTAATATCCGTATTTCTACCTCCCGATATAAGAAGCCCAGCTTCCTGGTGCCAAAAGTCGAGGAAAATATAGCAAAAACAAAGTCTTACACAAGTGCTATAGATTTCACAACATTAGTCAGGTCTTGTATCTAATACAGTCTACGTTAACTTTCATTATTATTATTGGCTGTGCAGGTAAAAAAATGAAATGAAATGAGACGGTGGGGCATTACCAGCTTCTACGGGTATGGATGATGCTGCTGCGCTCCCCAGTGCAAGAAGAAGGAAGAGGGAAAAGGCAGAGAAGAGGATGGGCTTGCTTTGGTTCTTCATGTCGATCTTTGCTGCAATGCAACGGATGATTCAATGAGAGAGCAAAGTGGTTGGGTTACAAATTAATGGGAAGAGAGAACGGTGGCTCTTGAGCTTTATAAGCGTGCACTGAGGTTTTTGGATCGTAGGAGAGAGTTTTGGTGAGGGAAAGCCGAGACTCTGTCTCCTGTAAGTGTGAAGAATACAGTCTGGCAATGTCGTGGGAAGCTTATGTTGGCTGCTGTGGAGCAAGCAACATCGTCGCACCTTCGACGGATTCAAACCATGTGCGAACGCGTCTGGAGCAGGTCGGTGACGAGACGGGTCCGATGTTGTCGACTCCAACTAATTCGGATTAATCAATGGTTTTATCAATTAAATTGTTTTAGAGAGTGATAACCGAGTAAAACCCTTAAAAAATCATATCTGAATTCTGGACTATAAAATTCGGAAGCATTGTCCTAGAAAGAGGGAAGAAAAAATATATTTCCAATTGAAAGCGAGGCTTGCGGATACCAGTACGTTAAGATAAAGAATGTAATCCAGTTAGTTTATTAGGGTTATCTAGCTGATGAGGTGGCTAAATAGTAGAAATTAATAAATGACATAAGAATTACATTGGACTTTTTGAATTTAGATCTTTTTTATATTAAGAAATTACCCAACCACATTTAATCTTTGGAATACAATTTTTAGTATATCTATTCCGTTCGTATAATAATTGCTTAACATGTTGCGTAGTGGCTTACGTTCTATTCTGTTCTCTCCCTCTCTCTCTCTGCTTTTGTAGGGGAGCTAAACGTACGGATTTGCAGGAGAAACTTGACTTTTTTTTTCGACAAAAGGAGAAACTTGACTTTGCCACCTCTGTTTTACATTTGATTTTCTTTACTTACCGACCACGTAGGGAATAAAAAATAAAATAATAATAAGCATCACAAGTAGAAGGGGTCGTACGTTCAGACGAAGTTTTTCGATTGTGTCTAAAACTAAGCATCACAAGTAGAAGGGGTCGTACGTTCAGACGAAAGTTTCTCCAGCAACTTTCACCTGCTCGTGACTTTCTCGGTCAACTCCGTCGACGAGAAATTCCAAATTGTATTCCCAACTCACGTAAGAGCTCACCTCACTTGATGGAATATAAATTGGATTCACATGCATCGAATACATCTATCTTCTTCTTTCAGCAAGCTTTTCGATTGTATCTAACAATTCAATATCAATTTTTAGAGGTGAGTCTATGGTTTTGAGGAGGCAATTACTTTCACATTTGAATTGAAATGCAACAGATTTTAGTCGTTTAATAAATTTCAGCCTAAACGGTTGAGATCTTATACTAATAATGAAATCCTCATCAGAAGTAGCTTGTTGAGGTGGACATAGACGTCACTATACATGGGTATAGTTGACGTAGCAACATGTGCCAATATTTGTTTGATTAATCACAATTTTTGGAGCTCATACTTTGAGATTCATAGATCTTCGAGTTGGATGCCACAGGGACGGTCCAAGGTCTCAACGATCGAGATAAATAGTATTGCAGAAGACATCATATGTAAAATTCTTCATATTCCATAATGAAGAGTACATGATGTATCTATAGGTTTTAAAAGATGACTATTTAAGAAGTCGATAGGAATTATGAAAAAAAGATTCACAAAACACCCGGATGGATGTGCCTAAGTAAAAATATTAATAGTTTGATCAACTGATGAAGTGGAGACAAGATAAATAGTGTCATGAAGCATATGATATTGGATGAAATGACAATTTATTTCAATGTGGTTAATGTGCTCATTGAAAACATCATTATATGCTATTCGAATAGCACTTCGGTTGTCATAGTAATTGACTATCCCACCATTATATGGGTTCCCATGTCTTATAGTAACTATTGTAATCATAGTAATTACAAAGTCGTATCAACAAGTGCACAATATGATGTTTTCGTACTAGCTTGAGGTACGATGGTCTATTTCTTGCTACTCTATGGGATAAGGAAGTTAGCTAGAAAGAAACATTAGCATGCAGTGGAGTGATGATCTAAAGGGTCATCTACCTAGTCAACATTAGAATAGGCACTCATCTATAAGGTGGAGTTAGTAGAAAAGTGAATGCCATGAAATAAGGTACCGTTAATGTAACAAAGGATCTAAAGAAATGCAGCAAGGTTAATGTACATGGTGAGTTCATGAACTAATTAACAATGTGAAAAATATAGACAATGTTAGGACAAGTAATAGTGATAAATGCAAGATTGACAACCAGTTGTCGATAGAGTGCAGTGAGAAGAGTTCTATCTTTGTCATCAAATTTGGTATTCATCTTAATGGCAATTGGAGTGATCTTGTTTTCAGTGAGTCCTATTCAAGAAAGTAGATCAATACCTTATATTGCTTGCGATATATAATAAGCTTAGAAAATAATTGAGTTGCTTGAGATCCTTCATTCAAACTGTCAATTGAGATACTATTGGAGTGTTGTTGCCGACATGATCATCATTAGTAAAAACATGCCATCCACATATGCAAGTAGTAGAATAAGCCCATGAGATGCGTTGAGCGAAGAGAGTATGGTTGTAGGGACTAGATGTAAAGCCAAGATGTTCCATGGTTGACTTAAACTTAGAATACCATACATAAGGAGCCTGTTTTAGCCCATGTAATGCTCGACGTAATCGGTATATAATGACAAACTTAGAATAATGAGTGTATATAGGAGGAAGCTCAAATACGTACTTCCTCAGTAAGATTAGTATTAAGGAATGCATTTTTAACATTCACTTGGAACAGAGACCATCACTTAAGCTACACCCAACAAGACTTCAAGCCTAATTAGGACATGCAATTGGAGTAAATTTATCATCTTAGTCAATTCCATACTCATTAATAAAGCCTTTTGCTACAAGTCAAGCTTTGTAGTGCTTTGTAATACCATCTGCCTTTATTTTGATTTACATGCATTTACAACATGGATCAAACTTCTTAGGAGGTAAATCAACCAAATCTCAAGTATGAGTTTAGTCTAAAGCTTGCAACACAATTGTCATTGTTAGGATAAGTACTAGCTTCTCTACATGCAAGAGGCTCAACAAGAGAAGTAATGTAGAGAAACAACAAAAATCACAAAGTTGAACTAAAGGTTTAACTTTCGTGGGTGGTACAACGAAAAGGATAAGAAGGACTAGCTAAGAAGATTTGATTAATCAAAAGGATGAAAACATCTTGTGTGGCTATAAGGTAACAAGACATTAACATATCAATTACAGTCAATCAAAACCAGTTAAAGATGTGCACATCCAAAAGAGATAATGCACAACCGAATGAGATATAAAAAATCTCTTGACATGTCTAATGAAGTGGCATTGACGTGGCTTTGGCATGGCGAATGAGGTGGACAACTAAGCCAACGTTGACGTGTTGTAAACATGTAGTTGACGTCAACATTATGTGTACAGAAGCCTTTGGTGCATGAAGTGTGTGATCTGCAGGGCAGCAGCGTGTGGTGCTGAGTGAGGGTGCGTGCGATAGTGGATCAAGATAAAATTTCGGTATCTGGCTCGATTGAGAACAGAGTCCTATGGTAATGTCAGTTTTTCAAAACAACAACAGAAAGTGTCAGAACAATACTTAAGGGCGATGGATTCGTGGAAAATGAACATTGGCATGCAGTTGAGATCATGTAATAAACTTGACGGGCACTTCCTTAGACAATAAATACTTTGATACCAATATAAGAATAACGTAGAAGAAAGAATTGTGTAATTCTATATATTCCATAATAAAGAGTTCATTAAGTATTTATAAATTTTATAAGATGACCATCTAAGATAATAATATAATAATAGTAATTATCATAAATCAAAATCAATTAATGATATGCACAATCAAGAAAAATAATTTACAAGTTTGATAGATATGGGAAATCTCCGATGTCTTTCAATTATCTATGTCGGGTCCACCACGTATCTATTTCTACATTCTGATAGTCTTTATGCTGTGGTGTAACAACTCTTAGCGGAGGAGGTTTTTGAGACTTTGAATTTTTTTTTTCTCTGTTTCTATAATTTTAACTGTATTTCTATATCCAATTACTTACTAAACAAGACACTTATATAAGAAAACCTAAAGAATTCTTATATTTTAGGGAAAAAGTCACGAAAAACCCTTAACTTTGCCTAAAGTGACACATTTACCCTAAACTTTTTTTTGTGACGTAAAAACTTTTAACTTTGCCAACCGTGACACATTTACCCCATCAAGGGCATTTTTATCTTTTTATTTTGTTTTTTCCTTTTTTTTTTTTTTTTTTTTTCCTTCTTCTTCCCTCCGCCTACCATGGCACTCGGTGGAGGGAAGCCGGCGTCCGGTGAGGGTCACCCTTGCCGGCATCGGGCGAGGGCTCTCTCGCTAGTCGCCAGATTTGGCGAGGGCAGGGACACCCTCCCCCGACGCAGGTGAGGGCGGCCCTCGTGGGCGACGGGCGAGGACGGCCCTCGCCAGATCTGGCGAGGGTAGGGACACCCTTGCCTAACATAGGCAAGGGCCACCCTTGCCGGCGTCGGCGATGGCCACTCTCGCTTGTATTGGGCGAGGGCGCGAGGGAGGCCCTCGCCCGACCCATCCGAGGGCCGACCTCGCCCGACCCATCCGAGGCGGACCTCGCCCGATGCCAGTGAGGGCGGCCCTAGCCTAACGTCGGTGAGGGTGACCCTCGCCTAATGTCGGCGAGTGCAGCCCTCGCCGGACGCCGGCGGAGGGAAGAGAGAAGAAATAAAAGAAAAAAAAAGAAAAAAATTTAAAATGAAAAGACCAAAATGCCCTATAATTTTGGGGTAAATGTGTCATGGTTGGCAAAGATAAAGATTTTTCACGTAAAAAAAAAAAGTTCGGGGTAAATGTATCACTTTAGGCAAAGTTTAGGGTTTTTCGTGGCTTTTTCCCTATATTTTATCATTTCCTGTTCAGAATTTTAATTCCGACGCCAAACGTGTGTTCACATAATCGAATGTGTTGGTACATAATTGAAACATCATACGAAATAATAAAATGGATATTGTAGCATAGCTGGAGCTGGGAGTCTTGTCCTTCAAGTGTTCTAAAGGGCAATGTCCAATATTGAACTGATGCGTTGACAGCCTTGGCCTTATATTTGATTAGCATAAGTTAACGAGAGTCTTGAGATATATTTTTAGCGTGTATAATAAAAAAGGTGTCCATATGGTCGGTTGGGCTTAGACTTAAAGAGGGGAAAAAGGAAAAAAAAAAAAAAAGAAGAGGAAAAAATTACAACTCATCGTTTGCAACTTACACATATCATCAAATTGTAAAATAGCATCTTAATCCATATAAAATCGGTGAATGATCAACACGTTTTCTTGTCTTTCTCGTCGGAGAAAGATACCGGCCAACAACCAGAGAAATTTAGGACAATTAATCACCTAACGCACCACCAAATCAAAGCACCACCCAAAGCTAAGCTGGCGTTTGGTATCATTTGAGAAATTTACTGTTTCTATTCTCTCAAAATTCACAACAGAATGGACATAAGATCATTGTTTGGCTACCTCTAAGAAGAAAATAATATTTTTTTATAAAAAAAAGAAGCTGAAAATTGATTATTCTAAACAAATAAAACATTTGTTTGTTCAATTGGCCAATCAACGGACCAATTTATTCTGGGTAGGGTCCACTATTCATTGAGAAGACATAAAAAAAAGAAAAAGAAAAGAAGAAATGATACAGCTTCACAGGAGTTGTGCAACCAACTTGGCCGAGGATTAGAAGCAAAAAGCGAGACATGATTTGTTCAATTGGCAAATCAAGTCACCAACGAGATATATCCTGCTGTATCCCCGTGGTGGAGCCAACGACCATTTCTATTTCTACGATGAACAACTCAGGCTGACCTTGTGGCAGACGTATTATAATTGCTTTAGTTTCTTCCAAACTACCTTAATTTTGCCTGAACTTTGGGGAAAAAAATTATGAACCTACTAAGACATCCATCAAAAATTTATTTTTAAATTTGACTTGGGGAAACTTTCTGTATAATAACAATAAAAGTGGGTGCAGAGCGTTAAAAGGGGGATAATAGATATCATGTGAAGATAGAAGAAGATGTATTGGGCGATGAGATTTCGAATTAAAAAATTGAAGTGGTGATGGAAAAATTAAATATTTTCATGCGACAGTCATAAAGCGGAGGCGAAGAACAAGGATTCTCAATGCTTAAATCGGTAGAAGATAAATAGATGGCCATGGATTTCTTTCGAGACTTGTACTGCACAGTGGGGCCACGAAATTTCCAACCAACCGTAGACTTTCGTTCTTGTCTACTACCTGACGAAATGAATAAGACTTTATGAGTAGAGATGTCCATGGAATAGGTTGAAAGATGCACTTTATTATTGTTGACACATAAATTTTGGTGACCTAGTCATTTATTCAACGCATAGAAAATTAGGGATTAATTTTTAAGCCATAAAAAAAAAAAAAAAAAAACTACATAATATATAATTTTAGGTTCATTTATTTACTATTATCGCATTGTTCGAAACCTGTTATTTTTGATGACCAAAAATTAAAAAAAACTGGTGATTTTATATTTTTGGCGATATGATGGAGGATTATTTGTATATTCATGCAAGCTATTCATATATCCTCGAAAATGACAAGCATGACAAGAGATATTACAAGCGCATCTTTGCAGGATTTGGAATTTGAGAAAATTCTATTCCCATCTTCAATCTTTGGCAATATGCCATAAAAATCGGTGGAGAACATTTATTTTTTTGCAGTCTAGTGTGGAAAGATACGTGACGTTGTGCCGTTTGTCGAGTTTCGCTGCCGTTTCTGACTTTACTGGCCGCCTTTGAGTCTCTCTCGAAGACACGTGACATACTGAGTCATATTCGAAGAATCCCGCAGCGCTCGCATTCACACGTAAGCAGTTTGTGCTGGTTGGGTCCAATTTCTTTTTGCAGGACTTTTGGTGAATCCGCAGCAGGTGGCAGCCCTTGGACGCTCCTCCCACGTCAGTGCCATGTCCTTGCAACAGTCCAAGTGCTTCATTGAATAGTCCAAGTCGCCTCTCAAAGTTTACGTGTAGACTCTTGAACCGACCGCGATTTGTGACTTCTCGCCGAGCAAGAACCTTTGTCGCGCGTGATTCGAGTCGCAAGTGCGAGGGCCCCCCATCGTGCCGATCACTACCCAGCAGCCAATGAGCCGAGCATATGCAGGCTACCACCGCCGCTGCGGCACCGTAATCCCAACAAGCCGACGGTGCTTGTGACCCTCGCCGGGCTGAGTGTCACTGTAACCCATCCCCGGTGACACCATCTAACTGAGTCCAAATTCCTGAACGATACCGCGAAATAGGTAAACATATTATCTGAATTTAATTTGGTTATTTCCTTGCTTAATTCGTTGATATTGTGATCAAATTCAAATCTTTGAACGATATATCTTATCCAAAATTGCCTCAAAAAAACTTTAAAAAATTAGGGATTATTCCCTGATTTCATGATGTGAATATGATTGACAATCCGATTTCATGCTTGAAATATGCACGAAAAAATCACCAATTTGATCTCACGCCCGAGATATGATTCGGAATTTTCCTAGAAATTGGCCAATCCGATCTCATGGGTGAAATACAATTCGTCAATTTAAAAATTAAACAGATATGAATGATATCATGCTTGATTTGCTGCCATGTTATTTTATATGCCTTTGCTTGAATTGATTTTGTTTCCATGAAAGAAAACCCATGAAAGAAAACCCATGAAAAAATAAATATATTTGAGTTGGATTAGGCTCATGCTAGAATTCTGCCTTGTTTTAGGATAATTTGCATATTTAGATTAGGCATTTTACTCCGAATTTTTTGAAATAATAAAACCAAAAACATTAATTGAGGATGTTAGATTTTATTTTCATTAATTTAAATTGCACGTTCAATTACTAGGCAATTTTAATTTCGAATTTTATAAAAAAGGAAAAGAAGATATAAAAAATATCATTCGCGTGTCACCTAGAATTAGGTCATTCCATCATCTAGTCATTGCATGTTTAGGATTATTTGAGTGCATGGCATGTTAGGATAGTTGCATTTAATATTTTATTGTCATTAGATAATGTTAAATAATTAATGATGTGTGACATAGAGTTTGCATGATAGGTTACATGTTACATGTTATTTTAGTTAGGCATTTTGGTGTGTCATTTCATTGCATTCCATGTAGACTAAGTTTCATATAAATAAGAGAAAATCCTAAAAAAGATTGAGTGATTGTGTGTTAATTAGAAATCATATATAGGATTGTTAATGCAAATTCTGATCTAACATTCGAGATTGTTTCGTTGTTATGAGGTAAGTCTCGTCATTTATTTATTGTTTTATTTGGGTGTTAAATTGGTGGTTTGCACATCCATATGATCACCTCACATGTTAGGGAAGTACATTAAAATCAATTCAAGCTACGTGCAAAACATTTTTTTGAAATAAAAGAGAAATGTACCGAAAGAGCATTAAAGAAATTTTAGCATAATCAAGTCCCCGAACTCACAATCTTTGGTTTGCAAGAATAAAGTAAATCTCTTGTTACTTTACTTGGGTTTTCAATCGACCCACCAAAATAAATTAGTGGTGACTCATAATTGAAAAATCATTTGCATGTCAAGAATTTGAACCTAAGTCGTGAATCGGTATGGGCTTGAGAGAGTTTGAGCTAAATTTAGGCTTAGTAATCCATTAGCCAAACCCTAAGTGGGACACCCAAGGTTAGATCGCAACAATTATTATTATTATTATTATTATTATTATTATTATTATTATTTAATTATTATTATTTAATTAGGTGCCTCTAAAGCAATGGGACCGGGTGACTTGAACTAATTATTTATTGCCAGCATTGGGAGGAAATCAAACATAACCCATGTTTATCTAACTTCTAAGGCTCTCAATCCTTAAAAAACTTGAACAATTTCGCCTCTTTAGCTTTGTGCAACTGTGTTTACAAGATCATTTCAAAGTTAATCGTAACGAGCTCAAACCTTGGTTACGAGACTCGATTGCCATGGAGCAGAGTCCACTTCTCCTAAGGAGGCAAATTGAGGATAACATCTTCATTGTATATGAAGTGCTACATCAACTCAGAGTTTGAAAAAGGAGGAAAAAGTTTTGGGCAGTTGCACATATAGCTTATGACGGAGTGGAGTGAAACTTCTTGGAAGTATGTACACTCAAAATGGGTTGACGGAATAGTGCAATGTGTTAATCTAACTTCCTTCTGTGTGGGCTGTAATGGGGAATCACCACCTTTTCTTTTTCAACCTTCCAGGGGAGAGCCTCTCTCACCAAACCCGTTTATTTTAGTAGCAAATGCCTGCCTTTCCTAATGTAAAATGCAGTGTATAAAATCTGCATAAGTCGTAGTTATTCCGAACACCTACACTGAAATTGGTTGCAGCCACACACCGCTTAAGAAATCACATTTACTTAATTTCTTGACATCTCTTTAAATTAGATTAAATAATTGGCAATGATCACCGAAATTTAACTTTCTCAATATATCTTAGGATCAATCTTATAATGATCTTCCAAGTTGGCTTGGCTCAGTAACTTTGTGCAGGTTCCCATGCGACAGAATCAGTATATGCAAAAGTACTTCGTCTCTCATTTAGATTGATCTCCCAGCTTGTCCGTTATCATGCATGGACATAATGGGATGTGTGCTATCAAAGAATAACAAACCTAAAATTGGTTACCAAAAGAATGTAGGAATGCAAAATGCCTCTTCTGCTGGTGTGCCCCTACCCTACCCCCAATTTGGACACAGATCTGCAGTGTCTCACCCTAATCCGATTGGCTGTTTCCAGACATGAGATAATAACATGTGGACGCTCGATTTATGCTCACCTACATGAAGTCAAATCCCCTCAACCAACCATAAAAAACCTTGCACTTAATTCAGTAAATTTTGTTTAACACGAAACTTTAAGAAAAACATGTTCTAGGATTCGTGGATCCGACATATTCGAGCGGGTGTTTCTAACAATCTAGGTAGCATCTAAGTTTTGAAAAATATTGAATCGAAAATCAAGTTGCACATGGCTAATATTAAGGGTGCACATGACAAAATTTATATATATTTATTTATTTGTTTTTCCATTCCCTGGAATAAGTTGAAATAGAAATCCTTTTGGTAATGCAATTTCATTTTTCTATTTCTAGAACAGATTTCTAATAAATAAATTTGGCGTAAAAATTAGAAGTCAAAATTTTTAATTTTTTTATTTCTAGAACAACAGTGAAAAATGAAAACTCTTTTCATCATTCACTTTCGTCACTACCCACCCATTGCTTGTGGGATGTCGAATGCTCACTGCCAAATGCCGGACACTAGCCACACTTTGCCCCCTAGAAATAATTTTTTATTGAATTTCTATTTCAAAAACAAAAATTTTGAATCATTATCATACGCGCTCTTTACTCAAAAACTTGTTTAGAGAATAGAAATTGAAAAATCAATTTTTGGCCAGAAATCAATTTCTGTTCCAGAAATGTTATCGTGCATACCTTAAGCTTTATCTCCTCTTCTCCTCTTATGGATATCTTGAGGGGTAGTGGCTGAGAGAGAGAGAGAGAGTTGCACAAAGTTCTCATTCTTACTAGACTAACGTCAAACTCTGCTCTTTTTATTCGGAAACACTATTCTCTCTTTTGTAAGGGGAAGTCATTTTCTGCCTTTTATGCTGCAGATATTTCATTCATGAAAAATGTTTTCAGGTCGACCATTCATTTTCCATGCGTCAAACTCCGGAAATCAATGAAAACAGTTTTCGGATAACATTTTCCACTAAATAAACACACCCTTAGATTAAAGAGTAACAGCTTTCAGTTGCTGAATAAATCCCAACCTTTTAAGCTGAGAGCTGTTACTTTTTGATCTAATGATGAGAGTCCTTATTAGGTCTAACAAAAAGTAGCCTGCCAACCAATTGAGCTTCAAGATGGACATACGCAATCATCACTATACATGGCGCAAGCGTCATCTCACAAGAGGCCTATTCGCGCCTTTATAACAATCCGTTAAGTTCTATTGAAATTTAACTCATGGGGGTCGCAACACCTTGGCACTCTCTCATCCTCATTGATGGCCCGATATGGAGATGTGCCTCTTGTTGGGGTTTCATGAATCATGTATAGGTAAAATTTTAAAAATACAGCGAAAATAAAGATGATATATATTATACATGATTTTCCGAAGGCGTTGTTCGTGCATTTTAATCAAAAATTTGAATATAAAAAGGGAGTTAAATGAATTACCTCTCGAAGCGCACTTCATACGAATTGGTTTGAATGTTCTACAATTCAAACCCCACAAATGTCGGACCTCTAGTTCAGACACACTAACAATGGATGTCGAATGAAGAGAGAAATTTCAGATAATCACCATTATGATTGTACTAGCAATCTTGTGGAGACAATTCACCGTATCCTTGATGTTTTTAGTCACGGCCTGAATGAGAGAGAATCCCTCTTCTTTCTTGCATTTCGAAAAACACAAGAACACACAAAAACCACAAGAACACGCACACGGTTTTTCTCTCTATTTTTAGCAACTCTTTTTGCGGACTTTTTGGATAGTATTTTATGAATCAACAACAGTTGCTGGTCGTGGGATCAGCAACCATTGGTCATCCCCATCTCTCGAAGCACGATCTTGCATGAATGGTCAACCGTTCATGCATGATGCTTATGCTTCGTGCATGATGCTTCATGCATCCGTTCATGCACGAAGCTTCCCAATTAAAAAAAATGATTAATTAATTAATTAAATGAATAAATAAATAAATAATCAATCCCCTTAAAGAAAAATAAAAAATAAAAAGGACATAATCTTTATATGTACATTTGGGGTACATTAACATGTATCCACTTTGGGCATGCATGTGCATCATATGCAAGTAGGCTAATGACTTTAATACAAATTAAATTAAATCTCATTTAATTTAATTTCAAATTTAATTTAATTTTTGCAAATTTCAATCCTCAATTTGATTGTTCATCACTAAGCTAAATAAGACTTGTAAACACATTTTGTCTCAACAATCTTTTGGTTTCATCTAACTTATTCCACATTAATGTTTTAAGAATATAATGAACCTATTTGTCAAGTCATCAATTTAATCATATGCACAAATTTTTATTTGAGGCATAAACAATTTATTCTCGTTCCATTTCAATGTAGTGTTATAATTATATCGCATAGGACATCATTATTATACCTTGCATGTAACAAGGAGACAGATGAACTTGTCTAATAAAGACGGATCAAACACTAATGTTCCATAATATACAAGTCAATGCATTATTTACATAAAGCATACCCAATGACATGTGACTCATCATTCCCTTAAGTATCCAATACTTAATGGTGAAATTAAGAACACATCGGTCTCAACAGGATTATGAATATCCACTCAATAATCCATTAACCAGGAACGGTTTAAAGATTCAACCTAACTATGAACTCATCACATATATTCTTGACGTCTCAAGAATAGGTCTAGTTGCAACTGATCTTATAAAATTATTTATAAATATAAAATAATTGGACAAATAAATGAGTATGTCATTGCCATTAATTAAATAATAATAATGATAGTAAAACAGAAATCCCTAACATGTAACTATTAAATAGTAGCTTTAGGGCATACATCCAACAATCTCCCACTTGCACTAAAGTCAACTTGTGTGGTACCTCAAACCCATTTTGTCAATATGCCTTTCAAAAGAAGACTAAGGTAAGGCCTTAGTGAAGGGATCTGCCACATTTTCTGTTGAGGCAATTTTTTGCAAGGTGATATCACCTCCCCTAACAATTTCTCTAATGAGATGGAAACGTATCTCAATGTGCTTGGACTTCTGGTGAGACCTTGGTTCCTTAGCTTGAGCTATCGCCCCATTGTTGTCACAAAATAATGTAATCGGTTGCTCAATTGAAGGAACGACTCCAAGTTTAGAAATAAATTTCTTCATCCAAGCGGCTTCCTTTGCTACTTTAGAAGCGGTTACATACTCTACCTCAGTGGTGGAATCGGCAGTTATGTTTTATTTGGAACTTTTCCAACTAACCGCGCCACCATTGAATGTAAAGACAAACCCAAACGTAGACTTATAATCATTAGGATCCGATTGAAAATTGGAATCAGTATAAGCTACAACTTTAAATTCTCCTTCTCCATATATCAAGAATAGATCCTTAGTTCTTCGCAAGTACTTAAGAATATTCTTGATTGCTATCCAGTGCTCTTCTTCTGGATCAAACTGATATCTATTGGTAATACTTATAGCATGTGTAATATTAGGTCTAGTATATAGCATAGCATACATTATTCTTCCAATAGAATATGCATATGGTATCGTTGCCATCCACTTCTCTTTTTCAGGAGTATTGGGACACATCTTTTTAGAAAGACGGATCCCTTCCCTAAAAGGCAGTAATCCTCTTTTGGAATATTGCATGTTAAAACGTGTTAACACTTTGTCTATGTACATAGATTGTGAGAGGTCAATCAATTGTCTTGATCTATCTCTATAGATCTTGATACCTAAAATGTAGGTTGCCTCTCCTAAATCTTTCATGGAGAATTTCTGTGACAAGAATAGTTTTATCGATGATATCATCGGTACACCATTTCCAATCAAAAGTATATCATCGACATACAAAACTAGAAATGCAATTTCACTCCCACTGATCTTCTTGTATACATAAGGTTCATTCGGATTTTTTTATGAAGCCAAATGATTTGACTACCTCATCAAAACGGATATTCCAATTTCTGGAGGCTTGTTTGAGTCCATAAATGGATATCTTAAGCTTACACACCTTCCATTTTTCACTATTGGATTCAAAATCCCGTAGTTGTTCCATATAGATGTCCTCCTCGAGAAAATCATTTAGAAAAGCCGTTTTGACATCCATCTGTAATATCTCATAATTTAGGCATGCAGTTATAGCCAACATAATTTTAATGGATTTAGCATGGCCACAGGTGATGAAGTTTCGTCATAATCAATTCATTCTCTTTGAGGATATCCTTTCGCCACCAGCTATGCTTTGTAAGTTCCAATTTAACCTTTAGCATTCATCTTCCTCTTGAAGATCCATTTACAACTAATTGGTATCATACCATCAGGCAAGTCAATTAAGGTCCAAACTTCATTGGAATACTTAGAGGATTGGGTTATGTGCTGATGTAACATGGTAGGGTTGTTGCATACCCGTCCCGTCAGTTAAGATCTCATGAGCTAAATTACCCGATGCATGACTTAGAACTCGCGGCAATCATCTTTGCTTTGGAGATTTGGAGACATTATTTATGCGGAGAAAGATTCCAAATCTTCACTAACCATCAAAGTCTCAAATATCTATTCTCTCATAAGAAATTGAATATGAGACAGCGCCACTGGATGGAACTTCTGAAGGACTATGATTGTGATATTCTGTATCATCCCGCGAAGGCAAATAAGGTCGCCGACGCTTTGAATTGGAAGATTCAGTCGCACATATGCTGGTTAAGGAGTGGAATTTACTCAAGAGAGCTTGAGATTCGGTTTTTAAATTTGAGATGGGCCACCTTTGCATCTTATGAGTACCCTCATAATTGAGCTAAAAGCGCAAATCAGAATCAAGACACTTCAACCAACAAATCCAAATGTTCAAAAAATCCTGCAAGAGGATATCAAGAAGAGGAAGACTAACTTTCAGATTTCTAAGGACGGAACACTGAGGTTCCGAGGATGATTGTGTGTAGCGGTTACAGCATTCATCCTGGCAATATGAAAATGTATCGGAATTTGTGTCAACATTATTGGTGGTCTGGTATGAAGGTGGATATCGCCAAGCATGTTGCAAAGTGTTTGATGTGTTAGCAAGTGAAGGCACATCATTGTAAGCCGGGAGGACTTCTACAACCTCTCGAGATCCCCTAGTAGAAATGATAATACATCACAATGGATTTTGTGACAGGCTTACTAAAGAGTTAGAGATGTAATGATTCCATTTGGGTAGTGGTCAAAAGACTAACAAAGTTGGCTCACTTCAATGTAGTATAAAAGGACCTTGATTTGGACAGGCACGCAGAGCTATATGTACATCATATAGTTTGTCTACATGGAGTTTCGGTGACGATTACATCAAATCGAGACCCAAGGTTTACAATTGCATTTTGGAAAAGTTTGCAGAGTGTTTTAGGAACAAAGCTGCAATACAATATGACCTATCATCCTCAGACGGATAGTTAGTCTGAGAAGACGATTCAAACTCTCAAAGACAAGCTGCGAGCTTGCGTATTGGATTTTAAAGGAAGCTGGGAGGAACAACATCATCTTGTTGAGTTTGCCTACAATAACATCTACCAACAAAGCATTCAGATGGCTCCTTTTGAAATGTTGTATGGCAAGGCATGTAGAATGCTAGTTTGTTGGGATGAGGTCGGAGAACGAAAATCATAGGCCCAGAGTTAGTCCAACAGCCAATAGATGCAGTTGCCGTTATTAGAGACAGATTAAAGACTGCTCAAAGCCGCTAGAAAAGCTACACAGATAAGCGCGGGAGACCATTGGAATTCCAAGTTGGTGATCACGTATTTTTGAAAATGTCACTAATGAGAGGTACTTCACGCTTTGGCAAGAAAGGAAAGCTAAGTCCGAGGTATGTAGGTCCATTTGAGATTCTTGAAAGAATCAGGATCCTAGCGTATTGTCTTGCATTGCCGCTGAGGTTGGCGCAAGTGCATGACGTCTTTCACGTGTCGATGTTGAAGAAGTATGAGCCTAACTTGATCCATGTGCTTAATTTTGAGAATTTAGACGTGGACAATAGAGTGTCATATGTTGAAAGTTTGGTTTAGATTGTGGATCGTAAGGAGCAGGTCTTGCGCACCAAGACCATCCCGTTGGTCAAAGTGGTCTGCAATATCACGACACTAAAGGAATAACTTGGAAAAGTGAAGATTCGATGAGATAACTATACCCCCACATTTTTGTTTAAAGTTTGTAATGGTTTAAATTTTGAGGACAAAATTTTTATAAGATGGGAAGAGTTGTGACATCCTGATTTTCAAGTCTGATTTCAATGAGATGAAATGGGCTCTTCATCGATGTGCCTATAGCCTTTTTCTTTGAGTTGGCCACTCACGAGTTAACTAGCCTATCAGGTGAAGCCGTTAAGGAATCTAAATGCAATAGACTTGAGAATTTGACCACGAATCGACTACTCGACCATGTTAATCTGCAAGGGTCATTACGGCACCTTCAAAATCAATCAAAGACTAGAGATAGGTCGATTCGATAGAGGTATGTGATTAGTGCGTGGGTGATTTCACATAATTACAAAATTTCTGTTGAACGGTACTAGACCAATTTTTCTGTCATTTCCGTACCTTGTGTCCATATTTGAAATCTCGAGATTTTCACAACAACCAAGAGTCACCATTGTGTCAAAGATGGACCATGTGGTTAAAAATAATCGACCACAAGTCAATTGCACCAAAAGATACTAAAAGCTACCCGGTAGATTAGGATGCGCTAAAATTGCACTAAATTGAAATTAATCGTGAACTTGAACTCAATTTCAAAAATTAAAAGTTCTGTCATGTCACGATTCATTTTAGGATCGTCGACTCATCTTCTCAAGAATTTTCGGAGAGTTCGGGATTTTTACAGAAAATCAATTCGGATGATTAGGAAAATAAAGGAAATTCGGATGGGCCAAATCGAAAGGATTTTTGACTTCCAAACTGAGCTACTTGGAGAAAGGAACTTGTAGAAATTTTGTGGGCCTTTTTCCCAACAAAATTGGACATTGAATTGGGGAAATCGGAGAAGAAATTAAAGTTTATTTTGAGGAAATTCGGAGCTATGGTTAGGGGCTGCAATTTTAGGACCAAAATTGAGTAATTTGTGAGATAATGTGCAAGAAAGTATTATGGGGGAACAAAGGGGATAAGCATGTGGATTTGGGGGGGGAGGGGGACCAAGTTTTATTTAATAGAGATATTTTGCTTTGACTCATCTCCATCTGCAGCTTCCTCCTCCTATCTAGCAGCTGCTTCCCTCTTCCCGTTTTCTCTCGCACACCTCTATCAATTCTCTCTCACGTCCCCTACCTTCTCTCTCATTCCTTCGAAGCTCCTTCCCATTTCCCTCGAGTCTCTGCCTCGAAGACCAGCTTGCTTCTCTTCCATCTTCACGTGGCCACTTGTCCAACAACTACCAAGACCAAGTCAACCTTCATCCGTGACTCCCCCAAAATTGCCAGCCCCATCTTCACTACTCCTTGCTCCCCACCGAATCGACATCAGCTCCTTTTCTATGTCCAACTTCATCGAGTAGTCCATGTATCCAGCGTCCACCGAAGTAGCATCCACCGAGTCAACAACTCCAGCAAACTCCCCATCTTTGATCGCCAGCTTTCTTGCTCCGTCTCCATTGAAGCCGAGCCCAACAGCCATTGCCAGCATCCATTGATTCTCCATTTTCCTCATTTCCCACCAAAATTAACCAAACCAACAATTTTGTTGTGGGCTTGTAGGGCATTTTCAACCCGGTCCTAGCTTCCCTTAGCCTCGCCATGAGCCCAAGTCTCGGCCGTTGTCGCGCTACCATCGCCGTGAACCGGTTTTCGCACTAAACCGGTGAGTTCGTGTTCTAATCCCTAATTAGTAGGCCAATGACACTTAGGAGTGGATTAGTTGGCTAATTAGTGGTTTAGTCAAGTTAATTAAACTTAGGATGATTTAGTTAGAGTAAGTATTTAGTTAGTTAGGAATTAGTCAGTTTATATAATTAATGTAATTAGATTAAGTTAGGTAGAATGGTTAGATTTATTGTTAGTTTGATTAATTAGCCTGGTTAGTTTAGATTGATTTAATTAAGTGCTTTAATTTATTTATTTTATAATTTATTTAATTTTCCGGTAATTAATTTAATTATTAATTATTTTTGGAAATTAGACCAGGATAGTTGGTGACTGGAATTTCGTGCTAATTGCAATGTTGTTCAATTTATGTAATTGGATGTTAATTTGTGTAAATTGAGTTCTGATTGGATTTTTGGTCATTTATTCCAAAATTGGGAAATTTCAATAATTATTCAGAAAATTCCGGGTGTCGGATTTTAAACTAGAAAATGGTTTTATAAACTATTTAAAATAGTGGGATTTTAAATAAGAGGTTATGAATTTTTCGGGTTCCATCTGACCATGTACCCATACACGACTATTTTCATAGGGTATTTTTAATACGAAGAAAATAGGCTAGGATCACTATTTTAATTGAGGCAATTGTGTGCAATGCACGGTGTCCTAGGCCGAGATTGATTGGTTGTGTGTTGATTAAGAGAACCCGTCTCGAGCGATAACGCCGGACGTTACTAAATCCCTTTTTCGGGTTACCCATGCATTAAGGTATCGGATCGTAGTAGATTCTGGACCTATACTCCTTCAGGAATGCTCGTCTTTGAGAGATGAAGCCGTGCTTAATGGTGGGGAGACAATGCCTGGCTACGCCATTAAACCACTGAACTTGTGAGTAGGCCGTACCCTAAAGGGGCGTAATTATCAATTGGAACGCATGATTGATTGAGATAGATGCGCCGGATTATGGGACAAAATTGTGTGACATGGTATGGGATGTGTCATAATGATTTGTATGTATAATCGGGACCCTTGTTTTGTTGAGATGAAGGTGTTAGCATTCCAATTGTTTGAGCACGAATGTTGTTTATATCTATGATGTGAATTGTGCTGACCTGTAGGGAGGATCTAAGATGAGGTAAGTCTTTGTGATTGTGTGATTGTATGGTTAGGACACTTCTAGATATATTACCCTCCTAATAAGGGCTTAAAGCGTGAACTCACCCCATTGTGTGCTTCAATTTTCAAGATAATAGGGTGGAGGACCTAGAGCCGAGTTGAGGGATTCGTGGTGTAGGTTAGATAGGACAACTTCTTTTTAAAAGTTAGTCTTTTGAAATCTTTTTGGTATAGGCTTTTGTACATGACTCAATATGTTTATAAAAGCATGTTTGTTTGTGAGTGTGTTGTCCTGCTTTTCTATCTTGAGATGGTTACTATCTGGGGATTTATTGTTCGCTTCCGCATGTGCAATAAAATAAAAAGGTCGGCAACTTATCCTGGGAAGTCGCAAAATTTTATTGACTATAGAGGGATGAGCACGCGCTCGAGGATCGGGGCGTGACAATTAAGAAGATTCTTCCTGGTGTTGCTATGATTTTAGTTGAAATGGATGGCCGTGAATTGCCTAGACCTGTAAACGCTGATGCAATCAAGAAATATTTTCCATGAATGAAATGAAGGCCAAGGAGCCACTTCATGCACAATCCGAGTTGCATAGCATCATGCTTAGCATTGTAGATATCATGCATATGTTACATACACGCATATCTACTTGTGTTTCAGGCACCCTAGCATGCGAGAAAAATGACTCAAGTACCGTGGACACCAACATTTGGTACCTTGATACTAGGTGTAATAATCATATGATTGGCCGAAAGGAGTTATTCTCATAGTTGGACAAGATGGGTTGTGGTGAAGTTAATTCTAGGAATAAATAAAATGTTCTCATAATGGGTAAAGGTAACATTAATATTAAGTTAAAATATGGTGCTAATGTTACTATTGTAGATGGTTACTTTGTGCTAGGACTTTTTTCAAAACTTGTTAAGTTTTGGGAAACTTTTCGAAAGAGACCACAAAGTCCATATTGAAAATGGAGTTTGCACCATCATGGGTGTAAACAATAAGTTGATCATGACGATGCAGATGATGAACCAGATGTTTCCTCTAACTTTTCAAATGAAGAATCTTTTCAACTTTCAAGCGTTGATTAAAGTAGCAATTGGTTGTGGCATCTTCGGTTTGGTCATCTAAATTTTTGTGGACTAAAATTGCTAGTCCAAAAAAAGATGGTGACTGGCATGCCTTGGATTGACAGTCTAGATTGCCCATGCGAAAGATGTCTTGTTGGAAAAAAATGTCGAGAATCCTTTCCAATTGGAAAAGCTAGAACAACAAAACAACCTTTGGAGTTTGTACATACAAACATATGTAGCCTTGTTGAGGTGAAATCATTTGAACAAAAAAAGTACATGTTAACTTCTTAAGCCCATAATATGTAATTTGATCCATTCAAAACGGTTTAATTAGGTATAGAAACATCCGTTTCATCCATTAAGTGCACTTACTAGTTTAAAAGCAGCGACTTGTATAAGGAATACTAAGAAACTAGTATTTGGAGTGCAAATATGGAGAAAATAATGCTAAAAAATGGATTTAACATGTTGAAATACCTTAGGAACCGATTGATCAACTTCTGGTCAACACATTCAATGGTCAACAGTCAATGAGGATGTGGCTGTTGGGGTTTCAAGAATCATGTATAAGAAAAATTAACAAAATAAAAGCAGCGGAAACAAAGATATATTTTACACATGATTCTCCTTAGGCGTTGTTCGTGCATTTTAATCAAAAATCTAAACATAAAAGGGAGTTAACGAAATACCTCTCGAAGCGCGCTTTGAAACAAGTCGGTTCGGATGTTCTACAGTACGAGTCCCACAAGCGTCGGACCTCTAGTTCAGACACACCAACAATGAACGTCGAACGGAAGGGAGAACTTTCGGATATCCACCACTTCAATCATGCTAGCAATCACGTGGAAAGAATCCGTCGTATTCTTGATGTACAACGAACGTCGAACGGAAGAGAGAACTTTCGGATATCCACCACTTCAATCGTGCTAGCAATCACGTGGAAAGAATCCGTCGTATTCTTGATGTATTATAGTCACAGCCCGAACAAGAGAATTGTTTCTCTTCCTCGTGTCTCAAAGACACAAGAACTCACGCACACTTTTTCTCAATATTCAGCAACTACAGAACTCCAAATTTTTGTTCATGGTGAAGAGCGGATCTGGAACAAGAAGACGAAACACACGAAGTCTCTTTTTCAATTTTTCAGCAGCCCATTTACTCTCGTCCCTCAATGGTTTTTATAGAAAAACCGACCAGCAACGGTTGCTAATCGATGGACGATCAGCAACCGTTGCTGATCGTCCATAGTAGACGATCGTGCATGAGCGGTTGCTGACCATCCATGCTTCGTGCATAATGGTCAGCAACCACTGACCATTACGCTTCGTGCATGAAGCTTTAATTTAATTTATTTTTTTAATTAGTTAATTTAGGGCATACTTCTAACAATCTCCCACTTGCACTAAAAACAACTTGTTTGGTATGTTAACATATATCCACTTTGAGCATGCGTGTGCATCATATGCAAGTAGGCTCGTGACTATGATACATTTAATTTGATTTCAAATCGACTCAATTCGATTGCAGTAATTGCAAACACATTTGCAATAATATTTCTCTCTTGTTCCACGTCATCCTAGTTGTTTATGGTGTGTGACATCCTTAGGTTCATCACTAAGCTGGTAGTAAGACTTGTACTAACACATTAGTACTTCCAAAAGAATTAATTGTCCCAATTAATCTTTTAGGTCCTACAAGCCACGATTGAGAATACTTTAAGAACATAATGAACCCGTCAGCTTTGGCTACAGTGTAATTCAATCCTTCTGTCTTACTATGTCCCGATCAAACAAAGACCATGGAATATTTGTCAAGTCATTAATTCGATCATATGCACAAATCTAATTGACATGCATTTTATTTGAGACATAAACAATTTATTCTCGGTTACAACCCCGGCCGAGGATTTCAATGCAGTGTCACAATTAGATCGCATAGGACATCATTATCATACCTTGCATATAACAAGGAGACAGATTCCATATTGCGCACAAGTGTAACTTCGTATATGAACAAACTATGACCATCAGGTATAAAGACGGATCGATGACCCGGCATTATGTGCACCCGTGAACCATAGTTGTTCGATACACAAGTTAACACTGTGCCTCAGGTCTAAGGATTATTTACACAAGATCAAAGCATGAACAATTAGACATTGACCACGCTAAAAGCTTCCATGTCGCTAATCGTTCCATATGTGTCACGTTCAGTGAATTTGTCTAATACAAACACCTGTGTTCTAACCGGGCATCATAATACCCAATGACATGTGACTCATCATTCCCTTAAGTATCCAATACTTAATGGCGAAGTTAAGAACACACCGGTCTCAACAGATTATTAATATCCACTCAATAATCCATTGACCGGGAACGATTTAAAGATTCGTCTAACTATGAACCCGTCACATATATTCTCGACGTCTCAAGAATAGGTCTAGTTGCAACTGATCTCATGGAATCATTCATCAATATAAAATAATTGGACAAATGAATGAATACGTCAATGCCATTAATTAAATAATAATAATGAAAGTACAACTGAAATCCCTAATATGTAACTATTACATAGCAGCTTTAGGGTATACTTCTAACAATTATCTCTTGCACTAAAGCCAACTTGTTTGGTACCTCAAACCCATTTTATCAATATGTCTTTCAAAAGAAGACTGAGGTAAGGCCTTAGTGAAGGGATCTGCCACGTTTTCTGCTGAGGCAATTTTCTGCAAGGCGATATCACCTCTCCTAACAATTTCTCTGATGAGATGGAAGCGTCTCTCAATGTGCTTGGACTTTTGGTGAGACCTTGGTTCCTTAGCTTGAGCTATCGCCCCATTGTTGTCACAAAACAATGTGATCGGTTCTCAATTGAAGGAACAACTCCAAGTTCGAAAATAAACTTCTTCATCCAAGCGGCTTCCTTTGCTTTGCTTGAAGTAGCTACATACTCGCCTCGGTGGTGGAATCGGCGGTTATACTTTGTTTGGAACTTTTCCAACTAACTGCACCCCCATTGAATGTGAAGACAAACCCGGACGTAGACTTATAATCATTAGGATCCGATTGAAAATCGGAATCAGTATAAGCTACAACTTTAAATTCTCCTTCTCCATATATCAAGAATAAATCTTTAGTCCTTCGCAAGTACTTAAGAATATTCTTGATTGCTATCCAAAGGCTCTTCTCCTGGATCGGACGATATCTCGCTGGTAATACTTACAAGCATGTGCAATATCGTGTCTAGTACATAGCATAGCATACATTATGCTTCCAATAGCGGATGCATTTGATATCTTTGCCATCCGCTCTCTTTCTTCAGGAGTGTTGGGACACATCTCCTTAGAAAGACGGATCCCTTGCCTAAAAGGCAATAATCCTCTCTTGGAACATTGCATGTTAAACCGTGTTAACACTTTGTCTATGTACGTAGATTGTGAGAGGCCAATCAATCGTCTTGATCTATCTCTATAGATCTTGATACCTAAAATGTAGGTTGCCTCTCCTAAATCTTTCATGGAGAATTTACGTGACAAGAATAGTTTTATCGATGATATCATTGGTACATCATTTCCAATCAAAAGTATATCATCGACATATAAAACCAGAAATGCAATTGCACTCCCACTGATCTTCTTATATACACAAGGTTCATCTGGATTTTTGATGAAGCCAAACGATTTGACTACCTCATCAAAACGGATGTTCCAACTTCTGGAGGCTTGTTTGAGTCCATAAATGGATCTCTTAAGCTTACACACCTTCTGTTTTTCACTATTGGATTCAAAACCCCGTGGCTGTTCCATATAGATGTCCTCATCGAGAAACCATTTAGAAAAGCCGTTTTGACATCCATCTGGAATATCTCATAATCAAGGTGTGCGGCTATAGCCAACATTATCCGAATGGATTTTAGCATGGCCACGGGTGAGAAAGTTTCGTCATAATCAATTCCTTCTTTTGACGATATCCTTTCGCCACCAGCCGTGCTTTGTAAATTTCAATTTGACCTTCAACATTCATCTTCCTCTTGAAGATCCATATACAGCCAATTGGTACAATACCATTAGGCAAGTCAGTCAAGGTCCAAACCTCATTGGAATACATTGAATCCATTTCGGATTTCATGGCTTCTAGCCATTTACCAGAATCGATGTCCAACATCGCCTCCTCATAGGTTTTAGGATCACCGGGTTGATCACTATCATTCACAATGAATAATGGTTTAATATGATCAACCGAGTGTTTATAACGAGCAGGTGGGCGAGACGTTTTCGCAGTTCTCCTAAGAGGTTATGTATCAGAAGCTCCCACTGAATCAGAGATTGGTATCTGAACTTGGTTGTTTGATACTTCATTATTTTCTTCTTGTAAGACTATTTTCCGCCTAGCGCCACTTTCTTGGATGAATTGATTCTCCAAAAAAGAAGCGTGCTTGCATACCAAAATTCTTTGGTTTGAATGAAAATAGAAATAATATCCAAGAGTTTCCTTTGGATATCCAATGAAGCGACCTTGTTCAAATCTTGCCTCCAATTTTTCCATTTTCAGCTTTTTCACGAAAGCTGGACAACCCCAAATATTAATATGATTAAGACTAGGTTTCCTACTATGCCATATCTCATAGGGCGTAGTTGGAACAGATTTTGACGGCACTCTATTCAGTATATATACAGCTGTCTCAAGGGCATATCCCCAAAGGGATATTGGCAAATCGGTGTAACTCATCATAGATCGTACCATATCTAATAAAGTACGATTTCTTCGTTCAGATACACCATTATGTTCTGGAGTTCCAAGAGGTGTCCATTGTGATAAAATGTCATTCTCTTTAAGATAGTCCAGGAATTCAGTACTAAGGTATTCACCTCCTCGATTCGATCGAAGAGCCTTAATACATTTTCCTGTCTATTTCTCAACTTCAGCCTTGAATTCCTTGAACTTTTCAAATGATTCAAATTAATACTTCATGAGGTATAAATAACCATACCATGACTGATCATCGGTGAAGGTAATGAAGTAATTATAAGCACCTCTAGCAGCTTCATTAATTGGTCCAGATACATCTGTATGTATTAATTCTAATATGTCAGCAGCTCGCGCACTTTGTCCCACAAAAGGCGCTTTAGTCATTTTTCCTAGAAGACATGCCTCACAAGTCGAGTATGACTCAAAATTTGAAGGATCAATGTGTCCATCATTACTCAACTTGTTAATTCTGTCTTCTCCAATATGACCTAATCGGAGATGCCAAACATACTTTTTATTTGGACCGTCTCTAGGGCGTTTATTAGTTATGGCATTTATATCAATTCTATTTTGCTTATTGACATTGGTAATCGCATTACAGACATTGTAATGGTGTAAAGATTGTTGGTTAATAAGCTAGAACCAACACATATTCTATTATGATAAATAGAACATACATCATCAGCAAAAGAAAATTCATAATTCTCTTTACCCAAACAAGGTACGAGATGATGTTCCTAACAGCATTCTTATAATGCAAACAGTTCTTTAAAACCATTACATGTCCGGAAGGCAAACATAAACGAAAAGTCCCTATAGCTAATGCAGCAACTCTTGCTCCATTGGCAAACGTCAGGACAATCTCATTTCGCCCTAGTATCCTGCTTACTTCCAGATTCTGCAAAGACATACAAATATGTGAAGTTGCAGCAGAATCTAGAACCCATGAGCTGGATTCCGCACTAACCATATGATTAGTTTCAATAAGCATAGACACCATACCTTCATAAGGTCGGTTCTTGGGCTTGACCTTCAAGCTCGCGAGGTACCTCTTACGGTTCCTCCTCCGGTGCCCTTTGACACCACAAGTAATGACATTTCCCTTTATCAATCATGGGTTTTGGTTGCACAACAGGTTTGGCGGCCTCTTCCATTTATTCTTCTTTAAAACAGCCTTACCCTTTGAAGAAGAAGCCTTAGCCATAGCCACTACATTTGGCCTCGTGTTATGCATTTCCTTCTCATAAGCTACCAACATGCTATGTAACTCAGCAAGAGTTTTCTCCATCTTATGCATGTGGAAGTTTTGGACAAAACCAGAGAAGGAATCAGGTAAAGATTGGAGGATCAAATCCACAGCTAACTCATTGTCCATAACAAGATTCAGCCTAGCCAATTCTTCAATGTGCCGATCATTTTCAAAGCATGATCATTAACAGATGATCCTTCAGCCATCCTCATACGGTACAATGCCTTAGATATCTCATATCTAGAGGTTCGACCATTCTCATCAAAGTATTCCTTTAAGTGCAAAATGATCGACGCAGCATCTTCCATAGATTCATACTTCTTCTGTAATTCATTATTCATAGAAGCAAGCATATATGACCTAACTTTTAAGTCATCATCACGCCACTTATCATAAGTGACACGCTCCTCTTGGGTCCCACCCTCAGGAAAGGAGGTTGGCATCTTTTCATCAAGCACATATCCAATTTTTTCTGAATTGAGAACAATTCTCAAATTCCTCACCCAGTTAGTGAAATTGGGTCCAATCAAACAATTCTTGTCAAGTATAGAAGTGAGTGGGTTTGTGGTCACCATTTTCAGAGTAATAATATATCTGTTGCAGAAAATAAATTGTTAGCAGTTGTATCTTTCAAAGTAACTATTTCATTTTGGTCTTTAAATGAAATAGATCCTCCCACTAAATTTATATTCGAATCCCATACTCCTTAAGATGGGAAGCGGTAATTTTTGTTGGGTAAAGATTACTAGTGGGGATTGGAGTCCCACTAGTCCAAAGTCCACCTCACCTAACAGTTATTGGTGTCCTATGAACTTAGTGAGTGAACCAGCTTGTTCAACGCATCATATGCGAGTCCCAATCATAACTTTGGCCTCTAGACCATGAAAGCCTCACCTAACAGTTATTGGTATCATGATCATAGTTAAGTCTAGCCCATCGTCTCATGCAAGTATTGAAAACACAAATGATTCCCTCACCCGACGTTATTGGAAATCATTTGGTTCCAACCCCACAAAGCATCATATGCATAATGGAGTGGTCCAATATTATAAATGGTAATCAACCCCTATGTATCCATAACTGGTTAATTAACCACTATAATATTGGATCAAACCACGACGATGGAAGGCCACGAGTCCGAAACCCGTTTCGACTTAATATTATTAATAAGGAGATTTTGGTCGTTATTAATGGTCTCACTTTGCACATTAACCGGTTTAACATGCACGATAACAAAAACATAATAAATAAATAGATATCACATAACATCTATCCTATGTGGTGATCATGGAATTCTGGTTCAATGGGTCTCGAGCCAAAGAGACCCATTTAGCCATTTTAATGTTTTAATAATATGGACCTGCTCTTCACTTTTTCTTCAATCTTTGAACTCTTCAAAGACCGGGCCCAAAGAGCTCACCAGTTTAATGGCTCCTCCAATGGCTCCTCTTCTCTTGTAGTATTTACATCAATAATTGAAATACTAAACTATATTAAAATCAAATAAAAGGAAGGACGCAGCCTCCATTTAATAATTACATCCCCAAAAATGAATACCGTAATCATCATACATTCATCCATACAACAATCACAACATTTAGGAATTTTTCCATGATCACCACCCTTCCTTACGAGCCATAAATTCAAAATTTAAAGCTCTGGAAGGCATGCATAAAATTCTGCATATCATTTGTAGAATATAAACACGAAGTACAACAAGTTATGGATTTTTGATTCAAAATTGATTTAGTTCTAATTTTTGCTTAGTTGATTAAATTTATCACATAAATCAATCAACTTCTATAGGCCACATAAGAGCAAGAGAACCAATTCTCTTAACAAAAGTTAATTGGCCATTAGAACGCAAAAATATATTTGAACTATAAATCAATTAAACGCACGAAAACGCCTAAGGTTGGCTCTGATACCACTGTTGGGGTTTCAAGAATCATGTATAAGAAAAATTAACAAAATAAACGCAGTGGAAACAAAGATATATTTTACACATGATTCTCCTTAGGCGTTGTTCGTGCATTTTAATCAAAAATCTAAACATAAAAGGGAGTTAACGAAATACCTCTCGAAGCGCGCTTTGAAACAAGTCGGTTCGGATGTTCTACAGTACGAGTCCCACAAGTGTCGAACCTCTAGTTCAGACACACCAACAACGAACGTCGAACGGAAGAGAGATCTTTCAGATATCCACCACTTCAATCGTGCTAGCAATCACGTGGAAAGAATCCGTCGTATTCTTGATGTATAATAGTCACGGCCCGAACAAGAGAATTGTTTCTCTTTCTCGTGTCTCAATGACACAAGAACACACGCACACTTTTTCTCAATATTCAGCAACTAGAGAACTCCAAATTTTTGTTCATGGTGAAGAGCGGATCTGGAACAAGAAGACAAAACACACGAAGTCTCTTTTTCAATTTTTCAGCAGCCCATTTACTCTCGTCCCTCAATGGTTTTTATAGAAAAACCGACCAGCAACGGTTGCTAATCGATGGACGATCAGCAACCATTGCTGATCATCCATAGTAGACGATCGTGCATAATGGTCAGCAACCGCTGACCATTACGCTTCGTGCATGAAGCTTTAATTTAATTTATTTTTTTAATTAGTTAATTTAGGGCATACTTCTAACAGTGGCAAGGTAATGTGGCAGATGAAGTCGCAGTAATATATGGTGATGTCAGCAAACACCGCGCTAGAGGTCTAGTCACGTGCAACGCATATGAGCGTGTGGATCTCACAGGCAAAGGATGTTGGCAGCGCGTGAGGCCCGTTCCATGTTGAACAGCGATGACGTTTGGTTGGTTGGACTCGTGTGACAAGATGGGGAACCAACTAAAGGTTGCGAAAAAGCACTTTATAGGCGACGAGCTCCCATGGGTCCAAAACGGGGCGGCAAGTGGGGCAACTTTCACTGCCCGTTCACTACAAAATTTTAGGATCTCATAATCTAAGGACGGCGAGTCCGGCGGGAGAGTATTTTTTTTTTCCCCCCCAAAACGAGCAATGGAAAAATCTCAAACAACAACTAAAGCTAAGGATTTGGAGGAGAAATGGGAGTGATGCGGTCTGTGCAATTGGTATCATGATGAGTATGATGGAGCGATGTGACCTATGCGGTTGGCGTCATAACGATTATCATAGAAAAACATAACCTATGCGGTTGGTGTTATTGGAAACATATCAATGATACTTCTTTAGATATGATAATGCTTATAAAAAATTGAGAATGATGCGTAAAATAGATTTGAGAAATTTTTTGTATATTTCTTTGTGTAATATTGAGAAGTACCTGAGTTAACTTATACATTATACAGAACAACTATTTAAAGTAAAAGAATATTACAAATTAATTATAATCAATAAAAAGATATCTATAATATCCCAAATATTCTAAATATCTATAAAAGTAGATTTAGCAACCCTAATGCCGTTAAATAACATCTACCTTTTCTTATCTTCTAGTTTACAAGGATCCCGATAATAAATCAACGATCTAAAAAAGGTTAATTTCGTGTTGCTGCTTCATTTGGTTGGTAGAAGTGGATCTCTCTTCTATTCAGTTGCTGCACAGGCCTTGCATTCATCTCTGCATACTGCAATTTGAATTATTCATGAGATGTCGATACATTTTTGCCAAAAACAATAATATTATCCAAATACCATTAGTGAGTTGCAACTTATAACATCATCCACATATAAACTTAATTAAAGGATTAAATGTGGGTGACGTCCGTACTTATTAGGCATGGTTGGAGGACGAAACAACTCTTCCTGTCATATTATTTTCATTATTTGCATTGCTTAACCAAACTAGGATCATTGCCATCTCTAACCTAACTAGATTAACTGTAAGAGAATTGCTCCTTTTTTTATTGATTACTTCTATATAATTTATGAAAACTAATTGCTCGCCTAGTGCATCACTCGCGATGTCTATGAAAATCAAAAGTTAGAATTAAGTGAGCATCATCGATCATTAGATGGATGTAACCAAGAAATTAGCGTGCTTACATCATGAACAGCCTCTCTGAGCAACTTGATTTGGTCCTTTGATACAGTGCCCATCTGTTGGATTATCGAATGCAAGGGTTACTTAAACACTGGGCTGATAGACCAGGTAAGAAACACTTAACTAGGTATGAAAGTGCGTTGGTGGGCCTGTGTTACCTTTTTGTTGATAGTCCATATGACACCTTCTGTGCAAGGAGGGACAGTGAGAGAGCCCATATATCTCAAGTAGTTCTTGCCACCCATCTTGATCTCTCTTGGATCAATGGTCCCCATCTTTCTCTCATCCTCTTTGTCAAACATAGACCATACGCTCCCCATTAACTGAAACATTAATTCACCATACATCACTCACAATTGGAAGCATATGATTTTGCACAAGGCAGTAGGAAATGTGCTAAGTGCAAGAAAACATATAATGCCATTAAGTGATTTGATTACCTAGAACCACAGGCCACTTTCGTGAATAGATTTTGTGAACTAATTCTAATAAATTTAGCATTTCTCTGGGAAATTAGCCGCAAATTAATTAAAGCAGCAACTTATGATCCAGACATATTTGCGAGAACATGGTTCCTTTGCCATGACCGTAAAAGGGGAACATGGCTTTCATGATGAGTTTTTGAATCTTTGTAGTGATTAAATGATTAATTAAAAGTTCACAATTACTCAAGGGATTGAATTTTCTTATGACTAGCATGGTCAGCGCTTGGAAAATCCAATATTTATTGTACAAGTTCAACAAATATGCTTAAATCCTAATTAGCATGAACAATATAATCAATATTTTCTAATTTTATGAGATTTTAGAGATGAAACAAAACAATGAAGAGCATAAATATATTAGGGCACAAAGAGGCGACAACACACAATATGCACATGAAGTTACCTTGGAAAGGAAAGCATCTGGTACGCCAGTCTTGTAGAGGAGTCCAACGACGGCAATATTATTCTTAACATTCGGGTCTTCGCTTACATGAACCATGTGCAGCTCCAATGCATACCTAAGTACGTACACGTGTGCCCAAAGCAACTGTTAATGTTATCCACCTGACGCAAATATAGATGATTCTCGATGGAGATATGCAATGACTCCAGTAGATGTATTAAAGCAAACTTAAACCGATTGAATCTGGTGAGATTTGCATAGAATTCAATACGAGGCTCATTAATTTTTATGGTCCAGATTCATTTTATTGCAACTATCATACTAATTCAGTAATGATTGCATGTTTCTATGATCTGAAAGAGAAAGAGAGACCTTCTGCCGTTAATCGTATGCTCGGAAGGTGAATGCCAGTGACATTGTTGGAGAAAATATTCTGTGCCGTTAATCTTAATTGATCCAGCGTTGCCCGTGTCCCATTGAAGCTGCACTCGATCCCATAAACAACACGTAATTAGCTGTCTAACCTTTTTTGTATCAAACATCGGAAGACCCAAAGACATAAACAATTGCTTTTAAGATCATCAAAAGTCTTTGTAATTAATATATTAGCTTTCTTGTTTTAGCATGGAACTTGGATGTGCCTCATTGGATGGCTTAAAGCCATTGAAAAGGCACTCCAAAAGGCACAACCCGACCTTAAAAATTAATAAGTTCTACAGTGTTATTTAATATAGACCTCCATCATGATTTAAAGAATGTTAGGTGTTCAAAGTGATGTCATGTATTGGAATACCATATAGTGAAAAATAATAATGTCTATGGACAATTAGCAAAGTTTCTTCACCTAATAAATGTGATAATGAAATTGTTCTTTCAATTTCAAATACCAGTATGAAATTTGCAAGAGCCAGACACTACTTAAAGCAAATTCTGATTTGATGGAATTGGACATAAATTTATTTTAACATTTAAAATTGAAATCAGACTTTGGTCTTTAATTGAATTCGATATATCTGCTCTGGGTGTAAAATAGAAAAAAAAAAAAAAGGCTAATTTGTTTGGGTTAAAACCAAGGCAAACATGATTTGAACCAAAAAAAAATCTCCCATTTGTACAAACATAAGCACCAATGTAAACACAGAGAGAGAGAGAGAGAGAGAGAGAGAGAGAGAGAGAGAGGACATTAGCCATATACATGATTTCACTTTTCCTTATAAATCATGTTTCATGTATTTTTCCCTGTGGACATTGGAGTAGTATGAATCAGATGCAAAATAAAACTTACAGAAATGTCGTGGCCTCTGTTCTTGAGGGTCGCATTGCTGGGCTTGTGGCTCCTCTCTATCTCCCCCAGTTTGGGCATCACCTGCACTCTCTGGCTCGACAGATCGATCGGCGACTGCATTTCGCCTTTCTTGCACGCTTCCCAATCTTTCCTTAGCTCCCCCCAGTGCATTGGCCCCTTCTCGCTCCCGGGTATGTAATCGAACTCTCGCTCGTCCTCTTCACAGTTTACACACATCGTCACACAAAATATTACAATCGCAGCTTTCATTTGGTACTATATAAAACAAGACGTGTTCTTCAGGCCTCTGATCGCTAGGTTGGACATCACCCACATGCAAGTTTTACTAATCAATATACACGTAGGTAATATCTGTATTTCTACCTCCCGATATAAGAAGCCCGGCTTCCTGCTGCCAAAAGTCGAGGAAAATATAGCAAAAACAAAGTTTTACGCAAGTGCTATAGATTTCACAACATTAGTCAGGTCATGTATCTAATACAGTCTACGTTCACTTTTTTTTTTTGGCTGCGTAGGGGAAAATGAAATGAAATGAGACGGTGGGGCATTACCAGTTTCTACGGGTATGGATTCTGCTGCTGCGCTCCCCAGTGCAAGAAGAAGGAAGAGGGAAAAGGCAGAGAAGAGGATGGGTTTACTTTGGTTCTTCATGTCGATCTTCGCTGCAATGCAACGGATGATTCAATGAGAGAGCAAAGGGGTTGGGTTACAAATTAATGGGAAGAGAGAACGGTGGCTCTTGAGCTTTATAAGCGTGCACTGAGGTTTGGATCGTAGGAGGGAGTTTTGGTGAGGAAAAGCCGAGAAGCTGTCTTTTATAAGTGTGAAGAATACAATCTGGCAATGTCGTGGGAAGCTTATATTGGCTGCTGTGGATCAAGAAACATCGTCGCACCTTCGACAGATTCAAACCATGTGCGAACGCGTGTGGAGCAGGTCGGTGACGAGGCGGGTCCGATGATGTCGACTCCAACTAATTGGGATTAATCAATAATTAAATTGTTTTAGAGAGTGATAACCGAGTAAAACCCTTAAAAAATCATATCTGAATTCTGGAATATAAAATTCGGGAGCATTGTCCTAGGGAAGAGGGAAGAAAAAATATCTTTCTAATTGGAAGTAAGACTTGTGGATACCAACACACTAAAATAAGGAATTTAATCCCGTTAGTCTATTAAGATTATATGGCTAACGAGATGGCTGAGTAGTAGGAATTGGCGAATGACGTAAGAATTACATTGGACTTTTTGAATTTAGATCTTTTTTATATTAAGAAATTACCCGACCACATTTAATCTTTGGAATACAATTTTTAGTATATCTATTACGTTTGTATAATAATTGCATAACATGTTGCGTAGTGGCTTACGTTGTATTCTGTTCTCTCTCTCTCTTTCTCTCTCTCTCTCTGCTTTTGTCGGGGAGCTAAACGTACGGATTTGGAGGAGAAACTTGACTTTGCCACGTCCGTTTTACATTTTGTCTTCTTTACTTACCGATCACGTGGGGAAGAAAAAAAAAACTAAGCATCACAAGTAGATGGGGTCGTACGTTCAGACGAAAGTTTCTCCAGCAACTTTCACCTGGTCGTGATTTTCTCGGTCAGCTCCGTCGACGAGAAAATCCAAATTGTATTCCCAACTCACGTAAGAGCTCACCTCACTTGATGGAATATAAATTGGATTCACATGCACCGAATACATCTATCTTCTTCTTTCAGTAAGCTTTTCGATTGTGTCTAGCAATTTAATATCAATTTTTAGAGGTGAGTCTATGGTTTTTAGGAGGTATTTACTTTCACATTTGAATTGAAATGCTACGGATTTTAGTCGTTTAATAAATTTCAGCCTAAACGGTTGAGATCATATACTAATAATGGAATCCTCATCAAAAGTAGCTTGTTGAGGTGGACTTAGACGTCACTATACATGGGTATAGTTGGCGTAGCAACGTGTACCAATATTTGTTTGATTAATCACAATTTTTGGAGCTCATACTTTGAGATTCATAGATCTTCGAGTTGGATGCCATAGGGACGGTCTAAGGTCTCAACGATCGAGATAAATAATATTGCAGAAGACATCATATGTAAAATTCTTCCTATTCCATAATGAAGAGTACATGATGCATCTATAGGTTTTACGAGATGACTATTTAAGAAGTCGATAGGAATTAGGAAAAAAGATTCACAAAACACCTGCATGGATGTGCCTAAGTAAAAATATTAATAGTTTGATCAACCGATGAAGTGGAGACAAGATAAATAGTGTCATGAAGCATATGATATTGGATGAAACAATAGTTTATTTCAATGTGGTTAAGGTGTTCATTGAAAACATCATTATATGCTATTCGAATAGCACTTCAGTTGTCATAGTAATTGACTATCCCACCATTATATGGTTTCCCATGTCTTATAGTAACTGTTGCAATCATAGTAATTCCAAAGTCGTATCAACAAGTGCACAATATGATGCTTTCGTACTAGCTTGAGGTATGATGGTCTATTTCTTGCTACTCTTTGGGATAAGCAGTTAGCTAGAAAGAAACATTACCATGCAGTGGAGTGATGATCTAAAGGGTCATCTACCTAGTCAGCATTAGAATAGGCACTCATCTATAAGGTGGAGTTAGTAGAAAAGTGAAGGCCATGAAATAAGGTACCGTTAATGTAACAAAGGATCTAAAGAAATGCAGCAAGGTTAATGTACATGGTGAGTTCATGAACTCATTAACAATGTGAAAAATATAGACAATGTTAGGACAAATAATAGTGATAAATGCAAGATTGACAATCGGTTGTCGATAGAGTGCAGTGAGAAGAGTTCCATCTTTGTCATCAAATTTGGTATTCATCTTAATGGCAATTGGAGTGATCTTGTTATCAGTGAGTCCTATTCAAGAAAGTAGATCAATACCATATATTGCTTGAGATATATAATAAGCTTAGAAAATAATCGAGTTGCTTGAGATCCTTCATTCAAACTATCAATTGAGATACTATTGGAGTGTTGTTGCCGACATGATCATCATTAGTAAGCCCACGCCATCCACATATACAAGTAGTAGAATAAGCCCATGAGATGCGTTGAGCGAAGAGAGCATGGTTGTAGGGACTAGATGTAAAGCCAAGATGTTCCATGGCTGACTTAAACTTGGAATACCATACATAAGGAGCCTGTTTTAGCCCATGTAATGCTCGACATAATCGGTATATACTAACAAACTTAGAATAATGAGTGTATATAGGAGGAAGCTCAAATACGTACTTCCTTAGTAAGATCACTATTAAGGAATGCATTTTTAACATTCACTTGGAATAGAGACCATCGCTTAAGCTACACAACAAGACTTCAAACCTAATTAGGACATGCAATTGGAGTAAATTCATCATCTTAGTCAATTCCATACTCATTAATAAAGCCTTTTGCTACAAGTCAAGCTTTGTAGTGCTTCGTAATACCATATGTCTTTATTTTGATTTACATGGATTTACAACATGGATCAAACTTCTTAGGAGGTAAATCAACCAAATCTCAAGTATGAGTTTAGTCTACAGCTTGCAACACAATTGTCATTGTTAGGATAAGTACTAGCTTCTCTACATGCAAGAGGCTCAACAAAAGAAGTAATGTAGAGTAACAACAAAAATCACAAAGTTGAACTAAAGGTTTAACTTTCATGGGCGGGACAACGAAAAGGATAAGAAGGACTAGCTAATAAGATTCGATTAATCTAAAGGATGAAAACATCTTGTGTGGCTATAAGGTAACAAGACATTAACATATCAATTACAGTCAATCAAAACCAATTAAAGATATGCACATCCAAAAGAGATAATGCACAACCAAATGAGATATAAAAAATCTCTTGACATGTCTAATGAAGTGGCATTGACGTGGCTTTGGCATGGCGAATGAGGTGGACAACTAAGCCAACGTTGACGTGTTGTAAACATGTAGTTGACGTCAACACTATGTGTACAGAAGCCTTTGGTGCATGAAGTGTGTGATCTGCAGGGCAGCAGCGTGTGGTGCTGAGTGAGGGTGCATGCGATAGTGGATCAAGATAAAATTTCGGCATCTGGCTCGATTGAGAACAGAGTCCTATGGTAATGTTTGTTTTTCAAAAAAACAACAGAAGTGTCTAAACAATACTTTAGGGCGATGGATTCGTGGAAAATGAACATTGTCATGCAGTTGAGATCATGTAATAAACTTGACGGGCACTTCCTTAGACAATAAATACTTTGATACCAATATAAGAATAACGTAGACGAAAGAATTGTGTAATTCTATATATTCCATAATAAAGAGTTCATTAAGTATTTATAAATTGTATAAGATGGCCATCTAAGATAATAATATAATAATAGCAATTATCTAAATCAAAATCAGTTAATGATATGCACAACCAAGAAAAATAATTTACAAGTTTGATAGATATGGGAAATCTCCGATGTCCTTCAATTATCTTTCAATTATCTATGTCTGGTCCACCATGTATCTATTTCTGCATTCTGACAGTCTTTATGCTGTGGTGTAACAGCTCTTAGCAGAGGAGGTTTATGAGACTTTGAATTTTGTTTTTCTTTGTTTCTATAATTTTAACTGTATTTCTATATCCAATTACTTACTAACAAGACACTTATATAAGAAAACCTAAAGAATTCTTTTATTTTATCATTTCCTGTTCAGAATTTTAATTCTAATGCCAAACGTGTGTGCACATAATCGAATGTGTTGGTACATAATTGAAACATCATACGAAATAATAAAATGGATATTGTAGCATAGCTGGAGCTGGCAGTCTTGTCCTTCAAGTGTTCTAAAGGGTGATGGTCCTAGCAATGCCCAATATTGAACTTATGCGTTGACAGCCTTGGCCTTATTTTTTATTAGCATAAGCTAACGAGAGTCTTGAGATATATTTTTAGCGTGTATAATAAAAAAGGTGTCCATATGGTCGGTTGGGCTTAGACTTAAAGAGGGGAAAAAGGAAAGAAAAGGAAAAAAGAAGAAGAGGAAAAAATTACAACTCATCGTTTGCAACTTACACATATCATCAAATTCTAAAATAGCATCTTAATCCATATAAAATTGGGGGAAAATTTCAAAAAGGGACCCAAAGTACCCTTATTTTCTCAAATAAAAATCCGAAGTGGACTTTATTTCAAATAAAGACCTGAAGCAGTTTTATTTGTTTCAAATAAAGGCCTAAAGTGGCTTTGGTTGTTTCAAATAAGGACCTGACCTTATTGGTTGTCAATCGATCAAAATTTTCAACCGATCAAGGGTATTTTCATTATTTGCCATTTTTCCTTATTTTCTTCCCTTTTTTTTTTTTTTTTCTGGTTCTTCTTCTTCCTCTTTGCCGATGGCCAACCGACCACCGACAATGCCACGAGAGGGCTTGGTGAGGGTCGCCCTCAGCCACCCATGCTAACCACAGGCGAGGCAACCCTCACCAAGGGCCATTCGCAAGGTCTGCTCTCGCCAACCCTAGGTGAGACCGACCCTCGCCAGCTCTGGCGAAGGTGGCCTCTCCTACAGCCGGCGAAGGCTAGGTGACCTCACCGACCATGGGTGAGGCCACCCTCACTAGATCTTGCGAGGGTTGTCCTCGCCTGCCCCAGACGAGTGCTTGACCATCCTTGCTAGTAGCCAGTTAGGTCACCCAACCTTTGCTGGCCATGGGAGAGGCCTAGGTGAGGGTTCAACCACCCTTGCCAACGCGCGACGACCCTTACCAGCAACTAGTTTAGCAAGGGTCGGCCTCGCCTGGGGCCAGCGAGGACCAACATTGCGAATAGCCCTCAGGCGAGGGTCACCTCGCTCAGGTGCGGCCGTCCCTCACTTGTCGCCAGTGTGGGCAGCCCTCACCGGCAAGGGCGACCCTCACCCAACCCTCTGTGGGCATTGTCGGTGGCCGGCTGACCACCAATGAAGAGGAAGAAGAAGAACTAGGAAAAAAAAGGGAGAAAATAGCAAATGACGAAGATACCCTTGATCGTCGGAAAGTCAGGTCTTTATTTGAAACGGACATAGTCACTTCAGGTCCTCATTTGAAACAACATCCACTTCAGACCCTTATTTGAGAAAATGAAGTCACTTCAGGTTCTTATTTGAAATAATGTCTACTTCGAATCTTTATTTGAAAAGATGGCACTTCAGGTCTCTTTTTGGAATTTTCCCTAAAATCGGTGAATGATCAACACGTTTTCTTATCTTTCTCGTCGGAGAAAGATACCGCCCAACAACCAGAGAAATTTTAGGACAACTAATTGTTCACGTAATGCACCACCAAATCAAAGCACCATCCATAAGCTAAGCTGGCGTTTGGTATCATCTGAGAAAATTACTGTTTCTATTCTCTCAAAATTTAGAAACAGAATGGACATAAGATCATTGTTTGGCTACCTCTAAGAAGAAAATGATATTTTTTATAAAAAAAATAAAAGCTGAAAATTGATTATTCTAAACAAATGAAACATTTATTTGTTCAATTGGCCAATCAACGGACCAATTTATTCTGGGTAGGGTCCACTATTCATTGAGAAGACATATAAAAAAAAAAAAAAGATACAGCTACGCAGGAGCTGTGAAACCAACTTGGCCGAGGATTAGAAGCAGAAAGCGAGACATGATTTGTTCAATTGGCAAATCAAGGCACCAACGAGATATATCCTACTGTATCCCCGTGGCGGAGCCAACGATCATTTCTATTTCTTCGATGAACAACTCAGGCTGACCTTGTGGCAGACGTATTATAATTGCTTTAGTTTCTTCCAAACTACCTTAATTTTGCCTGAACTTTGGGGAAAAAATTATGAACCTATTAAGACATCCATAAAAAATTTCTTTTTAAATTTGACTTGGGGAAACTTTCTGTATAATAACAATAAAAGTGGGTGCAGAGCCTTAAAAGGGGAAATAGATATCATGTGAAGATAGAAGGAGATGTATTGGGCGATGAGATTTCGAATTAAAATATTGAAGTGGTGATGGAAAAAATAAATATTTTCATGCCACAGTCATAAAGCGGAGGCGAAGAACAAGGATTCTCAATGCTTAAATCGGTAGAAGATAAATAAATGGCCATGGATTTCTTTCGAGACTTGTACTGCACAGTGGGGCCACGAAATTTCCAACCAGCCCTAGACCTTCGTTTTTGTCTACTCCATGACGAAATGAATAAGACTTTATGAGTAAAGGTGTCCATGGAATAGGTGAAAGATGCACTTTATTATTGTTGACACTTAAATTTTGATAACCCAGTCATTTATTCAATGCATAGAAAATTAGGGATTAATTTTTAAGCCCTAAAAAAATAAATAAAAAATAAAACATAACCGCATAGCATATAATTTTAGGTTCATTTATTTACTATTATCGCATTGTTCGGAGCCCGATATTTTCTGATGACCAAAAATTAAAATTGGCCATTTGATATTTTTGGCGATATGACGGAGAATTATTTGTATATTCATGCAATCTATTCATATATCCTTGGAAATGACAAGCATGACAAGGAGATATTACGAGTTCATCTTTGCAGGATTTGGAATTTGAGAAAATCCTATTACAATCTTAAATCTTGGGTAATATGAGATAAAAATCGGTGGAGAATATTCAGTTTTTGCCGTATAATGTGGAAAGATACAAAGGAAATCAGACAAGGCTAGAAGAGATGTAAAAAATAAAAGAAATGTTGCATTCGGGAGGTGATATTCACGTATCTTGATATGAAAAAGGAAATGAAATTTTACAAAAGTTTCAGTACCTTGCTTATAAATTGGCTCGAATACGGATGAAAGGGGGCACACATATTCGATACACGGCCACATTTAGGTGGGAAGCACGGTGTAATCTCGCGGCGTATAGAGAAACACACGAGAGAATAGAGTGCTTGAGATGGGCAGAGTCGTGGTCGAACATCCCCTTTCTCAGCCGTGACGTTGTGCCGTTTGTCGAGTTTCGCTGCCGTTTCTGACTTTACTGGCCGCCTTTGAGTCTCTCTCGAAGACACGTGACAGTCGCCCACGGTATACTGAGTCACAATCGAAGAATTCCGTAGCGCTCGCATTCACACGTAAGCAGTTTGTGCTGGTTGGGTCCAATTTCTTCTTGCAGGACTTTTGGTGAATCCGCAGCAGGTGGCAGCCCTTGGACGCTCCTCCCCCGTCAGCACCATGTCCTTGCAACAGTCCAAGTGCTTCGTTGAATAAACCAAGTCGCCTCTCAAAGTTTACGTGTAGACTCTTTTTTTTTTTTTTTTTTCCCTACGTGTAGACTCTTGAACCGACCGCGATTTGTGACTACTCGCCGAGCAAGAACCTTTGTCGCGCGTGATTCGAGTCTCAAGTGCAGGCTACCACCGCCGCTGCTGCACCATAATCCCAACAAGCCGACGGTGCTTGTGACCCTCGCCGGGCTGAGTGTCACTATAACCCATCACCGGTGACACCATCTAACGAGTCCAATTTCCTGAACGATATCGCAAAATAGGTAAAGCTATTATCCAAATTTAATTTGGTTATTTCCTTACTTAATTTGTTGATATTGTGATCAAATTCAAATCTTTGAACAATATATTTAAAAAATTAGGGATTATTCCTTGATTTCACAACGTGAATATGATTGACAGTCCGATTTCATGCTCGAAATATAACTCATAATCGCACGAAAAAATCGCCAATCTGATCTCACACCCGAGATATGATTCGGGATTTCGCTAGAAATTGACCAATTCGACTTCATGGGCGAGATACGATTTGTTAATTTAAAAATTAAGCAGAAACGAATGATATCATGCTTGATTTGCTACCATGTTATTTTATATGCCTTTGTTTGAATTGATTTTGTTTCCATAAAAGAAAACCCATGAAAAAATAAATATATTTGAGTTGGATTAGGCTCATGCTAGAATACTGCTTATTTTAGGATAATTTGCATATTTAGATTAGGCATTTTATTCCGAATTTTTTTAAATAAAAAAACCAAAAACATTAATTGAGGATGTTAGATTTTCTTTTCATTAATTTAAATTGCATGTTCAATTACTAGGTAATTTTAATTTCGAATGTTACAAAAAAGGAAAAGAAGATATAAAAAATATCATGCGCGTGTCATTCAGAATTAGGCCATTCCGTCATCTAGTCATTGCATGTTTAGGATCATTTGAATGCGTGACCATTTCTATTTCTTCGATGAACAACTCAGGCTGATCTTGTGGCAGACGTATTCTAATTGCTTTAGTTTCTTCCAAACTACTATGCTTTTGACTGAACTTTGGGGAAAAAAATTATGAACCTACTAAGACAGCCATCAAAAATTTCTTTTTAAATTTGACTTGGGAAACTTTCTGTATAATAACAATAAAAGTGGGTGCAGAGCCTTAAAAGGGGAAATAGATATCATGTGAAGATAGAAGGAGATGTATTGGGCGATGAGATTTTAAATTAAAAAATTGAAGTGGTGATGGAAAAATTAAATATTTTCATGCCACAGTCATAAAGCGGAGGCGAAGAACAAGGATTCTCAATGCTTAAATCGTAGAAGATAGATGGCCATGGATTTCTTTCGAGACTTGTACTGCACATTGGGGCCACGAAATTTCCAAACCCTAGACTTTCGTTCTTGTCTACTACATGACGAAATGAATAAGACTTTATGAGTAGAGTTGTCCATGGAATAGGTGAAAGATGCACTTTATTATTGTTGACACCTAAATTTTGGCAACCTAGTCATTTATTCAATGCATAGAAAATTAGGGATTGATTTTTAAGCCCTAAAAAAAAAAAAAAACTACATAGCATATAATTTTAGGTTCATTTGTTTATTATTATTGCATTGTTCGGAGCCTGTTATTTTATAATGAGCAAAAATTAAAAGAACTGGTGATTTTATATTTTTGGCAATATGACGGAGGATTATTTGTATATTCATGTAATCTATATTCATATATAATCGGAAATGACAAGCATGACGAAGAGATATTACGAGCTCATCTTTGCAGGATTTGGAATTTGAGAAAATCCTATTACAATCTTGAATCTTTGGTAATATGCGATAAAAATTGATGGAGAATATTCATTTTTTTGCATTATAATGTGGAAAGATGAAAGGAAATCAAACAAGGCTGGAAGAGATGTAAAAAATAAAAGGAATATTGCATTCGGGAGGTGATCTTCACGTATCTTGATATGAAAAAGGAAATTAAATTTTACAAAAGTTCCAGTCCCTTGCTTATAAATTGGCTCAAATACACGGCCACATTTAGGTGGGGAGCACAGCGTAATCTCACGGCGTATAGAGAAACGCACGAGAGAATAGAGTGCCGTGACGTTGTGCCGTTTGTCGAGTTTCGCTGCCGTTTCTGACTTTACTGGCCGCCTTTGAGTCTCTCTCGAAGACACGTGACTGAGTCATATTCGCAGTATCCCGTAGCGCTCGCATTCACACGGAAGCAGTTTGTGCTGGTTGGGTCCAATTTCTGCTTGCAGGACATTTGGTGAATCCGCAGCAGGTGGCAGCCCTTGGACGCTCCTCCCACGTCAGCACCATGTCCAAGTGCTTCATTGACTAATCCAAGTCGCCTCTCAAAAGTTCACGTGTAGACTCTTGAACCGACCGTGATTTGTGACTACTCGCCGACCATATGCAGGCTACCACCGCCGCTGCTGCACCATAATCCCAACAAACCGACGGTGCTTGTGACCCTCGCCGGGCTGAGTGTCACTGTAACCCATCACCGGTGACACCATCTAACGAGTCCAATTTCCTGAACGATATCGCAAAATAGATAAGATATTATCCAAATTTAATTTGGTTATTTCCTTACTTAATTCGTTGATATTGTGAACAAATTCAAATCTTTGAACAATATATTTAAAAAATTAGGGATTATTTCTTGATTTCACGATGTGAATATGATTGACAGTCCGATTTCATGCTCGAAATATAACTCGCAATCGTACGAAAAAATTGACAATCTGATCTCACACCCAAGATATGATTCGGGATTTCACTAGAAATTGGCCAATCCGATCTTATGGGCGAGATACAATTCGTCAATTTAAAAATTAAGCAAACACGAATGATATCATGCTTGATTTGCGGCCATGTTATTTTATATGCCTTTGTTTGAATTGATTTTGTTTCCGTAAAATAAAACCCATGAAAAAATAAATATACTTGAGTTGGATTAGGCTGATGCTAGAATACTGCCTATTTTAGGATGATTTGCATATTTAGATTAGGCATTTTATTCCGAATTTTTTTAAATAAAAAAACCAAAAATATTAATTGATGATGTTAGATTTTCTTTTCATTAATTTAAATTGCATGTTCAATTACTAGGTAATTTTAATTTCGAATTTTACAAAAAGGAAAATAATATATAAAAAATATCATGCTCGTGTCATTCAGAATTAGGTCATTCCGTCATCTAGTCATTGCATGTTTAGGATCATTTGAATGCGTGACATGTTAGGATAGTTGCATTTGATATTTTCTTGTAATTAGATCATGTTAAATAATTAATGACGTGTGACATAGAGTTTGCATAATAGGTTACATGTTTTAGGCATTTCGGTGTGTCATTGCATTGCATTCCATGTAGACTAAGTTTCATTTAAATAAGAGAAAATCCTAAAAAAGATTGAGTGATTGTGTGTTAATTAAAAATCATATCTAGAATTATTGATGCAAATTTTGATATAACATTACGAGATGCTTTTGTTTCTATGAGATAAGTCTCGTATTTTATTTATTGCTTTATTTGGGTATTAAATTGGTGGTTTGCGCTTCCGCATGATTATCTCACATGTTAGGGAAGTAAATTAAAATCAATTCAAGCTACATGCAAATTATTTTTTAAAATAAATGAGAAATGTATTGAAAGGGCATTAGAGAAATCTAGCGTAATCAAATCTTCAAACTCACATTCAGTGTTTCGTAGGAGTTTAATTTACTTCCCTAATTGAAAAATCATTTGTATGTTAAGAATTTGAACCTAAGTTGTGAATTGGTATGGGCTTTAAAGAGCCTGAGCTAAGTTTAAGTTTAGGCTTAGTAATCCATTAGCCAAACCCTAAGTAGTACACTTGAGGTTTGGTCGCAACGATTATTATTATTATTTAATTAGGTGCCTCTAAAGCAATGGACCAGGTGACTTGAACTAATTATTTATTGCCAGCACTGGGAGGAAATCAAACATAACCCATGTTTATCTAACTTCTAAGGCTCTCAATCCTAAAAAAACTTGAACAATTTCGCCTCTTTAGCTCTATGCAACTGTGTTTACAAGATAATTTCAAAGGTAATCGCTAATGAGCTCAAACCTTGGTTACGAGACTCAATTGCCATGGAACAGAGTCCACTTCTCCTAAGGAGGCAAATTGAGGATAACATCTTCATTGTATAGGAAGTGATGCATCAACTCAGAGTTTGAAAAAGGAGTAAAAGTTTTGGGCAGTTTCACATATAGCTTATGACGGAGTGGAGTAAAACTTCTTGGATATATGTACACTCAAAATGGGTTGACGGAATAATGCGATGTGCTGATCTAACTTCCTTCCATGTGGGCTGTAATGGAGAATCACAACCTTTTCTTTTTCAACCTTCCAGGGGAGAGCCTCTCTCACCTAACCCGTTTATTTTAGTAGCAAATGCATGTCTTTCCTAATTGAAAATGCAGTGTATAAATACTGCGTAAGTCATAGTTATTCCAAACACTCGCACTGAAATTGGTTGCAGCCACACACCGCTTAAGAAATCACATTTACTTAATTTCTTGACATCTCTTTAAATTAGATTAAATAATTGGCAATGATCACCGAAATTTAACTTTCTCTATATATCTTAGGGTCAATCTTGTAATGATCTTCCAAGTTGGCTTGGCTCAGTAACTTTGTGCAGGTTCCCATGCAACAGAATCAGTATATGCAAAAGTACTTTGTCTCTCGTTGAGATTGATCTCCAGGCTTGTCCACTATCATGCATGGACATAATGGGACGTGTGCTATCAAAGAATAACAAATCTAAAATTGGTTGCTGAAAGAATGTAGGAATGTGCCTCTATAACAAATCTAAAATTCTATTAAAATTTAACTCATGCGGGTCGCGACACCTTGGCACTCTCTCGTCCTCATTGATGGCCTGATCTAGAGATGTGCCTCTATACTTCTGAGGCACCCCTTCTAAATTTGATTTTGTCCTCAAGATCCAATTGACGAAGAGAGAAAGAGAGATGGTAAGGTGATAGTGGCATTGATATGGAGGCTCGTCTAAGGTGATGCTCAAGCCCACCCATTTCACATAGGAGGTCCTTCATATTCAAGAGGTGACCTCCACTTTGCAGCTCTTTGTCTAGGACATAGTTCTTATACTTCTACCCAGTGAATTTCCATGATGTTGAAATATAATACACAAAAACGACAGGTTTTTGCAATTTACATCAATGCGAAATCACCAAAAGAATAAACGATAAATAATAAGGACACTAAAAATTTATGTGGTTCAATCCGAGTATTAGTACCTATGTCCACGGGGAGAGCCAAAAGCAAATAATCCACTATAATCGGAGAATCAAAGTTTACAATCGCTAACACACTCGAGTGTTTCCCACTCTTAAATTTAACCCAAAACTCAAAGTGTTTATAAATAAACAACTCACTTGAATGTAAACTCATGACATGAAATCACCACGCGTTCAAACTCTATGTACACCAAAGTCAAGAACTCTAGCGTTTGCCTTTGGTCCACGTACTTAAGTCTTCACGTTCCTTTTCAGGGTTCGTGAGGCTTCAAAGACTTCCGCTCCAAAAAACTTGCGGATCATAGACATGCCGAGAGAAAACCACTTTCTTTCTTTAGTAGCCTTTTTATACTGTGTGTGACCAAAAGTCAAAATTGACTTTTGGGCCCCACGGGGATAACAACTTTCTGCAAGCTTCCGCAAATAAAGAAAAAATTCGTATCTTCTTATATGTGTGCCCACTAGGCCCCACAGTCTGATTCATTCTCCAAAGATGAACGCTCCAGGTAACAAAGGAGAAACCCTTAACTTTTTTTTTTTTTTATTCTATCTTTATTTTATTTTCTCATTTATGCAACTTTAAGGAGTTCAAGAAAAGATGGGCTTCTTCATCCAATTTGAAATCTACTTGGAAAATTTTTATTAACAAAAACAGCATGTTCTAGGATTCGTGGATCCAACATATACGAGTGGGTGTTTCTAACAATCTAGGTAGCAGCTAAGTTTCGAAAAATATTGAACCGAAAATCAAGTTGCACATGGCTGATAAGCCTGATATTAAGGATGCACATGACAAAATTTATATTTCTTTATTTATTTGTTTTTCTATTCCTCGAAAAATGTTAAAACATAAATCATTTTGGTAATGCAACTTCATTTTTCTATTTATGAAACAGATTTCTATTAAATAAATTTGGCACAAAAATTAGAAGTTAAAATTTTTAGCTTTTTTATTTCTAGAACAACAATGAGAAATGAAAACTATTCTCATCATTTACTCTTGTCACTACCCACCCATTGCTTGTGGGATGTCAAATGCTCACTGTCGAAAGAGAGATGGTAAGGTCATAGTGGCATCGATATGGAGGCTCGTCTAAGGTGATGCTCAAGCCCACCCATTTCACATAGGAGGTCCTTCAGATTCAAGAAGTGACCACCACTTTGCAGCTCTGTGTCTAGGACATACTTCTTATACTTCTAGCCAGTGAATTTCCGTGATGTTAGAATATAATACACAAAAACGACAAAATTTTGCAATTTACGTCAACGCGAAATCACCAAAGAAATAAACAAGAAATAATAAGAACACTAGAAATTTACGTGGTTTGGTCTAAGTATTAGTATCTACGTCCACGGGGAGAGCCAGAAGCAAATAATCCACTATAATCGGAGGATCAAAGTTTACAATCGCTCACACGCTCGAGTTTCTCCCACACTTAAATTTAACCCCAAACCCAAAGTGTTTATAAATAAACAAATCACTTGGACGTAAACTCACGACACAAAATCACAACGCATTCAAACTCAAAACAAAAATTCTCTATGTACGTCAAAATCAAGAACTCCAGCATTCGTCTTTGGTCCATTTATGTAAGTCTTCACGTTCTTTTTCAGGCTTCGCGAGGCTTCAAAGACTTCGGCTTCAAAAAACTTGCGGATCGTAGACGTGCCGAGAGAAAACCACTTTCTTTCTTTCGTAGCCTTTTTATATTGTGTGTGCCCAAAAGTCAAAGTCTTGACTTTTGGGCCCCACGAGGATAACAACTTTCGGCAAGCTTCCGCAAATAAAGAAGAAATTCGTATCTTCTTATAAGTGTGTCCACTAGGCCCCACGGTCTTATTCATTCTTCAAAGATGAACACCGCAAGTAACAGAGGAGAAACCCTTTACCTTTTTTATTTTATTTTTTTATTCTATATTTATTTTATTTCCTCATTTGTGCAGCTTTAAGGAGTTCAAGAAAAGATGGGCTTCTTCATCTAATTTGAAATCTACTTGGGAAATCTTTATTAACAAAATTTAATTTAAAAAATCATTATTCGAATTTAAATTTGTGACATTAATTTAATAATTTTCTACTTTGGCTCGATGTTTGAAGCCAAGTTATAGTGCTCATCATCCATACTACTCTCCCAACACTCTGACGGGCGCTCACTCTCCACAGACGCCAATAAAGCTCAAGTAGAGCTTGAGCTTCGACAAAGAAACATACTTAGTCATCATGTCTGCCGAATTATCTATTGTAGCAATCTTTTTAACAATAACATTACCCTTAACTAAGACATCTCGAATGAAGTGGTACTTGATGTTAATATGTTTCGTTTGCTCGTGATAAACTGAATTATATGCCAAATATATCACACATTGGTTATCACAGTTTGTATCCACACTTTTTTATTCTAACCCAAAGTTCGATAGCAAATTTCATAACCATATCGCTTCTTTTGCTACAAAGGTTAGTGACATGTACTCCGTCTCGATCAAAGACAAGGCAATGTGATCATGTAAGGACGCTTTCCAAATAACTATGTGACGTCTTGATTTTCAACCCTGATTTCAATTAAATGAAATGGGCATTTCATCAACGCACCTATAATATTTTTCTTCGAGATGATCACTCACGAGATAACTAATCTATCAGGTGAAGCCATTTAAGAAATATAAATGCGACTGATTTGAGAATTTGATCCAAAATTGATTATTCGACTGTGCTAATCTGTAAGGGTCAATATGGCATCATTAAAATCGATTAGAAACTGGAGATAGGTCAATTCAACAGAGGCATGTAATTAAATTGTGGGTGATTCTACCTGATTACAAAATTCTTGTTGAATGGCACTAAACCGATTTTTCTGTCGTTTCTATATACTATGCCGGTATTTGAAATCTTGAGATATTCACGACAACCGATAATCACCTATGAGTCGAATAGGCTTAATGTGGATAAAAAATAATCGATAACGGGTCAATTGCACAAAAAATTCATAAAAGCTATCCAATAGGTTAGGTCACGCTAAAATCGCGTCCTGTTGAAATCAACCATGAAATTGAACCCGATTTCAGAAATTGAAAGTTCCAGTGTGTCACGATTTATTTTAGGAATGTCAACTCATCGTTTGAAAAATTTTCAGGCAAGCCTAGATTTTTGGCGAAAAATCAAAATTTGATGATTTTAAACTAGGAAATTCGGAGGGCCATTTTTGTGTGCAATTTTGGCCTCCAAGTTGGATCAAATGATGATGGGAATGCAAGAATTTGGTGTGAGCTCCTACCTTGGCATTATTGTCCATTGAATTGGAGAGGATTGTGAAGAAATTGAAGTTGGAAGCTTGAAATTCGTATGCCATGGGGGGCTGCAACATTTGGACCTCATTTGTGGCTTGTGGAGGAAGCTTGGGAGGGGAAAAGAGCTGCTGGGCATGGCTAAAGCCTGGTGGGGCCTTGCACTTGAGTTTTAGGATATTTTCCTCGACTTTGGTGGCCCTTTGTTCCCCCTCCAGCAGCACCTTCTTCTTCCTCTTTGCTTCAACCTCCATTTCATTTTTTTCTCAAGCTTCCATTTCCAGAGCAAACCAGCCACTCCCTCCATTTATTTAATTATTTATTATTTTCCGAAAATTATACCGAGATAGCCCATCGTCAGAATTTCGTGTTGATTGTCGTGTGTAATTATTTGTACAATTGAGTGTTAAATTGTGCAATTGAATGATAATTGTTGATTGTTGATTTTTGATTTTTGATTCAAAATTATGGAATTTTGGTATTTAATTAGAAAATATCGGGTGTCGGTTTTTGACGCCAATTTTTTTTTTAAATATTATATCAAATAGTGAGATTTTTAAAAGGAGAGATATCACTTTTTATGGCTCAAGCCAACCATGTACTCACACACAATTATTTCACTAGATGTTTTTAATATGAAGAAATATGTCAAATACATTATTTAAATTGAGGCATTTGAGTGTAAGGCATGATGTCCTTGGCTAAAATTGGATGTGCGTGTAGACGTTATGAGAACCCATCACGAGCGTTCACGTGGGGCGATGCTCCTATATGGAATGGCCCACATCAATGGATGTCGGTTGCGGTAGAGGCCGGACCGATACTCATTCGGGATTGCCGTCTAGAGGTAGACATTACCGTGCTTGATGGGGCAAGACGATGCCTGGTTACGCCGGAAGACTGCCAAATATCAAGTAGGCCGTGCCCGTGGGTCCGTAATTAATTGCAACGCTTGAATGGTTAAGATAACCGCACTTGATTATGAGACAAAATTGTGTGGCACAGAATAGAGCGGGTCATAACGATTTGCCTTATAATTGGAACCCTTGTGATTGATTGACATTTGCAATTGAAGTGTTCCAATTACTGAGTACATTGATTGTAGGCATATGTTATATGAATCGTACTAATGTGCAGGAACGTGCTAAGACAAGGTAAGTCTCATATGATGTGTGCTTAAGCTGCCTCTAGGTGTATTATCCTCATAATCGGGGTTTAGAGTGTAGACTTGCTGAAACATCATCTCACCCCGTCGTGATTTAAAATTTTCAGGTCCCAAGTATGGAGAATCCGGAGCCCGAGGCTAAAGGGTCCGGAGCGTAGGTGGCCTAGGGTTTTCTTTTGGACATAGACTTGTGTTTAAACCTAGCTTGTTTATAAAAGGTGTTTTGTTTGATTGATTGTTCTTCTTTCCTATCTCATGTTTGTTTGTTGTCCGGGGATTGTTAATTCACTTCCATCCGTGTTTAAAATGAATGGGTCGGTGACGTGTCCTGGGAACATCACAATTTGATTGACCACCGAGGGATGTGCACACGCTCGAGGTTCGGGGCGTGACAAATTGCACCACCCGCTAGTGTAAATGCATACCTTGCTAAAGACTTGCGATCATCCAGGTCACCGGCATGATCCAAATCCATAAAACCAGTGATCTCACTGCCATTGCTATTCCTCCGGTATATTATACCCACATCTATTGTCCCCTTCAAATATCTGAGGATCCACTTCACAGCTTTCTAATGAACTTTATCATGACGTTTCATATAGTGACTAACCACGCTCACAACTTGTGAAATATCAAGCCTAGTGCATACCATAACATATATAATACTACCCATGTCATTAGAATAAGGAACACGGGAAATATACTCCTCCTTCTCATTCTGCGGAAATAATTTATCTGAAAGTTTAAAGTGCTTTGCTAAAGGTGTATTTACAGATTTTGTCAACTGCATATTAAATTGTGTCACAATCTTCTCACTATATTTCTTCTGAGATAGACGTAAAACTCCTGCAGTCTTGTCACGCAAAATCTCTATACCCAATGTTTTCTTTGCAGCACCTAAATCTTTCATCTCAAATTCAGCATTTAACTGCCTCTTCAACACATCAATATTAGGCATATTCTTAGCTGCTATCAGCATATCATCAACATATAAGAGTAGATAAATTAAAGAACCATTCTCCAATCTCATAAAGTAGACACAGCAATCTATCTGACTTTTCGAATAGTCTTGACTAGGCATGAAAGCATCAAAACGTTTATGCCACTGCCTAGGAGGCTAGGCCCATACAAAGATTTCTTTAACAAACAAACATGATCTTTCTTACTTGGAATAGCAAATCCCTCTAGTTACCTCATGTAAATTAGCTCCTCCAATTCACCATGAAGAAACACAGTTTTTACATTTAGTTGCTCTAACTCGAGATCCTGTGTAACAACTAAGGCAAGTAAAACACGAATTAAAGTATGTCTTACCACATGAGAGAACATCTCATTGTAATCAATGCCCTCATGCTATGTATACCTTTTCGCCACAAGTCTCGCCTTATACCTCACTGCCTCCACACCGGAAATGCCCTCTTTCCATTTAAATACCCATTTACTTCTAACAATCTTTTGAGTCTTAAGTACTTTGACTAGCTCTCATGTTTGATTTTGATGGAGAAATTCCATCTCTTCACTCATAGCCCCTAGCCACTATGATGACTCCGAACTAGCCATCGCCTTAAAGTAAGACGAAGGCTCATCTGTCTCTACCTCATCAGGTACAGTCAATGCATAAGTAATATCTATATAACCATAATGTACCGGTGATTTAATTTGCATTTTTTGTCTATTTACGGCTATAATGTGCTGCAGTTTTATTGGTTGTTCACTATCATCGTCTTCACAAACTGTGTCCTCATTTGTAGTCTCAACTTTTGTTACCTTCGAGATCTCCGAGTCTCCACCTAAAGCTCCACCTCACTAATGACATCATGATCTATCTTCTCTACTAGTTGTGTCTCGGAATTTCTCTATTGAAGCATTGCAATCTCGTCGAAGATCACATCTTTGCTTATTAGAAAATTGGGTGATCTGGAATCAATGCACCATAGTTGGTAGCCTTTCACCCCATGTGCGTAATCTAGAAATATGCACTTCTTCGCTCTTTGCTCAAGCTTACCATCACTCACATGAGCATACGCAGGACATCCAAATATACGTAATCCGGAGTAATTAATAGGTTTTCCCAACCATACTTCTTTAGGAGTCTTCCACTCGATAGCAAATGATGGAGATAGATTAACTAGGTAACATGCCATGTTTACCACTTCAGCCCAAAATTCCTTGCCAAGTCTTGCATACAAAAGCATGCATCGAGCTCGCTCAAGCAAAGTTTTGTTCCTTCGTTCTGCCACGCCATTCTCCTGTGGTGTCCCAAGTATTGAGTGGTGTTTCACAATATATTCTTTCTCGTAGAACTCAGTAAAATCTTTACTACAAAACTCCATGCCATTATCGGTTCTCAGGAACTTGATTTGTTTATTTGACTGATTTTCAATTAATGCCTTGAATTTCTTGAATTAATCGAATACATCATATTTGTGATTCGGAAAGTATACCCATACATTCCTCGAATAATGGTCGATAAATGTTAGCATATAACGGGCACCTCCTTTCAAAGTAAACGAAGATGGGCCCCAAACATCTGAATGAATATATTCAACTGGTCGCTTGGTCGAATGAATAGTTGTAGTAAACTTAACTTGGTGCTGCTTTCCAAATATGCAGTGATCACATAAGTCCAGTTTCTCCGTCTTTTAACCCTTCAACAACCTCCTTTCAATCAGTATCGTTATCTTGCCTCACTCATGTGCCCTAAACGCATATGCCATAACTGAGTCAAGTTAGAATCTAACTCACCTGATGAAATTGCAGTGGTTCCAATCATGATCTCTTCTAGTAGATGATGGAGAGTATTCACTTTCTTCCCTTTCATCATTGTCATGGCATTTCGAGAGATTTTCAATACTCCACCTTCAGCGGTGTATCTACACCCGATGTTATCAAGTGTCCCCAGAGAAATAAGGTTCTTCACATTTGTTAATGTGCGCACCACCCCATCATGCATCCGAATCTGAATTGTCCTTATCCCCACAGACTTACAGACTACATTATTCCCCAAAAGAACTCTACCACCATCTGCAATCTAGTAAGTAGTAAATCAGTTCTTATGAGGCGTCATATAATAATAACACCTCGAATCTAGTACATATTCATCTCCTGATGAAGTAGTAGTCACACATAAAACAACTTCTACATCACTATTGCTCCCCTCGGCAATGTTTGCCACACTGCTTGTGGTATTCTGCCCATCAACTTTATTCCTCTACTTTGGACAATCTCTCTTAATGTGTCCCTCCTCGTGACACTCAAAGCACTTCACGCGTTCCTTGAACTTTCTATGGCGTGATTTCTATATACTTTTACCTCTGTTGCTACTAAGCCATCGATGTTGTTCTTTACCCCGAATCATCAGTGCTTGCACTACTCCTTGCACCAGACCATCATCTCGCAACTTTCTCTATCACTCCTTAGAGAATAAGGCGGACTTGATCTCTTTTGAAGTAATTATAGTACGCCCCTACAACAGTGAATTAATAAAGTGCTCCCATGACTTTGGTAAAGAGGCTAACAACACATGCCATATTCTTCATCATCACATATCTTACCCACGTTCTTCAAATCCATTATAAGTTTATTAAATTCATCTAGATGGGTTCTAATAGACGTACCTTCAGTATATCTAAATTGAAATATCTTCTTCAACATGTACAAGCAATTGTTCAAATATTTCTTCATATAGAGTGCTTGAAGTTTTGTCCATAATACTGCAACATCATTCTCCTTAGCAACCTATATTAAAACCTCATCCGACAAATTTAATAGGATTATGCTATTTGCTCTTATCATTGACTCTACCCTCTTAGAGGCTTTCATTATTATAGGCAACTCATCTTCACCATCTAATGCCTTGGCCAAACCTTGAGTTGTTAATAACGCCCATATCTTGATGCTCCATAACACAAAGTTGTTACTCCCGTTAAACTTTCAATTTAAGATTTTCTCTCAGACATAATTGTAATAACAGAATTTCCAAATAATAATTAGACAAGCAAAACCTCCAAATCACAATCAAGAAATATGATCCCAAGCTCTGATGCCAATTGTTGGAATATAATACGCAGAAACGAAGGGATTTTGTAATTTACGTTAATGCGAAATCACTAGAAAATAAATGAGAAATAATAAGGACACTAGAAATTTACGTGATTCGATTTGAGTATCGGTACCTACATTCAGGAGGAGAGCGAGCAGCAAATAATCCACTATAATCGGATAATTAGAGTTTACAATCGCTTACACGATCGAGTGTTTCCCACACCTAAATTTAACCAAAAACCCAAAATGTTTATAAATAAATAACTCATCTAGATGTAAATTCACAACACAAAATCACCACACATTCAAACTCAAAACAGAAACGCTCTACGTAGGCCAAAATCAAAAACTCCAGCGTTCGTCTTTGGTCCACGTACGTAAGTCTTCACGTTCATTTTCAGGCTTCATGAGGCTTCAAGGACTTTGGCTTCAGAAAACTCGCAGATCGTGGATGTGCCGAGAGAAGAACCACTTTCTTTCTTTCGTAGCCTTTTTATATTGTGTGTGCCCAAAAGTCAAAGTTTTGACTTTTGGGCCCCACAGGGATAACAACTTTCGGCAAGCTTCCGTAGATAAAAAAGAAATTTGTATCTTCTTATACGTGTGCCCACTGGGCCCCACGGTCTGATTCATTCTTCAAAGATGAACGCTGCAAGTAACTGAGGAGAAACCCTTTACTTTTTATTTATTTATTATTCTATCTTTATTTTATTTCCTCCTTTGTGCAGCTTTAAGGAGTCCAAGAAAAGATGAATTTCTTCATCCAATTTGAAATATACTTGGGAAAACTTTATCAACAAAATTCAATTTAACAAATCGTTATCCGAATTCAAACTTGAAACATTAATTTAACACGTGACACCATGTGTAATAACCAAACTAATCTATTTGGTTAAGTCTCTTAAGGATGACTCAAGGTGATGATCGTTCACAGTCGGTCACACTAGTCAATCAAGCCACAAGTACTTTATGATCCGATATGGGATCAGCAGGGACGAGAGAGAGAGAGAGAGAGCAGTATATGAAGTTGCATTCACCTTCACTCGTACAAGTTCACTAGCAAATTCATTGCCACTTGCTCGATACACGTGGGAACGCTCATAGATAGAAGTACCAAGAGTTTCTCCTGCCAACACACAGCAACGACTTAATCTCTAATTACATTGTAGCAGTTCTAACTTCGAATGCCGCCGGGAAATCCCCTACAGATTTGATTTGGTTTATATGCTTTTGACATACTCTCCCTCATACAAACTCTCTTTTCTTCTTGTTGTGATGAACACCTTTATGAAATTGCTGGAGTGTGGTGGAGGCTTTTAGTGAATATGTTGGCAACTCGATCGATCAACAGTGTTTATAGAGCTCATGAATATTTTTTGTACAGCAAATCATTTCAAAAAATGAGATGGTGCGTCACCTCCACATGCTCGGTTCAATCTAGCTAGAACCACCAGGTTTTCTACAAAACAAACTATAGTTAAATGATCACCATTCAACCGGAATGCATCACTTGTCGATTCAAATCCTCCCATTTATCCATGTTGGTGGTGTAAATTTACAGCAAATACATCCAGACATGATTCAAGTTAAAGCATAGGTCGAGAAGGAAGAGCAAACTGCAAGAGTCAAGTCATATTAGGTTCATCCTTGATCTAGAGTTCATCCAGCCTAACTTCAACATGGGATGTGCAATGTTGATCTTCTCCTAGGGTGTATTGGAGTTACTACAACCAAAGTAATTATGAGGCACCTCAATTTGCAAGACACAAGATTACTCCGCGTTTTATAGAAGTCACGGAAGTGGAGAAAATTATAGGAAAGTGGAGGGAGAATTGCACTTAGCTCAATAATTGCTTAAAAAAATCCATATGTATAAAGAAACGAACACAGAGGAAGAAGACACGCTTATGTACGAAAAGTTTTATCAAAACTTTGCCTAAGTTTCCTCTGCAGTATATAATCCATTTCAAAGCGATGTCTTTCACTTTATGCTTTAGTTTTAGAGTCAAGTTTATTGTTCGTAGTGTTTGTTGAAAATACCAGTGTTATTTTCATGACAACTTTCCATTTGAGCGTCCACGGATGTGTGACTTTCAAGTTGCTTTAGTTCTAGCGAAGTTTAGTTCTCTGTCGTTTTGTTTCCAGTGTTTGCAAATTTATCTTTCCTTTCGGCACTCTCTTCATAAGTTTTCTTTTAATTTCAGGTCCTGGCAACCAAAGTAGCACTTTCCACCGATCTCTTTGCTACCGGGAGTTGGCATGCCTATTCCACGTAGGCTTAACGACCAGGCCGCTTCAAAAATTGAGAACTAGATCAAGCCAGCCTTACCCGACCGGTTACTGGAAAAATCGATCTAGGTCTCGATTCCCAGTTCTTGTGTCAAAACCACCAAGTCAAATCTAGAATCAATCAACTAGGCTGGTTTCCGTGTCAAACCGGTCATACATACATTATTTTAAAAAAATAGAGAGATGCAACCAAGAGAATTGAAGCTGCGATGTCCAAGTTCATATAGGCACATTAGACCACTAAACTAATAAGACTTTAATTCTCATTGGCTACAAAAATAATACATAATTGCAATTATTTGATTTTTACTAGACAAACTTGGTGCCCCCATAGAATCAAAAATCAGCCTTCATGTCCAATTCAATTGTGAGAATTTGTGGAACCACTACAAACTATTTAAAAAGTTTAAGTTATTATACTACATGTATATATTTCATTAAGGAGGCAAATGGGGCCTAGAAAAATTTGAGCTCAGGACCTCCGACTTTGATACCACCTCACATGGTATCCATGTGAGAATTAGCGGTATTACTGCCAACTATTCTAAAATTTAAACTATTAGATAAATAAATTGTTTAATATTTATATATTCTATCATCAATTCCAAGTGTTAATCAGTTCAGTTCCTTATGTTATTGCGTTGGGATTCGAGACTTTTAGTTCATATTCCAGATTACCACCTTAGAACAATCTTCCCTAATTTCACGTAGCTTCCCACCTCACCATCTTTGAAAACCTGTTTTGTGCAGAAACTTGATGACGTCGTGGTCAAGTTGAACCTGAGAACGATTTTTCAGTTTTTTTTTTTTTTCCCATCACCGGTTTGTCATATTTTCCGTAAATCAATTTAGGTAACAATGTCGTAACCAACATCGTCTAAATCATAGTAACCGATGAACTCTCAACATTGGCATTTCTTGTATCAATGTTATCGGTCATTAATTTTCTTTATATGCCAAATATTCTGCGAATAGTTTCCAATTAAAATGTGGATTCTCAGAATATTTGTTGAACCCCTATAATTCAAATTACATTAGGATTTTTCTAAGAGTGGAATTGGATATTTCCTTACTTTGATTAACTTCTAGGCCCAAGGACCGCTGTTCTCAACTCTTTCACTTAACATCGAACAAAAATTATTTTTGTATACCCTATATTGTTGAGTCTAGAGGTGATCGGGTCTAGAGTGAGTAGGTTCCAAATCTGGACCCTGTACCCGACCTTGTTATAACCGGTTCCCCTTTTTTGGACCCTATATCCGACCCTGTTTGCATTAGACCTTATACCCGACCCACCCTGTTTTTTCGGTCCGATTCCAGGGTTAACCCTGTTTATATTGGAACTTGTTTTGCAACCGCCCATCTATACGACTTTGAATTTTATTTTAATACGTGAGATAACAACATAATTCTTCTAATTTATATTGAAATATAAAGCGTAATTAATAAATAAATTTCTACCTCATTTTGTATGTATTAATCAAACTCTAAGTGGTTCATCCAAGATTAAGTCGAGATAGTATAGTGACTCCACTGGGTTTTTTTTTTTTGGGATCACTCGGTAGGGGCCTTCTTCGTTCCTTGGAAAAAATAAACAAAAAAATAATGGAGGGAAAGCTTGAGAGTCAAGGTCAATGTCAGGAGGCAGAGCAGACGTGGGCAGCGTAGAGAGGGACGTGAAGGAGACGTTACAAGCCAGCAGGGAGAAAAGAAAAAAGAAAAAAGAAGAAATAGAACAGTGTATTGTTCATCTTCTTCACGAGCTCCCTCCGCACGCCATAGCCGCTGACCGCTGTGCCTGCGTCACCGCGGCCGCACCATCGCGCCACCGCCGAAGCCCCCTCACCTGCGAGCTCGCACTGCCACTCGTCGCCCCTGCTGTGGCCGCGACGACCCGACACCTCTGACTGCTCGAAGCTCCGTCGCCGTCACCCTTGCCCCTGTGAAGCCGCCACTACACCAGCACCGCCGCTTGGCTCCTCGCTACACCAGCAACCAGTGAAGCCACAAGGTCGACAAGAAGTCGTACAATCCGGTTCTCAAACCGATTCCTGAACCGGTCCGGTCGATCCGGTTCCCGGGTGCGTAATCCCTCGAAACCGGTTTAACGGGAACCGGTTCCCAACCCTGTTTTCCGGTGGGCCGGTCCGGGAACCGGATTTACCTAATCCGGTTGCACACTCCTAGTTGAGTCTCTTCGTCTTTATCTCCATAAAAAAATCATCCACATAAACTGGTAGTATTTTCACTATGGCCAGAAATTTTAGTACTATAAACTTCCATTATATGCTTTTAATTATAAGCTAGAGTCAAAAAATTAGTTTTCATTTGTTTAGGAGTCAAGGGAAAGTGATTTTTTTCTTATAAGAAGGGAAAGTCGCTTTTCTCTAATTTAAACTTGTTTTTAGCTTATGGAAAGTGTTTTCCTTAAATCAATTTATTTTTCTTCATCCAAACACTGGAAAGTTAGAAGAGAAATTTCCCGAAACAATTTTCTTTCAAACAAATTACCCTAAATACTCATTTTGCACAAGAAAACTTGATGATCTTGCCATACCGTGCTCTAGGCAAGATAGACATATCTAAGGTAAAAACTCAACAGAGATAGAGAATTAATCGATATATAATAGTGTCAAAATGAAATCATGTTTTGAGTGGTACAAGCCCATCATATCAAACAATTTTCTAAAAAATGGTTAATTTGGTGTTGCTTCTTCATTTGGTTGGTAGAGGTGGATCTCTCTTCTGTTCAGTGGTTGCACAGGCCTCGAATTCTTCTCCGCGTACTGCAAATTGAATTCGTCATGACGGGTCAATACTAAATAATTAGTATGTTATAATTATAGACATCATTCACATATAAACTGAATTTGAATTAAATGTATGTGATCTCATAGTTACTAGACATGGTTGGAAGACAACAAGGCCCTTTCACAAACGATGAGCTAACTCTAACGAATATTAACTAGGAAATTACCCCTTAAGCTAGCGATTATATCTAAAGTAATATGAAAAACTAATTGCTCACCTTATTCCGTGACTTGCAATATCTATGACAATCACTATTTAGAATTGGATGAGCATCATTCATCATGAGATCGATATACCAATAAATTAGTGTGCTTACATCATGTACAGCCTCTCTGAGCAACTTGATTTGGTCCTTTGATACTGTTCCTATCTGTTGGATGATCAAATGCAAGGGTTAATGAAGCTAAAACACACGGTTGATAGACCACGCAAGAACATATAAATTTTGGGGTAGAAAGTGTGTAAATGGGCCTGTATTACCTTTTTGTTTATAGTCCAAATGACACCTTCTGTGCAAGGAGGGACAGTGAGGGAGCCCATATATCTCAAGTAACTCTTGCCACCCATCTTGATCTCTCTTGGATCAATCGCACCCATCTTTCTCTCACCCTTTTTGTCAACCATGGACCGTACATTCCCCATTAACTGAAACGCCAATACATCATTCACAATTGGAGGCATCTGATCTTGCACAAGGCATTGTGAAATGGGGGATTCTTGGCATACTCAACCGATCCTAAAATTGATTTAGCAATTGTTGTGGTAGGTTGGGAGTGGAAATTTAATATCATTAAGCGCTTTCGATTTCCTAGAACTACACATCATTATTGTTAATCGATTCCATGAATTAATCCTAACAAATTTAGTATTTCTATGGGATAATTAGCCACAAATTAATTAAAGCAGCAACTTATGATACATAAATATTTGGAATAATCGGGTGTTTTTTTTTTTTTTTACCATGACCCCAAAGATTTGGAACATGGCCATTTTTAAGCATTTGAGCAAGTATCCTTTCACCGATTATAGGATTAACTAAAGTTTTCCTTTATTCAAGTGATTGAATTTTCTAATGATATACTAGCACGTTTTTGGAAAATATACTTTTAACTGTAAAAGAAATTTGACAAATATGCTTAAGATCCTCATTAACATGAATGATATAAATCAATACTTTCTAAATTTTATTGATATGAAAGAGGAAATGAAAAATAAAGAGCATAAACATATTAGACCATAAAGAGGCGATAATGCACAATATGCATGTGAAGAAGTTACCTCGGAAAGGAAAGCATTTGGTTGGCCAGTCTTGTAAAGGAGTCCAACCACAGCAATCTTGTGTTTGACGTCCGGATCTGTGCTTACATGAACCATGTGGAGTTCTAGTTCATACCTAAGTACATACAAACACCTATTGTTAAATATACTGCACCTCATGACGAATGTCGTGATGGTTGATGAAGATAGGGAATTCACGATACATATTATAAAGAATTTAAATTGTCGGATCTCGTGAGATTTTCTTAAAGGTGAACAGTCAATTTTCATGGTCCAGGTGCATTTTATTGCATGTATAATATTTAATTATATAATTGCTCAATGTTCTGTAGAGAGAGAGAGAGAGAGAGAGAACCTTCTGCCGTTGATGGTGTGCTCGGAAGGGGAATGCCAGTGAAATTGTTGTAGAAAATGTTGAGTGCCATTAATTTTAATTGATCCAGCACTGCCCAGGTCCCACTGAAGCTGCACTCAATCACGCGTACAACACCTAATTAGCTGTCTAATCTCAAATGGGTCTTTACTTTGGCATTTGACTTACGGCTGTTATTTCCAACTACAAAGGATGGGAGTCTTTTATTTTATTTTTCTTGTTTGCATCAAACATCGAAAGCCTAAATATATATATATATATATATAAACAATTGCTCACGGTTATCCAAGTTCTTTTTGCATATTAAGATATTTAGTTTGTGTGTAACCCGGCTGGGCCTAATTGGACCCTAAAAGTTAAGTAAAATTCTACAATGTTAGTTATAAACAAGACTGGCATCATGATTTGAGCAAAGTTAGGTGTTCAAAGTGATGCCGCTGATCAAAATAACATATAGTGAAAACAATAATATTTATGGTCGTTCAACAAAGGTTCTTCACTAACTACATGTGACAACATCTCATAAGGTTTTTGGATTAGCGTTTCTTTCAATTTCAAACGCCCATTTGAAATTTTGCAAAAGCAGTACCCTACTTATTAAATCAAATTTTTAATTGATTGTATTCGGAATAACTCAATATTAAGATTTAAATATGAAATGAGACTATGGTTTAACATTGAATATGTAGTTTTTAAAAAATATGCATATAAAAATAATGTGAAAGAGTAATATCATTTTTTATTTGTCAAATGAAAATGATCTATCTAGGCTATTTCGGATGGGTTAAAGCCAAGCAAAACATGCTTTGAACCAAAAGAGTCTCCCTATGTGCATTGACATAAAAACCAAAGGAGAGAGGGAGAGAGAGAGAGAGAGGTCATTAGCCACATAGAAAGTCTTGATTTTCCTAATAAATAATCTTTCATGTACGAGAAGTGAGCCCATAATAGTACCCTTATTTTACATAATGGAGGGCCTATCGTCAGGTGCAGATTTTAAATTTGGAAATTGGAGATCGGCTTGTCCGGTTTCGTATAGTTTATGACTTTATTTTTTAGTCGGAATATTTTTTGTGACTGGCTTGATGGGATTTCTATTATTTTAAAACGGTCCATTAACACGTTAAAACACACACACTCACTCTTTCTGATAGCTAACAAACCTCGTAAATCTGCGCTAATTCATACTGGTAATATACAAATCACCGAAATTCAAGAAACCAAAGAAAGAAAAAAGGAAAAACCTCCATCCTCGTTGTAAATTACTTAAATCTAACCCCCCAAAATTCTCTCTTTCACATAACCAACGGAAGTTTTCACTGTTGTTCAGACAAACACAACACGAACACTCACTCTCACTTTGTATTGGGACTTTCCTTGAATCTCACTATCAAAGCCTTCAAGAGAGTACGATACCGCAGAACATGAGAAAATTATCTAGAAAGTTTTAGATCTATTATTCATCAGCCAATTCAATTCTAATCTTTTTTAATTTAGTCAATTTAATTATAAAATTTTTAACGATTTGTCAATATAGTCAATTCATATAATTTTAGTCCAAAATCATTGATATGGATGCTATCTGTCTTATGTGACATGATTAGTGATATGACGTGAATGATTTTTTAGTTTTTTAAAACATTTTCTTTTTTTCCTTTCCTTTCTTGCCTTTTTTTTCCCTTCATTTTCTTTCTTTTTTCTTTTCTTTTTTTAATCAATTTCTTTTTGCCTATGGTTAGTCATTGGCCATCCCCAAGACTAGCCACTACCAAGGGTGTTGCGCCCTCGCTGGCTACTGGGCGAAAGGGTGATCGGTGCTGGCTGCACACCCTCACCTACCTAGTGGCTGTGAGTGATCCCCCTGGCCACAAGCAAAAAAAAAAAAAAAAAAAAAGAGAATGAAAAAATTATAAATTTTTTAAAAATTACAAAAATTACCACATAAGACAGTGGAATTGACTGGACCATCACAACATTTCCACCCAAAATTAATTGCAATGACTACATTAGAAGATCGTAAAAAAGTTTAGGACTAACTTAATCAAATTGAAAAATTGAAATTGAATTAATCTTTTATAACTTTTTGGACAATTTTCCCACACAGCAAATCCATGTTCTCCACCTTCAGCCTCTTAACAAGCAGCCTGAGCAGCTCGCGGCACCACCCGAACCGCTTAAGGCACCACCTGAGCCACTAAGGCGAGCTATCACCGATTGCCTCTCTACTAGCTCAGCTCACCATGGGGTCCTATCCTCTACTGTTGCCTTCAAAGCTTCCACACTCTTCACGTGTCTTTGAATTTCGGTTCTTTTCTTATTTGTTTGCTAGATTCTTGTTTTTTTTTTTTTTTTTTTTTTTTTTTTTTGGGTCTCTGCTAGATCTTGCAAAGTTTTGATTTTCGGTAAAATCAGTCTCCTATTTTCCTCTATTAAAAATTGGCTGGCATCAGACCATCAGACCATCATACCATCAGAAATTTATTATTACGGCTCCAGGATGCTTGCCGGGCCCTTCGTGTATACTCCCCTAGATATATCGACATAGGAGGAGTTGGAAACTTACAGAAATGTCGTGGCCTCTGTTCTTAAGGATCGCTTTGCTGGGCTTGTAGCTCCTCTTTATCTCCCCCAGCTTGGGAATCACCTCCACTCTCCGGCTCGACAGGTCGATCGGCGACTGCATTTCACCTTTCTTGCACGCTTCCCATTCTTTCCTCAGCTCCCCCCAGTGCCTCGGCCCCTTCTTGCTCTTGGGTATGTAATCGAACTCTCTCTCATCCTCTTCACGAACCGCGATTAATACAAATCACCACACAAAATTTCAGTCATCAACTTTCATTTGGTACTTTATAAAATAAGATCGTGTTCTTCAAGCCTATGATCAGTTTGCTACGAATAACAATATCACCCACGTGCAAGCTTTTCAAATTCACATTAAGGTGGGCGATACCCATATTTTTAACTCCTGATATAAAAAGTCCGATTTCCTACTACCAAAAATCGAGGAAAACAAAGCAAAAACAAAGTTTCACACGAATAGTAAAGAGTTCACAATATGTCATCTGCAGCAAGTTTTTGAATTTGACATAACACAAGTCGTGCATCTCCCACAGTCTATAATAACTTTGCTTCCTATGGTATCGCACGGCTGTGGAGCAAATATCAATCCTTACTGGATAACGTCGTATCAATTAGCCAAAAATGAAATGAAATGAGAAGGTGGGGCATTACCAACTTCTCCGGGTATGGATGATGCTGCCACGCTCCTCAGTGCAAGAAGAAAGAAGAGGGTAAAAGAAGAACAGAGGATGTTTTTGCTTTGCTTCTTCATGTCGATCTTCGCTGCAATGCGACGGACAATTTAATGAAAGAAAAAACGGGTATTGTGGGTACAAATTAAGGGAAGAGAGGAGGGCGGTTCTTGAGATTTACAAGCATGCACTGAGGCTTGGTTTGTAGGAGGAAGTTTTGGTGAGAAAAAGTGGAATGCACTTTGTCGTGTGAGTGTGAAGAAGAAAATCTGTCATGTGTCTTGGAGCACGAAACACCCTCTCACCTTCGACCGATTCAGACACCGTGTGAACGGTGGGAAACGAGAGCGGGGACGAGACGGGTTAGGTGTGGTGGACTCCAACTCATGTGGAATGATTACTGACTTGATTGATAATTTAGGAGTGAACCGAGTGGAACGCGGTAGGATCACGCTCGATGAGCTTGCAAAAATCTATAGATCTATATCATCGAATAAGAGTACGGCAAAATATCAAAATACAAATGAATACACGACACATGCGCAACACATCAATCACGGCAATAAATTCTCTCCGTGGGAGTTCTACAATCAACCGCGTGCCCGTGTAAAATAATTTCTCCAATGCCAATGAACCTAACAAAATCTCATTCCAATCGGTTTATACATATGAGCTTGCCATATCTTGGGAAAGAAAAATTGAAGCACGATGAGACAAAAAAGAGACTACTTTAAACAATGACATGATTCAACTTTGACATCATGGGATCAAATTCGCATATAACGGCGAATTAATATTTCAAGAACATTGCATAACTAATAGGACTCTCCGTGTTCAATGGTTTAGATTGAATTTATTATCTATACCACATTGATAGAATAATTTCTCTCCATGTTGGGTTGTGTCTCACGCGAGTGTCCTTTCGTCTTTCTTTCTTTTTGCGTTTTCTTCCGCAAGGAGGAGGAGAAGCTTGACTTTGCGACCTCTCTCACTTTTTCATTTTCTTTAGTTACCCACCCTATACGGAATGAAATAAACTAAGCATCGCAAATAATTGATGTCGCACAGATCAAAGTTTCTATTGCAATCTCTGTTTGTTTGTGTAACTTTCTTGTTTAGCTTAGTTGACGAGAAAATTCAAGTCGTCTTCTTCATGTTGATCAGCTGAGCTTACTCACGTGCACACTTGTATCATATGGATCCCAATATGATCGCACCTCATTTGATGGTATATATAGATTGAAAAGAACATTTTGGCCCATTTCTTTTGCAAAAAGTAGATGATTTGAAAAATATTTTCTTAAAAATGATAACTTATAGCACTAATCTCAAGACAATCAAAAATGGTCTTCATTTCCTTTAATTCCACTCTAAATCTATCAATTGTCATTGTTGGGAAATGAAATTAACTGGTTTATTATTATTATTTTTTAGGAAGGAAAAATGATATAAATAGCCATCAAACTTTGGCCTATATTCAATATTATCTAAATGTACCAATTTGAAATTTTTCATTGTATTAATCCATTAATTGATTCACATGACATCTAAGTTAGCAATTTAATGACAGTATTTTTGGAAGCTAACAAAAGGTAAATATGCCACTTGTTATAAGTTTAGAGTTGTGGGTGATCAAAAAATTAGTTTAGGGTAAATTTGTCACTAATATATTGATTTAGGGTTTTTCATGATATTAATCTTTTTCATAATATATTAAATATCCGGGATATGGATTGCATAATTATACTTGTATGCACTTATATCTATGTTATAATATAAAGCAAACTTTCAATATTTTGTATCTGTCTCAACTTACAAGTATATCCTCACATCTTTAGTTAACTCTAAGTTAGAGAAGTAATTGAGAGGTAATATTGACCGACTTTTACCATCTTGCGATTGCACTTATAATCTAAAGATCTTGGTTACGGTTTACAAAATTATTTTAGGTCGAGAAAAAGAAAATGTTAGAGTAAATAGGTAATCATATTTTAAGAAAATGTGAGAATATTATGCTATGATTAATTATAAATGGTTAATTAACCTATTAAAAGTTCTCATTTGCCAAGAAAAAATGAATTGTTGATAAATTGCATTGAGTAACCATCCACTTAATCCAATTTATTTCAGTAGTCACCCAATTCTTTCGCTTCGCACGCTGGGAGGCGGGCATTGCCTCTAGTATCAAAGGACAAAATGGAGAAAAAAAGAAGAAGAAAACAATGAAAAGAGGAGAAAATAAAACTCATCATTTGGAATTTCCACATATCATCCAAATTCAACTAAGCATCACTAATTTTATAAAATTAGTAGATGATCAACACTTGTCTTGTCGTTCTCGTCAGAGAAAGATCTTCCCACCTACCAGAGAAATTCTAGGACAATCTATTTATTCACCTATGCGCCATCAGATCGAAGCGGGACCAATAGCCTAAGCTGGTGTCTGGCATTATTTGAGTGGTTAAACCAATTTCGCTGCGGTTTAGAAGCAAAAAGTGAGACTGTTTTTGTCAATTGGCAAATCAAGACGCCAATGCGAACAATTGCTCAAAAACTGAACAATTGACCAAACCTGTTGATGGTCAAGATGAATATAACGTTTTCGAATCTTGGTTAAGTGAATCTCCTGCTCTAGGTATTATTTCTAAGACGTTTCATATATGAGCCTCTTCAAACATTGATTCTATATGTTTCTGAAGTTCACCGGTAATTGACTACATTCACATGACCAAGCCAATGGCCATCTCTATTTCTTTGATGAACGACTCAGGCTGACCGTATATCATACGATATTTTAATTGCATTAGTTTCTTCAAAAACTATTACAATTTTGCCCGAAATGCTGGTAAAAAAAAACATTACAAGCTCATTACGGCTACACCCACTCATTTTTATTATTTAATTTTGGGAAACTTTCTGTATTATCACAAGAGAAATGGTATACAATAACCAATCATGCCCTTTGATTCATAATAGTTTTTTTTTTTTGGATCATAAAAAGGGTTATTTCTTTCATTCATTAATACGATAGGTACATAATAAAGGTAAATATACTTCCGAACATAAAATATCCCAAAGTGGCTGGGGATGGGAAGACACTCAATTGAAAGGAAGTTTTTTGCTATGATGGGCTTTTGCTACCCAGTCAGTGATTTGTTTTCTTTCCCTTAGGCAATGGGCCGACTTTGCTTGGCTGAACTAGCCTAGAATCCCTATTCCTTCACTTACTATGTTCCTCATAGCCCAAGGGGCTTTTGCTCGGCCCAAGATGCTTGCCACAACCACCAAACTGTCACTTTCAAATACATAATCTATAGAGTTCCGCTGTACTTGCCTCACATGACTTCCTTGGATTTGTTGTAGAAACTTCAGCCCTTTCACAAATGCTAGGGCTTCAACTTGGAGGGGTGAGTCTACTTAGGTCTCGCTTGCCAAGCCACCTTCCACCATCCCACTTGAGTTTCGCAAGATCCTAGCTATGAAGCATGGTTTTTCTCTCCCTGCCCACAAAGCATCCACATTGAGCTACAAATTGTCACCAGATGGAGGTTCCCACTTGATCTCTTCTCTTTTTGTTTTGGATTTTGAGTTGCGGTTTTGTGGGTTCCATCAAAGATGGTGCTGATTTGTGCTCATGCTTCTTCTAGTATGGCTTAAGGATTAGGTTGTTGCCCCTGAAACACGGTGTTATTTCACACCTTCCATATGAACCAGATTGTGGCCACAACTACCTTTGTTTCATGTGGGTCAAGTTTTGCTTTGAAAACTTCCAGCAACCATTTGTCTATTCTTGTTATATTGAGAGAGCTATTGTGTGTCCTGAATGTTGGATCTAACTAGATTTGCCTTGTCCAACCATAGATCAGAAGCATGTGTTTGATCATCTCTAGGTGTTTTGAGCAAAGTGGGCATAGCGGGCCAGGTAATAGTCCTCTTGAAAAGCTTTTCTCATGTGGGGAGGGCGTCTTGGCATATGCTCCATAGAATGATTCACTTTTTGGGGGGAACTCGGAGATTTCTTATTTTTGTCCATAGTTGTTGGGTAGGCTGGTATGAGGTTGTTTCCTTGGTTGGCTCTGGCTTGTTAGACTTAGCATGCTCATTGTTGTAGTCACTTCTGTTGGAGAAAACTATCTTATTTTGAAGTTAACAAAACGTTTCCATCAATCTAGTCTGAACACTTCAAGACTCAATTGTTAAAGTCTGATGAACTCCAGACTCTATCGTCAAAGTCTGAAGACTGCAAGACTCAAGACTCAAAGTCAACCCACACTAGTAGTTTCTAGACCAACAAAGAGAAGACTTATCCAGATGCGAGTTTATCTTTAAGGATTCGGTTCGTATGATTTGAAAAAAGATCACGACTGGAGATAGGACATTGTGATCAATTATTCTTACTGGAATCAATTCGGATAATCAAGATCTTTTGAAAGGCAAAGTATACTTGGAAAGTTCTACTTATGGAAACCTAGATCCTGATTGTATGGGCGAGCATGATTGGTGTGCTATCATCACATTCCTTAAATGACTCAAGATCTCCTTGATTGATTATGTCCAACGGGTAGATTGGAATAACTCATTTGGAAAGTGCCAACGGTTATAAAGGCATGTAGGAGTATATAACGAAGGCGCTCAAGTTGTTCGAGTGTGTGGGTGAAAGAAAAATTCCAAAGTCTGAAACTCCTAGTTTTTTGCTATTTCAATTGCTGAGCTTAAGTTGTACTCAAAAAAGAGAGATTAAATACTTGTAAGATCTTGAGAAAGTGTAGTAGAGTTTCTACACTGTGAAATCAATGACGTGAAATTGTAAAAATCTCTTTTAGTTCATAGTGAAATCCAGCTAGTGGGCTGTTAGTGCGGGAGAGTGGACGTATGCTTGATTTAAGTCGAATCACTATAAACCTTGTGTTTCGATTCTCCTTCCTTGAGCTCCTTATCTTAATTCGTAGCATTACATAATTGCTTATAGTCATTTACTTCTTCAAGTGAATTTGTTAAGTCTTGCGAAAATTTCTTTAACACCTATTCACCCCCCCTCTAGGTGTTCTTAGCCCTATCAATTAGTATCAGAGCCTGTGTGCTCATTTAATTGAAGTTTTTTTACTTCTAAGTTAAAGATCTATGGCTAGTATGTCGGCTCCAGGTTTGGTTGAAGGCCAAAGCAACACCAAACCTCCTTACTTTGATGGAAAGGAATACAGCGTATGGAAAAACAAGATGAAAACATTCCTAAAATCGAAAGATCCTCTGGAATGGGATATGGTAGAGAAAAGAATCATTCCTAAAGCTGCATCAGTTTCAAAAAGAGGAAAAGAAGTTGCAGATGCTAGCGAGATAACACAAGAAGAAATAACCAAAAGACAAGCTCTTGATGTTAAAGCAATTTACTCTTTATATTATGCTTTTCCTACTGAGTATAACAGAATTTCTTCTTATGAAACAGCCAAAGAAATCAGGGATAGGCTCCACATTACTTATGAAGGCATTGATCGAGTGAAAGAAACAATGATCAATATTCCACTCGGACAATATGAAGCCTTCAAGATGAAGCCAGGAGAATTTATCACTAATATGTTTAGTTGTTTTATAGAAATTGTAAACGGTCTAGAGTATCAGGAATAGCCAATCTCAAGACCGATGAAGGTCAACAAATTGCTGCGTGGACTCTCCAAAGACTAAAATCACGTGGAGACTTCAATAAGAGAAACTCAAAAGATCTTGCCACTTTCAGTAGACGAACTGATTGGCATACTTCAGTCTTATGAAGTGGAGCAAATTAACGAGGAAAAAAATCCCAAAGGTAAGAAGTTAATTACTTTAAAATCTAACGATGATTCTAATGTTACAGACTCTGAAAATGATATGGACAATGAAGAGCTAGCACTCATGATAAGGAGGTTTAGGAAACTGAACAAAAAGGGAAGAAGATTAAATTGAAAGAAACAAAGCACTCAAAAGTTTTAAATTGAAGAAATTGAGGATAATGAAACTAATAAAAAAGTAATTTGTTTTAAATGCAAGAAAAAGGAACACATCAGACCCAACTGTTCTCTGTTGAAAAGAAAAGAAGAAGGGAAAAGCTAAAAAATACAGAAAGGCTCTCAAAGCAGAAACATGGAGTGATACTGAATGTGAAGAAAGTGACGAAGATTATACTAATATATGTCTATGGCAAAATCAAGATTAGACTCAGACTTTGAGATAGATTCAGACTTAGACTCAGACAATGAAATCGAGTTAAGCAATTTAAAAATTCATACTAAAGTCTCGAAAGACATTGATGAACTTTGTCTTAGTCTCAAAACCTCTCTTAAGAGGAATTCCGAGCTAAAAAAGGAGAATTCTACACTTAAGCAACATGAAATTTCTTGAAAAGAAAAGTTTGAAAATCTAGACAAAAGTTTTGTGGTTTTAAAAGAAAATGCAGACTCTCTTTAAAAAGAAAATACATTTTTGAAACAAGACATTTCAAATATTTCAAAAAGATTTTCAATAGGATCTGAGAAGTTGGAAAAGATTCTTTAAGTACAAAAACCTTATTTCAACAAGTTAGGATTGTGAATGACCCCATAAACCATTCATTTAATTGATTTTCTAAAGGTAAAGGAAAGAATAAAACAAAAATCTACAAATTTTTTTTACAGAAATCATTTTCAAAAAGTCTTTGTAAAACCTGTTGGCCGAAGTCCTCTCAAATGTTTAAAATGCAACAGCTCAAAACATTTTTAAAAAGAATGTCTAATGGTTTGGAGACCTGTTAAGAAAGATTGGGGAGAGACTGTGTTTAAAACTAACTCCTCTGGACCGAAAAAGATCTAGGTACCAAAGAAAGCCTGAGTTCTTTTTGTAATTGCAGGTCACCATCAAGAAAAAGATTAAACGGTATTTGGATAGTGGCTGTTCGAGACACATGACTAGAGATTCAAGTTGTTTTATAAAACTTATGCAAATAACTAGTGGAAAAGTCTCTTTCGATGGAAATAGCAAAGGAAGAATTGTTAGGTGTGGAATTGTAAAGATTGGAAGTCTCACAATTAACAATGCCTCCTTAGTGGAACGACTAAATTACAATCTACTCAGTATTAGCCAACTGTGCGACATTGGATTCAAAATCAACTTCCAAGAAGGAATATTTTCGGAAACTAGTAAAGATCTTTCTCAATCTTTTATTGGATGAAAACATGGGAAAATCTTTGGTACCCTCAATCTTTTCATTGGATGAAAACATTTACTCTCCGGGAACATTTATCATTTATCTTTTGGATATAAAACCATAAAGATCCCAATGTCTAATATCGATTCAAGATGAAGCAAATCTTTGGCATTGAAAGCTTGGCCATGTTAACATGAAACAAATTGACAAGATCTCATCCAAGAATCTTATTCGTGGACTGCCCAACCTGAAGTAACAAAAGTCTAACTTATGCACACCATGTGTATTGGGAAAACAGGTTAAAAGCACTTTTAAACCAATAAATCGGATTTCTACTAATCGTGTTTTGCAGCTTCTGCATTTGGATCTCTTTGGACCAATCAGAACTTAAAGCATTGGTGGAAAGAGATATTGCCTAGTAATTGTGGATGATTATTCACGATTTACTTGGGTTTACTTTCTAGCAAGTAAGTCTGAAATATTTTCTTACTTTTCAAAATTTGCTTAGAAAGTTCAGAATGAGAAATGATATGCTATTTCAAGCATACGAACAAACCATGGAGGTGAGTTTGAAAATCAAGACTTTGCCAAATTCTATAATGAATCCAGTTTTCAGCATGTTTTCTCTTTTCTATACACTCCAAAACAAAATGGAGTTGTGGAAAAAAAAATAGATCTTTGCAAGAAATGGCAAGAACTATTTTAACTGAAAGTAATATTTCTTATCGTTTTTGGACTGAAGCAGTTTCTATAGCTTGTTGTATTATTAACAGAGTATTCTTAAAGCCTATTCTAGAGAAAACTCCCTATGAGTTATTCAAAGGAAAGAAGCCTTGTTTCTTATTTTTATGTGTTCCGTTGCAAATGTTTTATTTTGAAAAATGCAAATGATAGAACTAGTAAGTTTGAAGAGAAATCGGACGAAGGAATTTTCCTTGGCTACTCAACCACAAGCAAAGCCTACAGAGTATTCAACAATAAGACTCAGTTTGTGAAAGAATCTATGAACGTCAAATTCCAAGACTCTTTGCAGAATCAATTGATTCAGACTCAACCTGAAGAATCTGAACCTGCTCCAAACTTTACAAAGTCTACCTCTCTTGAAGTAGCTCAAGTTTCTAAAGATCAACAACGAACAGAAGAATCAACTAAATCAGAAGATCAGCAAACTGTTAGACCAACCAATAATTAGAAGCACAAGTCTAGTCATCCCTGTCACGCCCCGACCCTCAATCACGTGACCATCCTTCAAACTTTGGTCGATTTTAAGATGCGATATCCTAGGACTACATATCGCCGACCCTTTCATTTTTAATAGCATATACGGAAGCAGTTATAACAATCCCCAGACAATAAAGCAATGGGATATACAAGTAGGACTAGAAAATTGAATCTGAAAACCAACACCCTTATATACATCTATAATGACTCAGTCATACATGCACATATACAAACCATGCTAAAAATGTTGGTTTCTACTCAATTAGATTCTACAGCAACAGTCACCAGGATCCTACTCTGGATCATCCTCGGGGTTCTCCTTCAGATACTCCTCTTTGAGTTCTTTCTCCTCAGGTGCTTCATCAGGGTCCTAAAATGTTTTCCCCAAACCAGGATGAGACTACGTCTCAGCAAATTCTACTCCCTAAAACCCGATTAGTAAACTAATACATCTTAGGGCTGCCTATGCACCACATGAGTCAAAGGACTTACCTTGGCCTCAGATTCCACCTACATATTAGCATAGATCAATTAAGCATTCAAGCAATCACATCACTGATTGAAGCATTGATCAAATCGACATAGTCGATTACACGCCAACAAGACCACTCACAGTCATTTCCATTTAATCAATCAATTCACAACACCAGATCAAAGCAATACTCAATCAATCTAGTCGATTACATGCCAGTCGGATCATTTCTAGGTCATTCATTCCATCCCATATAACCTCCAATAGTACACTCAGTCACAAAGCCATATCAATGCTCTCGGGCATCAACTTCGCCAAGGTGATGTATACACTAGACAATTGTGTGCATTCTTTAAAGCGCAGTTTTCGCCAGTGATATCACAAATCACCGAATCACATATGCCTATAACAATGTATTCAATAGACAATTGCGTTCATTCTTTAAGGCGCCGTTTTCGCCAGTGATATCCCAAATCACCAAACCACACATGCCTATAACAATATATTCAATAGACAATTGCGTGCGTTCTTTAAGGCGTCGTTTTCGCCAGTGATATCCCAAATCACCAAACCACATATGCCTATAATAATGTATTCAATAGACAATTGCGTGCGTTTTTTAAGGCGCCGTTTTCGCCAGTGATATCCCAAATCACCGAACCACACATGCCTATAACAATATATTCAATAGACATTTGCGTGCGTTCTTTAAGGCACTGTTTTCGCCAGTGATATCCCAAATCACCAAACCACACATGCCTATAAAGATGTGTTGAATAGACAATTGCATGCGTTCATTAAGGCGTCATTTTCGCCAGTGATATCCCAAATCACCGAACCACACATGCCTATAACAATGTATACAATAGACAATTGCGTGCATTTTTTAATTTCACCAGTAATATCCCAAATCACCGAACCACACACGCCTCTGAAGATGTGTAGAATAGACAATTGCATGCGTTCGTTAAGGCGTTGTTTTCGCCAGTGATGTCCTTAATCACCAAACCACACATGCCATAACAATATAGTACTAGACCGATACGTGCGTTTTTTAAGGCGCCGTTTTCGCCAATGACATCCTTTGTCACCAAAACACGTAAGTCCATCACACCGTACCTGATCGGTTATAGCCTAAAGTATTTCCAATTCACTCTAATGATTCCATCCACTTTATAACTCATCAAAGCATTATAATTGCTAAATAAACATACTCGGCCATCTACCAATCGATCATTCAATTTCATTCAATTCCAAACAATTAAAAAACAATTCCTCAAATTACACAATCAATTCAATTCAACACAACGTAGAGCTCAAATAAATAAACGATTTGTACCACGAAAATCAGCACGAAATTTTGGTCATTGGCCATCCCAGTTGAATTTCTGTAAAATAAATAATTAAATAATTAATTTCGAAAATTAAATAAATAATTACAATAATTTCAATTTAGCACAATATGAAGTTCAATTAAATAAAAGACTGCGCAATGATCATCAGCATAAACTCCCAGTCACTAACCATCCCAGTTGAATTTCCGGAAAATAAATAATTAAATAACTAATTTCGAAAATTAATATTTAATTCCTAAAAGTTCCATTTAGGCCCGAATTGCCTAATTAACACTCGATAAGGGTTGGGAAAAATCCCACAAAGCATCCAATAAATACTATAGGCAATTCTCTATCTAAGTACACTAACCACTTAACTAATATGCAATGCAATTAACTAATAATCGCTAATCAATTATAATCTAACCACCTAATTATGCTTAACTAATACTAATCAACCTTTAAGTATAATTAGCAAACTAAGAAGGCATTAGTGAGTAAAACTCACACAAAATGACGGCATCGACGCGAGGATCGACTTTCCTAAAAGCAGGCCGAGCATCCGGGCTCGGGAATGTGGCCAAAATGGGCCAAGAAGGTGCTGCCATACCCATTTTTCTCTTCTTTGTCCGCTGCTGGTTGGGGCCGAATTCGAGGCTGAGTTGAGCTAGACAGGGCTGGCAGAGGGCGAGGGACCTCCGGTGGGTCGAGGCGGTGGCGTGCGGTGGCTGGAGGTGGGCTGAACGGCTCCGGCGGAGCTCCACCAGATTTGAAACGATCTCTGGAACAGAGGGGCCGGTGAGATGGAGGTGGTGACGTGCAGAGCAGCGGCGAGGTGTTGGTGTGCAACGGTGGCAACTCCAACTGCAGCGTGCGGTGGTGAGGCCTCAACGGCGAGCTAGCTTTGCCGGTCCTCAGGTTATAGGGGCTTCGAATAGTAGAAAGGGGATGGGGAAGAGCTCGGCGGAAGAGAGCGAGAGGATGAAGGGTGTGCGGGCAGCAGGGCGGTGGACGGTGGCGACTCTAGTTCCAGTTGCTTGCTGTGATGGCGCCGAGAGGAACCACTACTTCAGCTTGCTGGTTCACTGATCTTCAGCTTCCATGGCGTCATGCAGCTGAAGATGAAGATGCAGGGGAGAGAGGCAACGATGAGGAAGAAAGGGGGAACCGGTTTCCCCTTTTTCCTCTCTCACTCTCTCTCTCTTAGGTCATTTGCACGTGGGCCACCATGAGCTGTCATCCACCGACATTTCTAGCCCAAAAATGCCTCTTCTAGAAGCCTTTAGATAGGCCAAAATGTGGGAGTATGTGTGGCATACGAATTTCACTAGGTTTTTCCCTCCAATTGAACCTTAATCCCACTTGAATTAAATAAAATTGACCCCCATTAATTCATTCAACACCTCATCAATCAAATTGGTATTTTTCTTTCCAATGTGGCCTACTTGCATCCCAATTTCGAAATCAAGAAAGGTCCTCTGCAAATTCCGATCGAAAACGGCCCTAACTCAACTTTTACCTAAGAAGTCTCGGTTGTTAGAAAAATCTTCTGAGACTAAGTTGATATTCCCAAAATGACCTGTGACATGACAGAACTTCCAATTTCTGAAATCGGACTTAGATTGGTGGTTAATTTCACTCGGGCGCATTTTTAGCGTGACCTAGGCTACCGGGTAGTTTTTATAACTTTTTAGGATAAATGACCCATTGTCGATTTTCTTCAAGCCACTATGAACCCACTCGACTCATTGGCGACTCTCGGTTTTCGTGAAAATCTCGAGGATTCAAATACGGACACAGGGTACCAAAACAATAGTAAAATCAAATTGGAGCCATTCGATAAGAATTTTCCAATTTAGTGGAGTCACCCACGATCGGTCATTCATCTTAATCGAACCAGCCTACCTCTAATCTCAAATCGATTTTATACTGTACCGCAATGGCCTCTAAAGATAGACACGGTCGAGAAGTCGATTCCTAGTCGAATTCTCAAGTTTATTTGCCTTAAAGTCCTTAATAGCATATCCAGCTAGTCTAGTTATCTCATGAGTGGCCAACTCGGAGAAAAACATTGTAGTCGTGTCGATGAAATGCCCAATTTATCTAATTAAAATCAGAACCCAAAAATCAAGATGCACAATCCTAAAGAACTCATCATCGATGATATTGATGAAGGGATTTGCACAAGATCCAAAAAGCAAAGAAGAGTCTAGCGCCGTGGCACTTATATCTGAAATAGAACCCAAAAGTATATAAGAAGTTTTAGTTGACGAAAGCTGGATTGAAGTTATGCAAGAAAGATTCAAATAGTTCAGTATTAATGATGTCTATGAACTAACTTCAAAGCCAAAAAGTAAATCCATTATTGAAGCTAAATGAGTTTTCAGAAACAAAATGGACGAAAAAGGAAAGGTGGTCAGAAACAAAGTAAAACTCGTGGCCAAAGGATATATGTAAGAAGAAGGGATAGACTATGGTGAAACCTATGCACTAGTAGCAAGGTTAAAAGCAATTAGATTATTGCTTCCTTTTGCTTATTATAAAAATTTCAGGTTATTCCAAATGGACGTCAAAAGTGCATTCCTAAATAGATTTATCCAAGAAAAAGTCTATGTGGAACAACCTCCCGGATTTGAAGACTCAAAGAGACCAGACTCAGTATTCAAACTGAAAAATGCTCTATATGGATTAAAGCAAGCATCTCGAGCATAGTATGATAGGTTAAGTAAGTTTTTAATTCAAAATGATTTTGTCAAAAAGAAAAGTGGATACTACCTTATTTATTAAAAGAGAAGGTAAAAACTTTTTACTTGTTCAAATCTATATTGATAATATCAAATTTGGATCACCTAATGAAAATATGTGCAAAAAGTTTTCTAAGTCTATGCAGGATGAATTTGAGATGAGCATGATTGGTAAACTATTTTTCTTTCTCGGATTACTAGTGAAGCAATTGAAAGAATGAATTTTCATTCACCAAGAAAAATATGCAAAAGATCTCATCAAGAAGTTAGATTAAGACAATTGCAAAAAGATTGAAATACCAATGTCAAGTTCTATAAAGTTAGACAAAGATAAACGAGGAAAGAAAGTTGACCATAAGCTCTACAGGAGTATTATTGGCTCACTTCTTTATCTACTACTTCTAGACTTGACATTTTGTATAGCGTTTGCATTTGTGCTAGATTTCAATCTGATCCCAAAGAATCTCATCTTAGTGCTGCAAAACGCATCATTAAATACGTTGCAACTACTTCAAATTTAGGTCTGTGGTATCCCAAATAATGAGATTTTACCCTCCTTAGATATTCTGATGCAGATTTAGCAGATTGTGGAATTGATAGAAAAAAGTACTTCTGGTACGTGTCAATTGTTGGGAAACAAGACAATATCTTGGTTCTTAAGGAAGCAAAGCACTGTAGCTCTTTCAATAACAAAAGCATAGTATGTGGCTCTTGGAAATTGCTATTCTCAAATCTTATGGATAAAACAACAACTGAAAGATTTTGGAATCGAAGACTCGTGCATCGAAATCAAATGTGACAACGCCAACGCAATCGATCTTACAAAGAATCCAATTCTTCATTCGAGAGCAAAACACATAGAGATTCGACATCATTTCATTAGAAATCATGTTTAGAATGGAAACATTATGATACAGTTCATCGATTCAAATAATCAACTGGCAGACATATTCACAAAGCCTTTGGAGAAAAGTCTATTTGAGTCTATTCGCACCAAACTAAATGTCACAACTTTCATCCAATAAAATCTGAAGGTGCTTAGACTCAGAGATAAAGTCTGAAAGTGTTCAGACTCAGAAGACCAAGAGTTACGATTGTAAGTTATTTCAGTACTAGTAATTTAATTTTTGGTTAAAGATTTGAAAAGGTACATTCTCTTTTTAATCACTAATTGATTGTTATATTTTTAGAAATTATCTTTTCCGAGTCTTTGAATTAATAGCATTTTTTCTTTTTCAAAAAGGTAGTTATTTATTTTCAAAAAGAAAGTTATTCATTTTTGAAAAGGCATTTTTGTGACGATTCGTTTACTTCGCTTCACTTGCTTTATATACTATTGAAATTCATCTTCTCCATTCTCATTCTCAAACCCTAACATTATAAACTCTCACTTGCTTCCACTTTTACTCTCAATTAACCCAAAAAGTTCTCACCTTTTCGAGCAAGTTTGAGAATTTCTCCCTTGAAGCAACAATGTCTTCAAGAAAGTTTTCGAGAATCGCAAGCAGGGGACCACGTCACATGCCAGAGGTCCTACTCACTTCAACTTGACCGAGGAAGAAGATTCTTCTCATCAGCAACAACAAAGTAAGCAACAATATTCTCAACAGCGTCAATCTCCTCCACCGCCTCAACCAAAAGAAGAAGTAGTGGAAGAAATTGAACATGTAAGAACGCTAAGACCTAATGTTGCTTTCTCTCTTTACTCTAAGTTAAAGGAAGGAGGTACTGCGATGTCTTTGATTGACAAGTTTCTTAGAGAGGATTCAAAAATGTAACCTTATTTTTGAGAGAAATAGAAAAGTTAGAAGTTGCAGAGAAAGGGTTAGCTGAAAGGACATTTGCCAACTTTCCAAGTGACCCACGTTTTGGTACTGCTAATCAACCACAAGATCAGGATAACAATGAACGAATGTTTGCTCATTTTCAGCCTATAATGGGAGTGGCTCTTAATGTTGTTGGTGATGGAGCGAGTATTTTCCACCCTAAAGAGCACAAAAAAGTTTATTTGAATCTGCTGAAAAGAGGGTGATGAGCCCTAGGAGTGTTGACTTTGATTTTCTCGATTTAATTAGAGTAAATCTGTGAGAGAAGTTTGCACTTCTTCAAATGGAGAATTTTTGTTCTGAATCTACAATTGCATATCCTAAACTCACAGCATACTTCTATTCGAATTTATCATTTTTGGATGTGAACAGTTTCTCTTTCACGGTAAGGGATAAGGAGTTTTTAGTGGATATGGACACATTGGCTAACATAATTGGGGTGGAAAGAGGGTGTTTCCAATCAATTAGTGTGTCATTTGCTCATGCTACTTTGGAATTGGTACGAGACAGGGATGTTGATCGCAAGATCTCCTATTCAAGGATGATTGCCTCAAACATCTTACTGCACAAAATTGTGATCAATTGCATATGTCCAAAATCTACATCAAAGACTGATGTCTCTTGTTCCGAAGCAAAGTTGATGTATGCAATCAATGCTGACTGCAAATTCTCTCTGCCTCGCACCATCCTGTTTCATATGTACAGGATAGTGGTAAAAGACAAGGGACAACTCCCTTATTCTACTGTTATCACGCGCCTTTTTAGACATTTTAAAATCCACATTCCCGCACCTTTATGTTTGACAAACATTACTCCTATGGTGATTGGATTTAAAATAGTCACCAAGATGCGTCTAAAAGAGCTTAACAGGGTGTTGGAACGCATGAAAGAAAAGTCACCTGTCAAGATGAAACACGACTCTACAGCGGCCAAAAGAAAAGGCAAGGAGCTTATGGATGCTCCATCAAAGAAGAAGAGAACTTTCATCTTGCAGGATGAAGAAGATGAGGACGAAATGACTCTTTCAGCTTTAAGGAACTTGAAAAGTTCTGTTAGCTTTCGCGAAACTAGAGAAGAGACTGAGAGAAGAGGAAGAGGAAAGAAGAGGAGAAGAAGAGGAAGAGGAAAGAAGAGGAGAAGAAGCAGATGAAGGAAGAAGAGACTCGGGATGACTCTTTTGAGCCTATTTTGGCTGTATCCTTGTCAAGCAACTCTGAAAAGACAAGGAGTGGAATTGTTGGTGAGAAAGCAAAAGAACAACATCACTCTTTTGTTGAAGTAGAACAGGAAGAAGAATCTACTTCTCCTCCTAAAGGCACACAAATAGGGGGAGCTACGAAAAATCGAGGTATTTCTTCACCTATTCTCACTAGTGATGTTAGTCGGTCTGCAACAGATCCAAATGATGTATATGCTTCTCTCCACCCAGAACCAGAATTTGTGGAATTTACTCCACCTCATATTAGACAAACTGCTGAAGATCTCTCCAATCTCAAAACTCCAGGAATAGATTCGGCTGGACCTATTGCCTCATTAACTCATTCAGCGCATTTTTCACGCATAATGGATATTTTGCTAGATTTAAAGAAGGGTCAATATGGTTTGAACTATGAGATAAAAGATCTCAAAAAGGCTTTCTTGACTACTTCAGTTTCATTACAAGATCAGTTACTTACCCTAAAGACTCAAGTGTAAGGTCATGTGAAGAGTGAAGATTTCCAGCAACTGAAGGAAACTATTGGGAAGCTTGAGAAGGCAGTGAGCTCTATGGGAGAATTCCAGCTTGTTCACCTGCCAAAATAGCTTGATTTCAACCCCACTATTTTCAAACAACTATTTTTGTTTGTTCTCCACTTTTTACTGTTGATAAAAAGAGGGAGAAGTTTGATGCAGATTTGAATTGGTTTGGATTATTTTACGTTTGAACTTATCTTTGTTTGGTTGTGGATTGGACTTGACTTTTTGACTTTAGATTGTTTGATTTGATCTTTTGATGCTTACAGTAACTTAGGCCGTGACAATGATTATGGAAGGATAGTTATTTTGCAGGACTAACGAGTTTTTTGTGGTTGCAAAATCATTACTATTATTGTCATAATCTACTCATCTTTTATGAGATATCTTGTTCTGCTTAAGTTTTGTTTTGCAAGTAAAAAACATTCAAATCTGTAGGAAAGTTTTGTCACCATAAAAAAATGGGAAGATTGTTGAAGAAAACTCTCTTATTTTGAAGTTGACAAAACGTTTCCATCAGTATAGTCTGAAGACTTCAAGATTCAATTGTTAAAGTCTAATGAACTCCATATTCTATTGTCAAAAGACTCAAGACTCAAAATCATCCCACACTGGCAGTTTCTAGACCAACAAAGAGAAGACTTATCCAAATGCGAGTTTATCTTTAAGGATTTGGTTCGTATGATTTGAAGAAGATCTTACGGTTGGAGATAGCACATTGTGATCAATTATTCTTATTGGAATCAATTTGGATAATCAAGATCTTTTGAAATGCGAAGTATACCTGGAAGGTTCTACTTATGAAAATCTAGATACTGATTGTATAGGCAATTTCAACCTGGTGGATCTCGTTGTGGAGACAGGATTGGAATAAGGTCTATGAAACCGAGAGGAATGTAATGGCCAAACTAGTTGATAAATGTGACTCAAGGAATAGGTGTGACGGTGAACATGATTATCAGCTACCATGCGGGGACAACACTGTTGATGGGTCAGATACTATGTGGCACGTTTTGGGGTTGAACGAGATGTGGGTGAAGAGGATGTTGTTTGGTCCATGGCATAGTGTTTTGGTCGCCATATGTCTATCATTAGTGTGTGGGTTTTTGTAGTGCTATGTAAGAAAAGATTGACGGCCATCAAGTTGTACCTGTACAATTCCATATATATGTTTGTATGTGGCATAAAACATGAAATAGTATGTATATGGTAATGTTTACCCGTGGTAGTGTTCTTTCGTAGATTATGCTATGTGATCGGTTTGGTGTAAGTGTAGCAGAATTATTACTATGTTGTAGTTATGATGCAAGTGTTGTAACTTATATATTTGGTGAAAGATGTTCTAAAGCCACATTACTTCGCATTACTTCAAAGCTGAAGCCGATGTCCCTGTTTCTCCATCACTGAAATTAATATGACCACAAACCTCGCGAGTAGGAACCATCCTACTTTTTATCTGGTGAAAAGGGATCTATAAAGCGACAGGTCTAAAATTATGACGGGAGTCATGCCTTCACGTAGAAGCATCCCTTTTGTATTTGTTCTTTCCTCCTTGTCTTTTCTTTTAGATACGCCTTCCTTTTTCATTTTCTTTTTGCGCCCTTTATTAAGGTAGATATGGCGACTGAAATTCTACACTTTGTATGGTCCATCACACCACCGAAAATATTTTAGATGAGCTACCAGCAAATAATTGTCGGAACCCTTAATAAAGAAAACTCATGAGAGTTTTCAATCCATTAACCTTTTTCATTCCAACTGTAATTGATATCTTGAGAATTAAGACTTTCTTTAATAAGTACGCTTAAAAGCCAAAAAATGAAAAACAAAAGGCAATGACTAGGAAGCTCCTTCATTCCAGAGGGAATGGGGGCAGCTTTTTAGTTATAACCATCATAAAGATATGACATACTTCAAGACCAATACCCCTTACAGACCCTTTCGCCACTAGAGGGAATGTCTGAATGTCCGGGAACTAAATCATCTGAGTTATGGGCTTTCTATACAAAACCGTTTGTCAATCGGAAATGGCGCTAAGGACGTCGAGGAGGTTGAAAGAATACTAGTAAGAGATCACAAATAAACAGTGTTCGTAGGGGGGTTCTGAGCTATCTCTGAACTGGATTAGACACAAAAACCATGTCTCCCTCCCTTCACTACAAAGGCCATGCCCGCTGAGAACTTTTGTGAGACTGAAGCTACCTCCGATTAACATGCAAGAGTGAGGAGGAGGACGGTGATAATAGAGAGAGAATCTCATTTCTTGGACTTCTCTCCACTCGGACCATAGTCGAGTGACCATCTGGGAAGTGTCTTTGGCTTGGGAACCATTCATTTTCCTACTTGTCCCCTTACATGAAGATGTCCAGTAATGTCGCCTTGGATAATTGCAGCGTCATGCTTAGTATTATCTGTACAGCACTCTGGCGTCCAGGACAGGCACATCCACATTCCCATGAAATCTGAAGGAAGTTGCGTTCATTATGGCCACCAAGCAGCAGTTTCAATGTTTATCCACGACAACATGGGTTGCTGGGAAAGTCAATATAATACTGGACAGCCGACAGTAAGTAGCTCCTCCGATTAGGACACACCAGAAAGATCCGTCTCCTGCCTTGGCATCATGACCACCAATTGCAGCTTGCCTTGCTGGCACAGTTTTACCGGGTTCTTAAAGATTGAAACCCTCGCAGTGTTATCGTCTACAATAACCACATGCGCTATGCTGTAAGATTCACCCCGTTCAACTGCAAACTGCCACTCTCTGGTGGATATGTTGAACCAGTCCTTCCTTTTAGTCGTGGTTGCTTTAACTTCAATGTACTCTCTATCAGCTTCATTCTCCCCAATGAGGATGTCATATGGAAGCCCGGTTTCACTAAGTTCATTAACCCAGTTCACCGCTTCTTACCAGCATTCCCTGTAAAATATCTGAAAGCAGCAAGCTCACCAAGCCTCCCAGTCAACATTGCTTTGGCTCCATCAGGATTGCCAGTATTAAGCTTTCCTTTCCGGCTAAAATTGGGTGAACTCTTTGCAGGCACATCAGTCATAGCATTTGAATCAACAGAATTCAATTCTGCGTTCATAACAGTGTCACAAAATTGGGCAAAATATTCTTCATAATTTTGAACGTTCACCAGAAGCCCAGATGTTGCAGCTGCATTTCCTCCATTTTTCCAATCAGCATCAATCTCTGTTGGAACCACATTTTCCATCATTGCAACCACTGTTTCTGAATCAACCTCAATTTTGTCATGTGAGATGCTATATACTGCTTGTGTCCTGAAATCATTTTCACAAGCATAACGAAAATCTGGAGCAGCTCTCCAATTCACTGGTGGGCAATTAGGGATGGTACCTGACTTCCTCCGGGAATTGAAAATGGTTTGTTCACTCATTCCTCCTAAAGCAGAAATTATCAGGAGGGACTTATCAAGGTCTCTTGAAGGCAGAGATGCAAGGGACCAAATGGTTTCTTCATTAGGTATTTTTGTCACCTTCTGGCTATTCAATATGAAAGTCTCTGTCTGCTCCTCAGTGGAACCTGATCCCACCATAGTCGTAATCATGTGAAGGAAATTTGCTATGTGTAATTCTGGATTTCCATCAAACCATAATTGAGAGAGCTCCAAAAATAAAGCATGAGAATCTGATTGTTGAGCAACATAAAGAACATTTCCCTGCAAAAGTCAGATATAAGACATTATAGAAAAAATCCATTCTGCTATTCATGGTCACTATCGTTACACAGTAACTATATCTGGTTTGTTTGCATATTATGATATCTTAGCCCAAGTGTAAAGGGTCCTCCACCTCAGCTTGTACTCAAAGCTGCAGATCTTTGAAGGATTACCAAGTATATCTCTTTCAAACAAACGCTACACAATATTCAGCTTGGTTTAACAAACCCATATGAGTTCTGTGCTCAGAACAAAAGTTGTTAAGTTTCCTCAAAACAAATTTCTTTAATCTGGACCAAAAGTATTAAGCTGAGAGCAAGCACCTAACCACTTTTCAAAAGGCCCCCTCATCAGATATTCCTAGTCGAGATTTAACTTAGCTAGAGGTGATTTTCTGTTCCTGGGTAGATGATGTCTTTTCAAATGATATAGCAACATTTTCTAGCTTCTTCACTAAATCAAACTACTATGGGAATTTGACTTTCAACGTTCAAGAAGCTTCATACCTCTAGTTAACAACTGCAGTCATATTTCTTCTTGGATGAACTGCCACAACTTTTGATCACATTTCTGTAGAACAATTTTTCAACTACTACTAATTGCAACTGTTTAAGACTGCCAAAACCAGACTGCTTAAGCTGTAAATATCGCTGAGGATGCACACTGTAGATGTAGCGTTGGGCATAGGGAAGTGCCCAGTCAATCAATTGGGCTTTTAAAGTACCATCTGCTGAACCATAATATATTGCTTCACGAGTTACAAGCTGCCAAGAAATTATCGATAAGGAGAAGAGCTTTGTCAACAGCTGATTGTTGGAATTATATGTTTGTCAATAAATGCTTCTATACTTGACAGTTAATAAAATACTTAGTACAGGTAAAGTAGTCTCGAATTTATCTTTCAAACTTCAATGTAAATCCAACAGCATGCTATAAGCCTATAAGTGCACCCTAATTTTGAGCCTTCCATTAAGTGAATGACATGCATTTTAGTGTCATAGTCAACACAGCCGCAAAAATATTCAAATGCACAAAATTCATACAAAAACTTGCAGTTTAATTATTTTCTTTTCACTATCCAAATGGCATTTCATATCACAAACCACGCCTTCTATTACTCAGTGGGTTTTCATTTCACTATCTCAATGCAAGAAACTCATACAAGATTTTTTCATTATGGGTTTACCAGGTCATTTTGTCAGTAAATAATGAGCCATTGTAAATATAGGTATGTCAAAATTGACATATTAGGCCGTGTGTTGAGCATATATGCTAGTGCCCTTTGCTCCTGTGGCTCTGTGTTTATGGAGAAGGGGGGAGGGGGTGGGGCATGCGTACCTCTGAAAGTGCAGGAATCCCCAAGGTCCTCAGGAGCTTAGTAACACTTGCAGGAAGCATCTCTTGATTGTCGCTGGGTTCACCAAAGTACAGAAAATTAATGTTTTCTACATACTTAAGTTCCTTTCTCAAACTCTCATCGTCAGACCAGCACACTATACCAAAGGAAGGATGCAGGGATACCCACTTATCAAGCACTGTGGGGAGCATGGTGTATTCTGGTTTTGTCAAACATTCTTTGAAATAGCTTATATCCTCCGCAGTTATGGATCCTGAGACTAATCCATCATTCCACTTCAAAAAAATTTGAAAAACCTAAAACATGAAAGGAAAAATTCTTAGGCTTTAGGATCAACGAACCTCATCACACCTGAGTACAATTCAAGTTGGTTACTCACTCTTTTAGCTACTTGCGAAGGTAAGGCAGTAGCGGACAACTCCACCAACAATTTCACATAAACATGAAAAGAAGGGCCCTCAAGAACACCGCATTCCCTGACAAAGAAATCATAAAGACCAGGGTAGATATTGTCCAATGTCTTGCAAGGGAGGCCATCAGTTGCACCCACCAATCTACACTGAGAATATACTTGATTTATTTGTTTCGCTAAACCAGTGGAATCATGCCAATACACTTCTTTAGGGGAACAAAATATGCCAAAAACCAGCTCCTCCTGCCGAGATCCAGATGCACTTGGAACAAAGATAAACTGACTCGTTCTAATCTCTTCACTCATTCTTATCTGAGAAGAAGCCAATTCATTCCAAATAAATGAATATAACCTTGCCATTTGTGCTACGCTGGAAAGCAAAATGACACATAAATGAGAACACAGATCCGAGTAACAAAAATAAAAACAATGAGTATAAAATCAAGAAGCCAACCTTATTGAAAGTTGAACAAAGAGATATTCTATTACGGTAAATAGTGTACCAGATCTTACCAATAGATTTTTTAACTAAAATTTCATGTGACAATGCATTAAAGAGTTCCACCCATACTGTTTCATAACTATGAACTCCTTCAACTGGATCCTGAACGCTAGATAGATTCAGTAAACATATAATCAACATATAGCAGATACAGCGGGTCTTAACATATTTATCTCCATCTCTCTATTGAAACTTCTAGAAAGAATCCTGAAACACGTATTTGGAAGAGAATTGTCTTCGATTTTGCTTACTTGATGAAATTTATCATATATCCAATGACAGTCAGAGAGAAACAAAATCAAAAGTACAGAGCAATAAAACAATATAAATACGAGTTGAAGCTGGTCAAGTTGAAAGGAGAGCAGCACAACACTTATTGTTAGAAGTACCAATTGGTCCACATACTGACCACACACCTCTTGGCCACTTTCAGATGACAAGAAAAGCTTAATTGAAATCAGAAAAAATTTGGAAAAATGAACATATCCTCCCTTGCAAGGAGAAATTTTACTTGAAAAGCGACTAATTTTCAAAATTTTGAGAAAAAAAAAAAAATTAATCTTTCAGATAAAGAGAACCTTGGTGCACCAGAAGTGCGGACAGAATTTGTTGAGGGCCTTTACCTATCGAGGGATAGAGGGAAAAGATTGAAACAAAAGGGGTTAGAAAGAGTGGTCGTGAAAGTAAATCACTAACTCCAGCACAAGTGTCCCAAGAACTCCTAAGTCACATTCTCCATTTGATTCTTATGTCTCACAAAAAGATTAAGTTTCATTTCCAGCACCATATTCGAACAGAGGGCATCAATCTGCTTTACCAAAATCTCCATCATAAGAACTCCCTGTTCATCAATTAAAATAAATTACACTACGATAAACGTCAAATTGACAATATATATTATATCCTAGAATGGTTCTTTTTCTCAGACAAGCTAAAGTTTCATAATCCATCAGCGTCCAGTATTATTACCAACCAGAAGAATTATAAAATAGGCATTTAGACAATGGTTCACCATTGACACTTGAAGGATGAGATATAAATCACTTCCTACTGGGTAGAATCCCAACCTTCGGAACTTATCTCTCAAAATCATATTAATTAATGCGCAGCTCAAACAGCCCAATTACTTTATAGTGGCAAAAGGCAATCTTTCACCAAAGCAGTAAAAAATGATTATATACTGCAATTGACTATCTAAGTTCAAATTCATTGTAGTAGAGCAAATTAGATGAGATATCTATGGCATGAGAACCAAGATCTGGTCCTCTTGCCCCATCCTTCCTTCTCTTTCTATCACTACCTTTCCCTTCACAACCAACATGGTTGTGAATGATTTCCTTCAGAAAAGAAAATCAAGAGTGATTTGCAAACTGGACATGGAGAAGGCCTATGACCAAACTGGAAATGGAGAAGGCCTATGACCATGTTTCGTGGGAGTTCTTGATGCATATGTTAAGATGAATAAATCTTGGTGACTAATGGTGTAGATGATTCCAAAATGCGTTTCTTCACCAACTTTCTTGGTTATGGTGAATGGCAATCCAAGAGGTTTCATCAAGTCTTCTAGAGGATTGAGGCAGGGTGATCCTCCATCACATTTGTTGTTTCAGTTGCTTATGAAAGTATTAAGCATGATGCTGCTACTGATGAGGGCTTGTGTAATGGCTTCAAGGTTGGCAATGCTTGCGATGCAGTTTCCATATCCCATCTTTTATTTGTGGATGACACCATCATTTTCTTGGAGGATGACATCAAACAAAATTTTCACTTTAGAGGCATATTGCTATTTTTTGAAGTTGTTTATGGGCTAGAATGTAAATGCGCAGGAAATGTCTCGCATTCTTGGCTATAAGGATTTTAGCTTACCTATAAAGTATCTGGCATTGTTATTGGGATCCACTCATATAGCAAAAACTGTTTGGCATTTAATGACACAAAGAATTGAGAAGAGTTTAAGCAGGTGGAAGATGGCCTATTTGTCTAAGTTAGACTTGCATAGTTGAAGCATGCTCTCTCTAATCTTCCGATCTGCTTTCTCTCTTCGTTTCCAATCCCAATCTCGTTGGCAGAAAGACTTGAGAGCATATAAAAGATTCTCTGGGGCAATTGGGATCACAATCTTCTAGTTAATTGGAGCATTGAAATGGAAGAGATATTTAGACAGTCGATCACATTAATTGACATTGAAATTTACCGTTTTATGAGGTTGGTCTAATAAGGTAAGATATAAAGATTCTTAATTAGTCTAAGGATATGTTCACCAAAAGTCATAAAACTTATCACAAAAGTGCAATCAAGTCCTAAAACTTGTCAAATTGTGCAATCGAATCCTAAAACTTGTCAAATTTGTGCAATCGAGTCCTTTCGTTAACTCTGTCCAATTCAACTAACGGAAATACTGACATGACATTTTTTATTACTTTCTCTCTCCCACATGATGCTGACGTGGCTAAAACAAGAAAAATAACCCCAAAACAACGTTGTTTTGATCCAAATTTAATTTTAATACAAATATCAGTTTGTGTGTGGGACAGAAACAGATAACTAAGATGATTCCTCTCCCTTTTTCAGTTCATTTGGAGAGAGGAACAAGAGGGCATTCCAAGGAGCTGAATCCTCTGGGGATTCCTTTAGGGATAATGGGTTGTACAGCCTTCACTTTTGGTATAGCAGGAAAGTTAAACTACATACATTTATTGGAAATGCTGGAAACACTCTTTTGTGCATAATTCTGTCTATGGGTGACGTGCTGTTTTGTATAGGGAGGGTACCGCCTTATTACCTTCTTAATGAAATTTTATTTATCATGAACTCAACTAAGTTTATAAAATGTTAGAACTCCAGCTGTAAGCTTGAGCTGATTGCTGTGGCATACTCGCAAGAGAAGGTTTAGTCAGGCAGATTTGCCATACAAATTAAGAAATTGGATATCTAAAAGCAAAAGGGTTGGAAATGGTTGAAGTAGGAGTAAAAGGGGCCTAATTTGTCATTCTGAACGCCCTTATAGACGCAACAAAAACCATCAATGGTTGACTCCTAATAAAGGCGTGTAAAGGAGATGCTTTTTGTCTGACCAAAAAATAAAAGGGGCTGCTTTTCGGCTGGGCAATTGACCAACAATTCAGAGAGGTCCAAATGTGCAAATGATTATACATGCCAACAGATACCATCAATAGTTGACTCCTAATAAAGGCTTGTAAAGGAGATGCTTTTTGCCTGACCAAAAAATGAAGAAGATCCTATATGGCATGGCCGTTGACAACAGTTCAGAGAGTTCAAATTGTGCAAATGATTTTACATGCCAACAGAGCGGAGGAAACTCATCATTTGAGCCACAAACCATACATTTTCACCTTGATCTTGTTGGTATCGAAGGAGGTTACAGCAAGAATCAGATCCACAGTTACCATACATCACAGAACTCTTCAGTTGAGGAGATTTTGGCACTATATTGTTCAGTAAAGACTAGATCCCAAACCTTATATGTATCAAACGCCAACGGACAGATCTAATTTGTCATTTCAAAAGACTGAAGTTGAACAGAGAAGATTATCCCCATGAGCTCAAATTGCTTCTGGTGGTTCAATAACTTAAAGTTTTCAATAAACTAGGAGTAAACTCTTTATCAAACGCATGACTCGAAAATCCTAGGAAAATACTTGATTCCATATGGAACAACTGAAAAGCTAAATAGGCAACAAAAGCCCAGAGGTCTCTGAATTTATACACCATTCTCATAGAATGTGCAGAACTGATGTTTTGTGGAAGAATTTCTCATACAGGATATACCTCTGGGTACCACATCAATTTAATTATTCTATTTATCAATTAAAAGTTTATTTTCCACCGTGTGATGTCAAAAATGCATACCTCAAATTTGTCACTTAACAGAAACTATTTATCAGAGTATTACATGGACCGAAAATGCCGTGAAATCTCATGACATAGTTACGATTCTCCAATGCATATAATCCAAATCTAGATCGGTTAGCTCATACAGAATTGGGATTTTTGAACTCTGGCAAATTTTTGACAATGTGCCGTGCACAAACAACCATAACATATCTTCTTTCCTTTTGAATTTAAATAAAAGAACAAAAGAGATGAAATAATTATCAGCTTTCCTCTTTCAACATAAGAGATGCAAAGAAACGACACGTAGGGATCCTAAAGTATACCTGGCCTTGAAAAGGTTGCCACATCTTCTCCAAACTTGCAACATTGCGAGAACATCATCTAGGTTAACTTCAGTCTTGAACCCAATACCACTTAGCAACTTTTCACTTCTCACCTATTGAAAGGACAAACAGCGCACAATAAACAACATATGAAGTTTTGCCAGCAGAGGCCTAACATTATAAAGGGACATAAACGGCCTCGATTTCGGTCATTAAGAATTCAACGCATGCCAAATTGTTAGTTATGCTTGTTCAATATGCTTCTCAGAAACATGTCAATGAGTGAATGTCCCTTCAATATCATCAAGATGATTGGCAAAGTATATACAGGATCCAAAACTTGTGCTCATTAAAGAAAGCAAGATATATGAATATTGTTCACTAAGATCACAGCAATCAACATAGAACAAGTTGAAGTAAATAGGAGCATATAGGGCTTTGACCTCAGAGCTAACCAAGTGGCATCTTTATAAACAGACAGAGAATGAAAAGGTAAAGAATAAAATTGAATCTTGTATTACAGACATTACGAGTGAAATGTAGAGATAAAATTTGCAAACAGGAAAGTAAGCTAAAAGGCGAGACTATGGCCCAAGAAGTGAAAATTGCCTAACCATTGGGACGGCATAGGGAGCAGAAGCGCTCAAAATTGAGCGCACTGCCTCACAATCATAGAATAAATCCTTAGGGCAGTGGAGATCATCGTCAATGCTTGATACTACCCACTGGAGATCACAGATGTTGTTCATAAACGATGACTTGAAGGGTATTGGATCCCCATTAGATGTAGGGTAGCAATAACCTTTTACTTTATCACAATAAAGATGTTCCCAGTAAGTATCAAGAACCTCCAACAGATATTTGCTACTCTCCTTATTGCCTTTTATAGAAAACTGGGATAACATTTGAACTAGCTCTTTTGATTCCCAATCTGTCACAACCAACCCAGGGGTGATAAGGTCCATATCCAAAAGCATTCTTTTAGAGGTTTCAGGATGTATATCAGTAATACTCTTCTGGACTTGAACTACTTGCAGAAAATCAGCAATACCCATTTCCTGAAAAAATTCCCTCCACTTCATCTTTCCGCAAGAGAATGACTTGGTGACTGGATGTTTCAAATAGGATGAGTCAACCACATGCCATCCACATTAATCAGCTGATGTATTTTTATAGGATTCCCATAATCTTCACTGAAATGAATTGGCACCTCAACAATGCATTTGAAGCCATAATTTGTCAAAATTAAAGCTTTATTTCTCAACTCTGATACAATCGAATCCTTGTCAACCCGGCAGCCAGATTGCAGATGGATCATCACAAAGCAAACATATTCTATCATTAAGTTCTTATCCATGCTATTCCCGTCAATGGATAGAGAAGGCAAGATGTGTACTTTAACAATTTCATGCGCTGATAGCTGCTGAACACCAATTTTGTGAAGCAACTTTGTGACATTATCCACATAATCCAGATCCAAACATGAGAAATCATCTGTCACCGAAAAGAGGGCAGGGCTTACAATACGGAGTTTCCTATACATACTGGGAAATGCTCTAAGCCCGTGCTCACCATCAGATCCACTGCTCATGCCATCAGTATGCAACCATATAGTACCTCTGTCAAGTGAGCTGTAAGTACCATCAGAAAGTGGAATAAATGCAATTTTCTGAAGGTTCTTTATGAGATCTTTCTCCATTCTAGAGACATCAGCAACATGACCAGAGGACTGAAATGACATCGTGTAAAGAACGTTTAGCAAGCGACATAACCAGGACAGACCAAGTGACTGGAGACCATTTTCCTTGTTACACAAAGAAGACAAGAGCTGCTGAAAAGTTTTGGGACCATATTCCTCAATACCTAATGCCCTTGCTAGTGGATCAGACAGAATTATGTCCTTGTTCAAGAACCCAAGGCCAAGGTGCTCTTGCAGCAAACCATCAGATAGAAGAGTCCGAGCCTGCTCATCCCAACCTCTCAAAACCTTACATGGAGGAACCCACTTGCTGCAATCTCCTTCCAGGAGTAAGCAATTTGACATGCGGAGCCTGGAAATTATCATCCTTGGAAGACTAGCAAAAAAGCCATGTACTTCACCAAGTAGTGGAACAAAGCTCATACATGCTGAAATAGCCTTACCTGGATTCTCCCTAAAACAAGGAAGGGCACAAAAAGATTCCTTTGCACTTGCAAACAACTCAGGACACTCTGACAGTAACCATTGGTTCCAGGGACTATCTCCATCCACTTCCTCTCTTGATGAGGGAAGTACAAAGTCACCTTGGAGAATAAATTTTAAACCGTAAGTTCACAGAGGAAGAAATGCAAATACTGGCTGTTGCGCTAGAAAGGGGATGTAATAACCACAATCTCCTTCCTGCAGTGTAAATGCCATCGCAATCTCCGTAGTTTGCACATCATGCCAAATGAAATCTGACTGCAACTTTTGAGAAACTGCCAACCATGTCATTTTGTCTTTCCCATGAGATACCTTGACAATATTATCCCCCAGAACCTCTTTTCTTATAAAAATCAGTGAATCGTTCAGCATGTTTCTAAACTTAATACACTGGAGACGATGAAGAAAGAGTAACAATGATGGATGAAGATCTGAAAACATAGCTAAAATGCTTTTCATGGCACTTCCTTCCGACAGTTTTGATCTAAAAGGGAGTACAATACAAGTGTTCCAGCAGCTACCATTCATTTCATCAGAATCACTAGAAACCAGCCTAGAAAATAAATCGACATTGCAAGCAGGGATAAGAGTTGGCAAGACAAAACCAATTTGACCTTCAGTTATGTCAAACTTCACATGAAATCCATTAGAATGTATCTCTGGAGCATCTGTTACCTAGAAAGTTATTGAGCAGAGTCAATTAGATCGATCTTAACTCACAGTAATCAGACCATAAAACAACCTGATTTCAGATGATTTGTTATGGCTCTACAGAAAATCATACTTACATTTGAAGGGAGATGTAAAAGGACAGAAGATATAAACACAGCTCGTGCACAGAGCTGTTCCAGTTTATTTTCATGAACATAATATGAGATGATAATGTTGGCCTAACCTTTTCTATATTAATCTTTGTAACAATAGCACTATGAGAATATGCTTTCTCTCCAGACAAAGGAGACAAGACCCTTATTCTCATGCAATTAAACAACAAGGTTCGTGTTGACTCCAATTAACAGATGAAGACTGATTTCTCAAAATGTTAAAAATAAATTTCTTTCAAATTAACCATATAAGCAATGAGATCAGGTCTCAACCACCTTCACCTGTATCTGCAAGCAAGGTTCCTACTTGCCAAGAAATACCAGTTGTGAATATTCACTATCAAAAAGGATGAGTCAACTTGATGATTAAGCTCTCCAAGGATTTAAACCTTAAGGTGTAATAACATATAAGGGAGGGTTTTTCTAGCCTTGCATCAAATATAGAGGACATTCATGCGCCTAATCCATAATTTGCGTAGAGCAATTCTAAGCATTACAGACAGCTACATACTCAAAAGTCTCACTGGCCTTTCATACTTAAAAATAAGGCATTCGCAATGATTCTTAACAAGGAAAAAGAAAGTTAATTGAATGCTCTATCCTTCACCTTGTTTGATCCGACACTTTGGATTTGGTAGCATATTGGGAATGAATTAAGTTAGATTGCACTTCTAAATTTCAATGAAGACATATACGAAAGACCACAAGTTCTTAATCGTAAAATCTACAGTGAGCACTTAAAATCAACAATCAGTTCTCGATTGGAATCCTGCTGCTCAAAGGGAGGAAAGTGCACTAGATTCCAGGTCGATTTCTAAGTTATAATCTTAATCACCGAAAACTCTGGCAGAAGCAATCCAATACAATGATAATGTTGCAGAATAACTGCTTGTTGCTTCTGTTTCACACATGTATGTGCCCAGGCTTATTGCATGTTTGAGCACAATAAGTGCCCGGTGCAAATGCATACTCTGTGCGTGCGTGCGTGCGTGTGTGAGAGAGAGAGAGAGTCATTTTCTCTTTTATTCTCTTTCAAATCACTGTGAAGTTAGTCGAATGACATAAAGGCAGAAGCAGGAAAATAGACTAAGAAAGGATGAATAACAGTAATGATGACTCTTGTAACATACCTGAAATACTGATTTGAAGCCTATCCCTTTCTGCCCAATGTATCCAGCACGAGATCCTTTTTTTGTTGAATTTCCAACATCACACAGAGATCTGATGTTTTCAGCTGAAAAACCGTGCTCATTATTTAAAATAATGATACCTGAATCTTGAAGAATAAATGTTAAAGTTGGTTCCACATTTTCCAGATAAACATTATCATCAGCGTTCTGGACCTGAATCAAACGTCAGGAGATGCAGTCAATACACCATGATAGAATGACAGGTTGCCTTCGGCAATACAAACGTAAATGCACAAACATTTGCACAAACATTAAAAGATGTCAGCATGTTTGCGCAACTGTAAACAATGTTTCTGGGAACACCACAACAAGGAGAAATCATGTGAATCAATCCCTAAAAATTGACAATACATATTGAAACAAACTGGAGAACTTCCTTATTTTTCACAGGATCCTCAATGCAATGCCCATGAATAAAACTTCACAATTCACCTAGCGAGCATATGAATTGCAACATGTAGAGAATATAGCCATATCTTTTGTGTATAGAGGTGAACATAATGGAGATCAAGGCCATATATACATATACATGCATATAGACATTTATTAACGTATGTATAGATATATCTATATATTAATGCTCATCAACTTCTTCATAAAAACTCTCTTCTCAGAAAGAAAGCTTGAATTATGTACTTGTTTTCTTGCAATCTACAAGAACAGATGTCCAGCAAAAAGTTCCAACTCTGTGGTCAGAAGGTCTCCTATTTTGACTCCATTGAGAATATACTATCAGATTCTAGCTTGAGGGGCTGCAACTTCTCCACGCATCATTCCATATATGTGAATTTGGATACCGTTTCTCCCCACACTAAGTTTATCATCTGCAGGAATTTCTATACCATATTTCTTTTGTGGCTTCTGATAATTTCAATTCCTCCCACATATCATGCATCTGTCAGCTTGAAATGGTGAAAATAAGAGAAAACTCATTATAAAGATTAAGGATATAAGATACATATTAAGGTAACCTACAAATGCCTACACTAACTCCAATTGAGGTCATTTCTAAGTGGGAATTTTCCAATTACAAGAATGGATAAATGACATGACCACTAAAGATCATCACTGACCATAAATCAAACAATTAACTAGAGCAAAAGCATAAATAGGCATCCAATGGGGCAAATAGATATTGTAAACTCACAGCACTATCTTGCTAAATGATGACTGCTACTGGAGAGAAAAAAACTAAGATTAAAGAAACACAACAGTGAACTTACTAACTCAAGAAGAAAATGAGAATCCTGAGAGTATAACTCCTGGGAAAGACAATGAAGTGCTCTCCCCAGACGGGCATGTTGCTTTTTCAACAAGCTACTGTCTGTACTAGAAAGACTAGGATCAAGACCAAATTCTTCTCGCCTGATAGATTCAATGATTGAGCAAGCGTCCTCGTATTCAACGGTTTCATTTTGTGCCAGACTCTTATCTATGCAAACTTCTGGACTATCAGAACTTTGACAGATTTCATTATTTATGATACTCTGACCCTTAGAAACAAGAGAGAGCACAATCTTGTCTTCTTCCGCAGGAATTGATTTTTGTGGATTGTATATAGCAGACAGTGAGCCTGTGCTTGACTTAGAGGCATCAGCTTTGAAGGATGGAGCTTCACAGGCCTTACATATTTCACCATCAGTAGAGGAGCAGAAAACACGGTAGTCATCAATCCACTCCACAACACCGAGATATAGTCCCACTTCATGAAGCATGATCTGTTCCTCCATAAGCTTACATTCTGACAAGATGGTTGAAGGTACATGTTTAATGACAGATTGCATGCCGTATAGTAACACATTAGCAGCAAAAGTACGAAACTCTGAAGGAATATAACCAAGGCATTCAAGAAAATATCTCGATGCAACAAGCACTGCATTACATGTGCTAGTGGAATTCTGGAATGATCTATTAGCATAAACTCCATCCAACAGCTTTGACGTACCAGATGCTTTTTCTTGCATCTGAAGATTCCAACTGTCAGTCAGATGATCATTGAAGATGACTTCAAATGCACGACGTGCATGGCATTTTAAAAGAGACACAGGGACATATTTTTGTCCCCCAACTATTGAGAACAAAGAGAGCAACTGAACGGCTGTCTGGAAAGGTGATAATTGAAGGGCACATTGCAGAAATGAATCCAGGCTAGCTGAACTATCAATCCGGATCACATTACCATCTTTTGTCACTATACACAACAAGTCTGTTCTATTAACTTCATTCAACAACCATCCTACAAGAGGGCCAAGATGTGGAGCGAACTCAATCTCCCAATGTGACCAACAACTTAAATCTGACAGCATGGGCGCCCTTAGTAAGACTTCAATTGCATCCTGAGATGAGACTGATTCCAATATTCCTATTTTCGGTGAGACATCAGTTCCTGTACCAATGGTTTCAAGTTCAACCGCAAAATCATCATCAAGCGCCAGCATAGCCTGACCATGGGCACCCATCAATGTCTGAGAGAAAAGGACGCACTTTGACATTGCAGTACCTCTATAATCCCCAACAATATTTAGAAAATCCTCCACTGAACCAACTTCCATTTTGAAACTGAGATTGGGGAATTGCTTCAAAAGCAATGTTGAAATCATCTGTTTGGTCACTACTTCACCGTCCCACAAGCTATTCAATGCTTGTGATATTAGTACCATCAACTGATGCTGCAGCATGCAAACCTCAAAGTGGGACTTCTCATAAATGTCACCATTCAAGAACTGTTTCAGCCCAGTAGGCATGAGAGATATGTGTTCTGTCAGAAAACTGAAAAACTCTCCATAACCGAGTGACTCAAATTCATGAAAGAAAAATTGCTTTGCCAGCCAAGAGCCACAGTCAAGAAGCTTTCTCAACAAATTAACTCTCATCTCCAAAACTGATTTGCTGTTGCTTGTTTTCTCATGATCAAGCTGATAACAAGCACCAATTTCTCTGGCAATGTCTTTAAGAGTGACACCTATCAATTGATAAGTAAGTAGATGATATCACAAGACTCGTCTATGAAAACGCACCTCAGCATCAACTGCACAAGTGTGTGACATCTCAGAAAAAAAAAAATGGAAAATAAAGGTGAACATTGAACAAGCCGTAGCAGCATACAAGCCACCTTGGTAGAGTTTCAATCGAGCACATTTCTAAAAGATCAATTGGTCCATTGTACTTGAGAAACTCAAGAGGATCAATTGCATATTAATATATCTCAATCCCAAATCAAAAAATGAGTACCTTAGTAAATAGTAGATAGTCCATGATAAAATTCAAATATCCCAGGGCAAGATAGCCCAATTAAAGATGTATAGATGAATAAAATTTCATCCAAATGTCATATATCAAGATAAATCTCCATGATTCAGTCCTACAAGTTTGTTCTAAATTATAGTTGACTCCATTGCTTCCAGTCAACTTATGCACGTAGTCTGTCCATTTTTCTTCCATAATCATGCAGAGACTGTAACTCAAACATTTTTTTCCATATTGGTCACATGCCACTATCATTAGTCAATATTTGCCCAAAATGAATTCCCTACACACATAAACGAATGTCATGATTTTCTGCATCATTTATTCCAAAAAAAAAAGTTTGCTCATTTTTCAATTATCCTGTTGTCTAAATTTTATCTGAACCACTGATTAATCAAACGAGTACTTCAAAAAATCTAGTCCATCCATTGATATAACATCACAAAATTCTGTCAAATTTCCAAAATGATGTTAAATGAATGTTCTTTCCAGAGCTTAAGCAATCATCAAAATTCGTTTATATCTTAAATCGGGCAAATCCTTACTCCTCCCTGTTGCATTCACATAAAACGCAGCATAACCATGTAACAACATCAAGCAAAGAATTGATGACAGGAATTCAATGATAGAAAAATAGGAAAGAAAGAAAAATAACAATTTGAGAAATATTTGCTGGGGGAAGAGTAATAATGCATGAAAAAACTTCCTTAACCCAATGGGTTCCTCAATTAAATAAATAAAAAATTTGGTGAAATCTCCTCGTCTTTGCAAAGAACCCACTAAATTGACCCACATGTGTATGTAACTCAATTAAACAATGGATGGAGTCCATTAGCATTGTGTTCCGTGAATTTGATGACGGAATCTCATAAGAACAAAAATTACACCAGTAAAAGCACATTAAGCGCAATTGTTAGGAAAAAAGGAAAAGGAAAAGCAAAAGGCCAAAAACCAGCAAGCTCATGGCCTCCACTAACCATCACAGTACCCAGACCTTAGAGAAAGAACTTAACGAAGAAGTTGACTTAAAGTCCTTAGGGTGCGTTTGGTTCGGTTTTTAGGTAAAGTCTATGGGGAAATGCAAAATCCTTTCGCCCAAAGGGGTTTAATGAAATGCTAGTTGTCCTAAGTCCTGCCAAGCATCTTCATTCCCTACCGCTCCCAAAAAAGGAAAGTCCAGGAAAAAAAAAAAAAAAACTACCAATCCAGATTGCGGAGAGAAAAGGCAATCACAGATCATCCATGGAAATTCGACCCAAGCTTAGCAAGGTTCTCTGATTAAAAAGCCTATTGCTAGAGCGCTGAGTACAGCATGATAAAACAAGAGAGAATTTTCCTAAGCCATTACTCATTCGACACACTTTCAAGCAGTCTCAAAACAGAGGAGACGAAACTTCAACAGCGTCACAAAACCTTTACCTTTCCTTCAACAGCCATTAAGCTCTGAAGAGCGGGCACTTGCTGCATGCTGAGTCCGAAGGAGCTCCACGATTCGACCTGCAGAGCCAAGACCGCGGCCTGCGAGACCTTCCAGGACGAGACGCTCTCGCCAGCCGCGAGCAGATCGCGCCGAGCCTTCGCGACGGCCCGGTCGATACTCTCCAGCCACTCCACGTTGCTCGGAACAGAATGTTGCTGATGCTGGTGAGCATGATGATGATGAAGATGATGATGATGATGATCTTGTGGTCCCGTGAGAAGAGTCGGAGGAGTCCAGGCTGTAGCGGCAGGATAGTGAAAATTCTGGTGTTGCTGCAGAGGAGGCGGGGGTCCACGGCCGCGTCCGCCGCCTTTTCCGCGGCCGCGGCCTCTTCCCCGGCCGCGGCTGGGAGGGCTAGGGCGTATTGGCGGTGACCGGTCCACCTTCTTCGTCGGAAGCAGTCGGAAAAGCACTGTGACGCGCCACGCAGGGAGCGAGAGAGAGAGAGAGAGAGAGAGAGGGAAACAGAGAGAGCACGTGAAACGGTGTCGACAACGGTCAGCGGTCAATTTTAAAGCAAAGGAAACCGAGAAGGAAGGGATAGCTTCTTTGTTAAGTTTGGCCTAACCTTTGTACTAATTGCTGAAACAGCACCGAGCTTTGGGATTCTTCTCTATTTCCTCCTCCAATACTTTCTCTTTTTCAATTAAACCCCTACTACTATGTTTAGGAAGTGAATGAAAATGGGGGTGAACGGAAGTTTTAATGGAAAATGGATGGATGATTTAGAAAATATTTTCTTGAAAATGATCACTTATATCGATTAAAATAATTGACTACTGAAAATGTTTTTATTATCGAGGACAATTTATATGTAAATATTTTTGCTAATAATGAAATTATATTTCATTTATTCATTTTTGTATGAGATATAATCGATCATATTTAAAATATATATATTTTCCAAGTCATTTATTTTTCGTGAAACAAACTAAACCTTAATATTTGTATGAGACAAAGATAGGTAAATATTTAGGTCTTTTGCATTTGCTTTTCAAATTTTTGTTACTCTTCCCCCACAGAGTTAACAAAGTATAAGTATCTATTGTGTTTCTGTTTATCTCATCCACGGTCTGTCCATAACTTTTTTGCAATGGAAGGTGGCAACGGGAAAAGTTGAGCTCTTTAGAATGATTAGGATGTTAGTGTGATTGCCTCAATTGTCCCGTGCTCTTTTATCTTCCACGAAATTACAAGGTTGGGCATGCTTGTGGGATTATGTTAACAGGCTCACTGATCACAAATCTTAATGTCTCTATGACATCCTGGATTTTTCAATTCTACTTTCAATTAAATTTATCAGGTCTTTCATCGACATGCCTATAGTGCTATTCTCAGAGCTAGTCACTCGTAAGATAACTAGACTATTTGGCGAAATCATTAAGAGATTTTAATACATTAGACTTGAGAATTCGACCAAGACTCGACTACTCGACTATGCTCATCTACACAGATCATTACAACATAGTTAAAAATCGACCAATGATCAGAGATAGGTTAGTTCGATTGAAATGTGTGGCTAAACGTGAGTGATTTCCACTAAATTGCAAAATTCTCGTCGACCAGCACTAAATTAATTTTTCTATCTTTTTGGTACCCTATGTCTATAATCGAAACCTCAAGATTTTCACGATCACTGAGAGTCGCCAATGTGTCGAATGGGTTCATAGTGACTCGAAGAAAATTGAGCATGGGTCATTTACACTAAAAAATTTTGAAAGCCACCCAGTAGCCTAGGTCACACTAAAATCGCACCAGAGTAAAATTAACTGCGAATTTGAATCCGATTTCAGAAATTGAAAGTTCTGTCATGTCACAAGTCATTTTAAGAACATCAACTCAATCTCCGAAAATTTTTCTGCAAATCGAGTTTTTGGCGGAAAAAGTCGAGATATGGTCATTTTCGACTAGAAAAATCAGAGGACCGTTTTTTATTGCGAAATTGAGATGCAAATGGGATTAATTGGTGAGGAAAAATACCAATTTGATCGGAAAAAACTCAGTTTGTAGAAAAAATCTTCTGAAGATGAGTCAACGTCCCTAAAATGATTTGTGACACAACAAAACTTCTAATTTCTGAATTCAGTTTCAATTTTATGGTTAATTTCACTCTAGCGCGATCCTAGTGCATCCTAATCTACCATATAGCTTTTAGAAATTTTCGTGCATTTGACCTGTGATTGATCATTTTCAAGCCACAATGTACATCTTCGACACATTGGCAACTCTCGGTTGTTATGGGAATCTCAAGGTTTCAAATACGGACATAAGGTACCAAAACGACAGAAAAATCGGTCAAATGCCGATCAACAAGAATTGTGTGATCTTGTGGAATCACCCAAACTTGATCACATGCCTTTGTAGAGTCGATCCTAAGTCTAGGTCCATTCATGGTATCAGAGCCACGATTTCGTTTTTAGTATTATCCATTCTATGCGCTTGATAGGTGAATCAAGTGCTGGGAAGATCTTCACACACCATGACAGATCCAGAGATTCTTGAAGCACCAGTTTCTCTTGCACCTTCTTCTTCTTCATCCACAACCCTCTCAGATTTTCGTGTTTCCAATGCCTCTAAGATAGACTATCTCTATGAAGTCTCTCTTAGTGATGAAACCAAGATCTCCGAAACTCAGCTTCCTCTTATGAATCCATATTCAGCCTTTGCTAAACCCACCTCATCATTCTCACCTATCCGTTCCATTCGCCAACTTATTCACCAAACATCAAAGCAAGTAAAGGAGTACGTTCAGTCCTCCAAGTTCGACCAGCACCCCATTCCTGCTACCGAAAAGGAATATTTTGTTACTCTCCAGATCCCTCCAGAATTTCCTAGACAATGGGTTCAACAGGGATATTCTCATGTCCATTATGGAGCTGTTCGTCTTGCCCTCACCTTCCATGGTCGTAAAGGTTTGCCAGTAGTGGCAAGAATCGCTTTATTGGATACCGGTTTTTACAATACCAACATGCTTGCATAGGTACTCGGACCACTCGAATGCCGGAAGTCTTTGTGACTTTGTATCCAAACTTCAACATCGCTCTTTCAGACCCCCAGCTTCTCTCTTTTTTAAAAGTTCAAGTTCAGCTCACTGGAGCACCCCAAACTGCTGACTCTGTAGCTGCTACCCTACATTACCAAATGGTTTACCGAGTGCAGAACCATGCCCTCGACCTCAACTTCAACAATGGTAATGAAGATGCGTTGTTCATATCCATGCGGAAATGACCAGGGCTTCTTGCATTCATGTACCCCGACATCCCGAAGGATACGTTGGCCAAACTCCTTCCGAGATACTTGGATCACCAACTATGAAAAGCTACACCAAAGATAACAAGCCTTTCCAGTCCACCGACTCGAGTTTGTAAGGAAAAAAAGATGGAACTGTTTCCATCAAATTTGGCAAAGAAAAGGAAGAAAGTCCTTCTATCTTCCAGGACCATCCTCATGATTGAACCATGTGTTCCGAATCCATTTCGAACCCGGACCCAAAAAGCATGTCCGACATTTTGACGGTGATGGACATCCTGTTTATCACTATAAAGACAACCATGGTCATTGTTTTTGGGATCCTTTTTGCCAATGTTCCTACTGTATAAATTCCCCCGACGAGGTAGATCCCCATGCAAAATCTCCTCCTCGACGAAAAAAATCCAAGGATAAGGTATACCAAAGGTACTTAGACGGAGACCCCTCCGTAGATACTCTTGGTGAATGTGACAAATACCAATTCATGGTGTCTTATGCACCACCTCTACCACCAGAGTCTAGTACCACATCCCGAACCTCGCCAGATCCACCAAAATCACCCCCACCTTCTCCTCCCCAGAGAAAGCAAGCTCTATCTCCATTCTATAAACCAATCCTTAAATGGGCTAAGAAACATTCTTATCCCCTCGAAGTTCCAGCAGAAACACCACCCATTTCCTCTATCGCCATGTTCCAAGATACTGACTTTCCCCCTCTGGTTAAGGAAAGTTCTAAACTCTCTTTCCCTGCTACAGAAGAGTTTATTGATCCACATGGCAGGTACCGCCATGTTCCCAAAATACCCACCCCCACTGACGTGGACGAACATGGAAGACAGAAGAAAACTCCTGCTGCTGAAGCCGTTTTAAACTGGCAATCAGAGACCCTGTTGGCACAGAACAATGCCTTCAAGGCTATTGACTCCAAGATTGGAAATGTGGAACAAGATCTCCGAAGATATGATGAAAGTACCAAGAAGATACTTTCGAGTTCCAAAAAGGCTCCATGCCTTGGAATCGGGACAACATCTTGGGTACCATTATCTTGAAAGTCCAAAGCCGAAAATAGACAAACTCAAGAAGCAAATTCAACTTTTTGAAGAAGGAAGGTTTAGACCTTTCGATCCATTGGCACCTCCTGTTCAAACTGGGTATGTATCCCCAACACCACAAGTGTCTGTTTTTGCCAATATCCCGGAGGATTCCTCCAGAAGAGAATCGAATATACGAGATCGTCTCAAAGCCTTGAAGAAAGAAAAGGGGAAAGAAAAAACACCACCTACAAAATCAAGCTCAATTGTTATTAGAGAAAGACCAAACCAGATGATGTTATCAAATCCATTAGAATTCTTTTTGAAGGATTTGAGTAATCAAGCAATTGATCCTATTACTCAACAGCCTGAGCCTGCTCCTGTCACCCAGAAAAAACAAATTCTGGTCACTGAACAAACTTCCCCCACTACATCAGATTCAGTATCTTTTTCTTCGTCTTCATCTTTCTCAGATCAAATGATCGATTCTCCCCCCATTGATCCACCAACCTCACAAATATTCATGGCTGACTCTCCTCCAGACTACGAGATGGAATCAAACTATTCTGATCCAGATCCAGAATTCGGACAGACAAGTAATCCCACCAGGAACAATTCTAGCAAGCATGTATCCATGGCATCGAAACAATTTTTCTCCATTGACGATATTCCTTATCCAAAATGGCCAGAAAGACTTGAAGAGTTTCATACTTGGTTGAATACACAAGCCCTTACCAACCATGATATGAGTGATGTCCTTTGCAACTTTGCTACAAGGTTCATAGGAAGTCTTAAATTCTGGTGGCAATCACTCACGAACAAGACCGGCTCACGTTTACGTTATCACCCAATTTCAGCCATGCCCTCACCTACCTATATCATGTTTTTGTGGGAACCCCCGGAGATCTCAAAGAGCTAAAAAGAAGAGAATTCTTTGAAAGAAGATGCTGCTATCTCCAAAAGAGGCATCTTAATAAGCATTACCGTCTAATGCTTCAGCTCTTTTACCAAATCGGCACAGATCCAAATCTAAAGCATGTCTTCCTCACTTCTATTCCTAAAGAACTATCACAGATGGTTGAAAGATCTTTCTTTGGAAAGCAGAGAAGGATACAAGACGTTCCCTTGGGAGAAATCCAGCAAGAAGTCCACATCTGCCTTGAAGAATTATGCTTAAAGCGCCGAATGGTCCAAACATACATCACAGATGACAAGCGTCTTGAATCAGCTTGTTCTCACCAGAAGTTAAAGATCAAATGCTCCAAACAGGATTGTGATGGTACTTGTGGCCATTATTCCCGGAAGAAAAAGCATTACAAGAAGTACTCGGTTAAAAAATCCAAACATGGTTCCAAGCATTTCCGGAAAAAGAAGAAATGGCGATATCTCCGCAAAAGAAAAGATCACATAGGCCATAAGAAATCAAGCCGTTGCTACATCTGCGACAAGAAAGGACATTTTGCCAAAAATTGTCCTCAGGCGAAAAAAGGTCAGAATCATCCGATTGAAAATGAGACAGGTATTTCTCTTGAAAATGATGATATTGAATCCTTATTATCTGCTGACGAAGAACCAATAGAACAGAGTCTTTGTGTTATTCCCTTCTATCAAACCTCCAGTGAAGTTGAGTCTGATGAATCTGAATCTGAAGACATCTTTCACATATCACCCATATCTTCAGAACCAAATCCAGACATATTCTCAAGTCAAACTCACTGTCCTCATTTCCCTGTGAAAATCTTCACCTCAAAATATGCCAAACCTATCAATGTCATTGCCCTCATTGATACCGGAGCAAGCTGTTCCATTCTGGACACCAAAGTTCTGCCTGAAGAATATTGGACTCCTCATATCCGATATTTCAACTCGCCTCGGGAGATACTTTCTCCACGAATGTCGAACTACTCCGATTCTTGTTCGCTTCTTCCCGAGAATGCTCCATAAAGGCAAAAATCTTTGGATCAAATCTCCCCAATAAAGATTTATTAATTGGGTGGGACATCATGACTCAAATCTCTCAACTCCGCATCATTCCCGGAAAAGGACTTAGATATAAAAATCATTTCTCTGAGTTCGTTGATATTCAGAGACTCTTTTCCATCCAAATGAGTTTGTTAGATCCAATCATGCAAAAATTGCTAGAATCTTGTTCGGAATCCCACTCAGAATTCGCTCAAAAATGTTCTCATCCTCTATGGAAAAATCCAGAATTCTTTGTTCGCCTCCCCTTAAAAAAAAATGAAGACATCAATCCAACAAAGGCAAGTCATGTGGGAATGAAGCCGAACACTTGGCTTTAGCTCAAAGGGAATGCTCGAATTATTGCGGCAAGGCCTTATTGAAGTTTCGATTCTCAATGGGCTTGCGAAGCCTTTTATGTCAATAAGCGCGCCGAGCGAACGAGAGGAAAAATGAGACGGTAATCAACTACCAACCTCTTAATCTTTTCCTCCAAGATGATAAGTTCCCTTTACCATCCAGAGATTCTCTCTTTAGTGGGTTAACCAAGGCCCATATCTACTCCAAATTCGACCTCAAAGCCGGATTTTGGCAGTTGGGCATTCATCCTGAAGACAGAACCAAAACGACCCTTGCAGATTTGCTTGGTCAAAAAGTCATTTCCTAGTTAAATTCTCGAGTCTGTTGCGTTAGAATCCCTTAACGGCTTCACTTGATAGACTAGTCTTCTCGTGAGTGGCCAACTTAGAGAAAATAACTATATCCGCGAAGATGAAATGCCCCAATCATTTTACTGAAAACAAAATTGGAAAATCGGGATGTCACATTGATGGTTACCTATAGGGATACTAGGCAGACCTGCTGTTAGAGGAGAACCTCAAATGGTGGCCGATCTCATCGATCCAGTTCACAACAATTGGAATGTTCCCCTACTTCACTAGCATTTTGATGATCAGGTCATAGCAGAAATTCTTACCATTCTAGCAAGAGCTCACTATGTCGCAAATAAACTAATTTGGACTGCAACAAAACATGGGCAATACACGGTGAAAAGTGCTTACCATGCTCTTGGAAACATAGCTATCAACCAGAGTAGCCACCGTGCCTCTACATCATATTAGACCCCAGGGGTACTGTGGCAAAGAATCTGGATAGTGAAAACTGCCCCAAAAATTCATACTTTCCTATGGTCTTTATGCCACAATGCACTATCAACAAAAGACAACCTATTTCAAAGACGCATTACCACAAATCCAGTCTGTGATCTCTGTCATCAACAAACGCCAGAAACTATGGAACACCTATTTATATTATGTCCATAGACTCAGGGTATTTGGTCCCACCCTCATATCAACATTTGGCTTTCACCACAGGCAATGTAAAGAATGGACGCTTGGCTCGTAGAGAGGGTTACAACACAACAGCTCTTACTTGGTTTGGAGACCATTGTCTCCGTTTTATGGCAGATATTAAGGGCACGTAATAATTTTATTTTCTGCAGTTAGCGTCTTGATCCAGCACATGTGGTGGAGGTAGCTTTAGCCCAGTTCCACATCGCCCAGCATTCCACTCGATCCCTGACAAGAATAGGGTGACCTGTTCCTAATCCTGAACATCTATGGAGGCCACCAGATCCGAGAGTTTTGAAGATCAATATAGATGGTGCGTATCAGCCTGCAAGCATAGAAGGAACTATGGCCTGTATATGTCGTGATTGTTATGGAAAACTCACTGATGGTTTCACCAGAAGTTTCCCAGCTTGTTCGGCCTTGCAAGCGGAGATCCAGGCACTTTCTCTCACACTTCACTATTTGTTGCAACACAGCAACGATATCGCCCCACTATTGATTGAATCTGACTACCTCACTCTGGTTGAAGCTATGCATGATCACAGATCTATGCCATGGGAGGCTCATGCACTGTTTGAAGAAGCCACCTCTTTGCTCCCCTGTTTCCCTAATCTTCATCTTCAACATTGCCGAAGAGAGGCGAATTTTATAGCAGATTAGGCCGCCAAGGCCCACGGTAGTGGCGCCTTAACCCCCAACTAGGCTGCTTCCCCTTCCCTTTACTTGTTGGATCTTCTATATGCTGAAGCACTTGTTTCAGGTTGCTCTTTTCCTATTACTTAAATGCAAAGTTCTCTTTCGACCAAATAAAAAAAACTACACTATGCAAAGAGTCATTTATTCAATTTGTGACTTTGCTCGAAAACGCATCATTTTCTTTTCGGCCAGGTCAAAATAAAATCTTTATTTGATTTGAAAATCATTTATCAAATTAAACACATGAAATGAGTGGTCGCATGCTTTGGGCCTCTGTTCATGCGTTTGAATTGCGATGGCTATTTTTTTTTTTTTTTTTTTACCTCCAACTGCATTATCAAGCCTATCCTACACTTGAATCCAATCCCTTCGGTACATGAACTGTGGGTAAGTTCACCAATAAAGAGGTTTTCTGATGTCACGCTTTAATTTATTCCTCCGAGCTTGACCGAGGAAAGATAATCAAAGAAAGTGTGGAGAGCAATGTGGCATTTTAATATTTCTTTTCTTGGCCTAGCCCCTCTATTTTACCCGCCTCACAAGGCGATTTTATTCAATTTGGTAGGAAGATGCTTATTTTACCGTGTAAAGGGTAGTGACAGAAAGTCTTTAACTTCCTTTGTTCTACCTTTCGTGCGTGACCCAGAAAAGGTGGATTAACTTTGAATCTAACTCTTCTTTATGTTTATGCAGAGACAGAGGCAACATCTCAATGTGAGATATATTCACCAACTTCTATCACCTCTAGACTACACAGTTTATATCAGCAACAATAACAACATGCATTATATCATATTTCTGTGATAGCCAGTATCGTAATAGCCTAATTTTAGATCTAAATAGTCATTATGACGATCTAATAACATGTACAATTTCTAGCAACATTTTGACAGCACAACCATGTCATATAACTCGAGATGTAATTTTCTGCATTACAAGGGCCTAAGAAAATACATTTTGGGCAATTCATTGGGCAGCATAATGACATTTCCCTAAGCTTTCGAGTTTTCATTTCGACACTAGGATGAACTAAAATATTCATTTATTGACTATTTAGTCGAGTAGCATAATGAAATATTGTAGATTCTATGACACTAAACAGACGTTACGACATCCTAGCATCATGCATTTCTGTATGAAATTTGAAAACGAGGGAGTTGTCTAGACTTACATGACAATGAGAGAGTTTTGGTGCCTATACTGCTAAAGAGACATGCAAAAACAAGACACGTGAGAATTGGAAGAGCAAGAAATCAAGGAATAGCCCCAACCCCAACCCCTAAGCCACCCCCCCGGGGTCTTCCTTCCTCCAAAATGCAGAAACGAAAGGGTATTTATACGGATTTGGTGCCTCATCTGTCTGACATCTTATTGGTGTGGTTTTTTGTACCGCTCATGTCCGGAAATTTTCAACAAACCCAATATTTTCAGGTGAAATCGCGAAATTACAGAACTGAGATTCCAATTCATATTGGATGGAGCATAAGGCTTGAATCTATGAGCCCAGTGCCGTTTCAGTGCTTATCATTTTCGAAAATCATTATTTGCTATAACTTGGAGGTCTGGAAAGTTTTGTCCCATTTCGAGAACTCTAGGTTTGGTATTGGGCTTTGGAACCCTGCTTTACGGTATCGGAATGTTTGATCGAAGTTTGACCACATTAACTCCCTTGTCCAACGTTCATTTGACTCGATTTGTATTGCGTGGGAATACTTGCGTTACTGGATACGCAATCTAAATCGGGAAATCATGAACTTCCTGACACTACGAAAAACAGGTAATCGGTCCGGAAGGGTTAAAAATTGACTATCCAATTGAGGTAGCGATATGGGTGTCGAAAGACTGGTTTTGATGTGTAAAACTTATTTGTAATGGTTAAAAATGTGGTCCTTGTATCTTGTCCATCAACCTTTAATCAACTCTTGGTCAAACCTGGTCAAATTCATGATTTAGGAAAATCGGGGTGAAATTTGAGGGGACAATAGACAATTTAAGTTATAGATTTAACAGAAGAAAGAAAAAATGAAGTCAATATTCAAGATAGCTGTTAAGTAGATTATTAATTTTTTGCTGAGGTGGCATCTAGGTGGCGACTACTTTCATGGAGAAAGTATCAAAAAACTGTTTTTGCAATGAAGAGAGCCATTGTATGAATTAATAGTAATGACATATTTAGTGACAATACGTAAACGAGACTTTGTTATAATATTTTATTTAGATACCAAGAATGGGGAATATTACAATTATTTGGCTAAATAGGAGGTTGAAAGGGGTGATGGGTTTCCTTCATAATGTAGAGAAGTAAAATTACAAATGCGTATAATTCATTTCAGATTGCTGAAGTTAAGGTAGTAACTATATCATTGAAGTCAAGATAGTCATGATGTCCCTTAGATTTGTTGTAATAAATAAGAGACATCCATGGATTAACCAATCTAAAAAAACAAAAAACTCAAAGATCCCAAAGCTTGTTCTTAAATAAAGAGAAAGAGGGGCTGATCAATGGGAGAAGAGAGGGAGAGTTTTGTAAAAGCAGAGAGAAGAGTGAGAGCTCGGATGAGAGGAGGGGAAGCAAACAAACAAGAGAAAAGAGACAGTAAGAAGTGGAAAAGAAGTAGTACATAGATGGCAAACCATGTGAGCCTTATAATAATTTCTTAAGCCATTTTTAATAATCCTTAAAAATAATTTCTCACATGAATCTCGACATAAAATCATTCCCTTAACACCGAAGATTTGGATTTAGGTTTTATACCGTCACCTCACTTTTATACTCTATTTGTTTTGTGTAAAATAAATAATTTAAAAAATATTTTCCATAAAATGATCGCTTGTATTATTTACATATAATTTCATCGTCTACGCATAAATTATTATTGGTATTTATTTCAAATTATACAAGTAATCATTTTTAAGAAACAAACTGAGCCTTATATTGACTACTCTTTCCCTCCTTTTAATGTCACATCTAGTATATCTATTCCTCTGTTGTGGATCGTCTCGTTGTAAATTACCATCCCAATTTATGTCCTCACGTAAAATATCATCAATGTTCTTCCACCCTTTGTGCGTACCCCGGATACAATAATTGCCATCAAGTGTATATTAGCACTTTCTCATCTATAAGTTAGTTTCATTTTATGTTTGAACGTTGGGAATCTTGTAGTGACGTAGTGTCTCTTTTTTCTTTTTTCGATCCCTATGAACTAAAAGCTAGTCATGAGGATTCATTCAAAAGTCATCAAATACACTGTGTTTGTTACCTTGATGTTCTCAGAGTAACATTTCCATCATTCTCTTGTAAGTTGGATTGTCCTTGATGCTTGTAGAAAGAATAATCCTCTTAATAAGTTCGTGGTACCGTTTTATGAATAGGTGTTTTCAGGGTGCTAACATATCTTAACCATGTATAACCGACTTCCAATCCCAAACTCGGAGTAGTGACCAAGATTGGTGGCCAAATATACCTTAAAATAGATTGGTGGCAACTTCAAATAAAATGACTTTCAAAATAAGAAAATGCAAAAGGTATATTTCATTCTTTTTGTCGCCCGAGGTTGGCATGTATTGACAAGGTTAGCGAGAATTTTGAGGTGATCAGCTAATGTAATCAGTATGAAGACATGTGATGAGAAGAGGAGAGTTCCCTTCGAAAGGATTATTATATAGGGAAAAGATCACCAAAAACCCTAAACCCAAAGTGATAAATTTACCTCAATTTTTTTTTTGTGACATGAAAAATCCAAAACTTTACAAATTGTGACACATTTATTCCACCAAAGGCATTTTCGTCTTTTTTATTTATTTAGTTTTTTAGTTTTAGTTTTTTTCTTGTTCTTCTCTCTTCCCTCCACTGGCCATGGCGGCGATGGAGGGAAGCCGAAGTCAGGCAAGGGCTGCCCTAGCCGGCGTTGAGCAAGGGTCACACTCGCCAGCTTTTGGTGAGGGCTGTCCTTGCCCGATGCAGGCTAGGGCGGCCCTCGTCCTCGATGCCAGCGAGGGCCTAACGAGGCCACCCCATGCTAGACTTAGGCGAGGGCGGCTCTAGCCAACCTAAGCGAGGGTGACCCTCACCCAATGCCAGCGAGGGCAGCCCTCGCCTAACTCCGGCTCCCTTTTGCCGACTCTACCATGGCTGGCGAAGGAAAGAGAGAAGAAGAAGAAAAAATGAAAAAAGGAAAAAAAAAAGTAAAAGACCAAAATACCTTATAGTTTAAGGTAAATGTGTCACATGGATACAAGTTTAGGGTTTTTTATGTCACGAAATGTGTCATGGTTGGTAAAATTTGGGGTTTTTCATGTTATAAAAAAAGTTTAGGATAAACTTGTCATTTTGGGCAAAGTTTGGGGTTTTTATGGTCTTTTCCCTATTATTGCATGGTATGGACCTATCGACAAAACTCAGTTATGTGTTGAGGCGATCCAAACTTGAGGCGATTGGAGAGCAACCTAGATCACTCCGTCATTCCAGACTAGAGCACAAAGTGCGCGGATGAAAGTGGGACGGAGTGATAATTCTACGCTAATTTAAGTACGATGAAATGTAAACGCGTTAGAAAGGAAACTTTAGTGAAAGAGAATTACATCCAATTTGAATTACATGGAAAGGGAATTACATAAAAAGTAAATGCATGAAAATAAAAATGCAACCAAAGGTGGAGCGTTTGATCGTACAAGTCTCATCTCATCACCAAAAGCTCTCTTTATAGCGGACGCAAACCAGCAGACTCTCACATTAGTATCATTGCTATATCCATGCTGGAGATGACGCCACATAAATTCTTTATTTTGTACTCATCCATTCCCGAATAGATCCCCTCAATCAATCCTTGAAACTTTTCCCCTCTTCTTTCTCCTCTCTCTCTCTCTCTCTATCCCACCCTCCTCAGCCTCTTGCTCACCACCGCTCAATCATTAACTTAGGTTAGTAACTTCTAAATAAGAAAATGTAAAACATTAGGGGTTGCTAATGAAAGTAAATAATGTAGTAACTCATCAGAATAGTTGGTAAATGACACAAAGTCACACGTTGAGAAAAAACCTAAATAAGAGTTGGTAACCCAAACCTAATTGGTAATTTAATCTAACCTAAGATGATAAGCCACTCTACATAGGTTGATAATCTCATATTAGAGTTAATACTTTCAAAATGTGGGTGAGAGTTACAAATAAAAGTTTGGTAAGTTAGTATACAAACTAGTAATTTGCAATCTTTAAAAAAGAATTAGTAATTTCACAAATGTATTGGTAATTTATTAATAAGTTACCCAGAAAAAAAGTAACCGGATATTTTCTTTCACCTAAGGTATTTTGACATTTTCCAATGCTATTTGAAATTTACCATCAAGGAAGATTACATTTGATTCGTATGCTCCGCAAAGAAAGTCATTGCCTAGTCTTATTTCAATGATGTATACAGTGAAACGAAATCTATATTGGATTACAATTACCAATTTGACATTATTAGTTATTGACAAATACTCCCCACAATTAGTGGGGTTAGTCAAGCAGTTAATTTAGGTTATGTGTTTGAAGAAACTCGCATGAGGTCTCCTATTATAAAATATAAACCATTCTCATATACCGCCCCTCTTGAACCCAACCAAAGATTATGTAACCGTATATTTCTTCAATTGCATAGGATGACCAAAACTTTGAAGGTGTAAATGATAATCATTCTATTCCAGAAATCAATTTATTGGAAGAAATGAATTTTTTATTTCAATATTCGGAATAAGTTTCTGAGAAAAAAATATGTTTGATAACAATATAAAATTTTTTATTTGCGGAATAGTTTTTCTCCCTCCCAAGTTATAGCAAGAGGCGGGCGATGGCCGGTGATGGACAGTGGTGGAAGGTGATGGATGAGCAATTGGCTAGTAACAAAAGAGAGCGATGAGAACAGCTTTTATTTCTCACTTTTATTCCAAAAATGGAAAAATAAAAAATTTAATTTCTTCCAAACTTATTTCTAAAGTAAAAATTTGTTCTTGACATTGAAAAATAAAATTGCATTACGAAATGGATTTCTGTTCTAAATTTGTTCCCAAGAACATAAAGGCCCTGCATGTTTTCACTTCTTAAAACTGTTTATAAATAGAATTTGTGTTTTTTTGTTTCCGGAACAAAAAAGAACATAAACGCGTTTGTTTGCGTTTCTGTTCTTTTTTGTTTTTCGTTCCCGGAACAAAATAGAAACAAAAAATAGAAACAAAAAAATAGAAACAAAAATAGAAACAAAAAAACTTGTTTCTGTTCTCCAGAAACGCTTCTCGGATTGTTAAAAAGAACAAAAATAAAACAACAAAACCGGAACACTTCTGGAGGAGCGTTCGTTCGTGCCCGAAGCTTTCATTCGTGCTCTCGGCGTCTCACCCTTCTCTCCGGCGCCTCCCACTCCGGCTGACTCTCCGGCGACTCTCCGGTGCCTCCCCACTCGGCTGACTCTCCGGCGCCGACTGGTGGTGCTCCTTCACCGACTGAAGCTTTCGAATCCAGGTAAGTTTCTGCTGCTCCTCCATCTCCGTTCGAAGAGGGCTTCGGCGAGAGCCACCTTCGCCGACAGCCGGGACGGTCGCTCCAGCGACAGCTCGCTGGAGCTGCTCTGCCGAGCTCGAGCTGCTGTGGTCGCTCGGCAGAGCAGCTCGGGTCGCTCGAGCGGCAGAGCAGCTCGATTTGTTCAACTTATTTGTGAGTTCCTGATCTGTTACTGTCTGTGGATTTATTTGGTCGATTTGTTCAACTTATTTGTGAGCAATTTGATTACGGACTGATATACACTTTCATATACCCTGTCAAACGGAGCTCAACTATGAGACCAGACTAATCCTTAAAATTGCTTGTGCAGAGGATTGTAAAAAGCAGGCAAAAAAATCCTTGCTTCGGCTTAAATTGGTGAAAAGCATTTGGAATTAGTAATTCCAGCTTATGATGTCTATCACGAGAGAGAGATGGAGGGAGAGGGATGGAGGGAGACTCGTGGTCCAGAGAGAGAGAGAGAGAGAGAGAGAGAGGGGCATGGAGGGAGACTCGTGGTCCATAATTATATAAACAAAGTCCATTTTGATGAGGGGCATGGATTTTGAAGGACATGCATGTGTAAGTATGTGCTTGCACTTGGGGCCATTGTGTGCTATAGCATCAAGAAGAAGAAAAGAAGCAATGAATATATGCTCTGATGAGTATAACTTACTCTTCTGAGAGATCTTAGGCAATGGTACTGCAGGTCTCTGCTTGATTTGGCTGATAAGTGTGTGCCTGAAATTTCTGTGTCATGTTGTTTTCATCTCCTCATAGCTAATTTGCTTATGCTTGTTTGTTTCTTCTGTTTTTTCCCCTTTATGACACAAACAGAAGGAAACATACCTCCAGATGAGCCAGCAGTTCTTCCTCCATTGCCTTTAATTCCTAAAAGTGAAAGGCGCAGGTCCCTATATGGAACACCTCAATCTCAATCATTCAAGAGGCCTGATTACAGGGGGGACTGGGACCGCGAGCGGGATAGAGATTTTGAACTCATGCCTCCTCCGGGAAGTCATAGAAGGGACTTTGCTGCCCCAGATGTTGATCAACCCATTGATCCAGATGAACCCACCTATTGTGTCTGTCATCAGGTCCTCAGTTTTTTCACCCTTCTGTAAAAATTTGAAGTTACTTTTAATTTGAAGTGCTACTGCCCTATGTCGTGATGGCTTTTATAGCTTTGGTATTTAACCAATTGAATCGTTGTGACTGCTAGGTGTCATTTGGAGACATGATTGCCTGTGACAACGAAAATGTGAGACCTTCTTTATAAGACAGTTCTTTTTCCTTGAAGTTTTACTTTCCTTTCCAGATATTTTTTACGTAGTGCATTTGGGAAGTATTATTGTGGTAGATACAATTTATAGAATGTGAGTTACTGTACTTGGCAAGTCTTGTGGTGTTGAAACCTGAAGTGGTGCAGCAGCATGTATATGTTTCTCCGAAAACATGCATGTACTCCTTATGACGCATTCAATGTCATTTGTCAAAACATTCAGCCAACAAAAATGTCACTCTTCAAAACGGTTTTTGGTTAGCAAGTGAATAAAAAAGGTGAAGTGGCAAAAATTGCCATGAAAGGAAAAGTAGCTCTATTGCATACCACGCAATAAAACATTTATGTACTGTGTAAATATTTTATCTGTTGCAGAATGAGTAGCTGCCCTACCTTTGGGTGTTTCCTTAGTAGTTTCTCAGCAGTGACAGTTATAGCATTGTCAATGTTCCCCTTTTCAACTATTCTTTTTGATTGGTGGACACTCTTCTCTAATGTCCCAACTGTGATTGACAGTGCCAAGGAGGTGAATGGTTCCATTACTCGTGCGTTGGGCTGACACCAGAGACAAGATTCAAGGGGAAGTGGTATTGTCCAACCTGCAGGCAACTTCCACAGTGACAAAAATGGCATGCATACACTTACAGTACATGTGATGGTGGAGGCATGGAGGGATGATCGTTTGTTTTGCCTTGATTAGGTCATTCTAGAGTTTAAGATTATGCATCCGTCTCTTTCTTCCCAAAATAAAGAGAAGAAAGAACCCTTGAGCGGAAGAACAGTCGAATTTTGTAAAATGCTTGTTCTACTCCTCCTCCTTCCGTGGATGGGAATTTAGCAAGGACAGTTTATAGTTGGCAGTGTAATGGAATGGAAGAAACACCAATGAGTCCTGGAAGAACTTTGGCTGTCTTCTTATCCACCGTTACTTCATTCATGTTTTTTTATCAAATTGGACTTTGCGTTCGATCATCATGTGTCTTCTGTTTTCTTCGGCTCAAGAATGATGGTCTTGTGTATTCAATTAATATTTATGATTGGCAAAAGTGGTAAAGCTCCATCATTAGCTCAGCAATATCGATCGGTTTCCAATGCAGGAATGCCCAGTTAATTACCAAAACGAAATCCACTTGGGTGTATCTTTCCAACGTTTACCCATTATCCTCATAAATGCTTAACCTCACACTTTATTGATTAAAGGGCTATACACTCATCTTATGTTGTGTGTTATCGAATCAAGATTAACGACAATTCGTGACACCTCTCAAAATCTAGAGAAACTTGCACAATTTCTTTGTTACACAACACATCTAAAGTTGAATTATGACTCATACAAATCTAATGAAGTAGATATCAATAATTACTTTAAAGTTAGATCGAACTCATTCAGTAATCTAGACAATCATCTGGACCTTTCTTTCCAAAACGACGCTAATCTTAAATCCTATTTTTCACTTGGATCATCATCAATGTCCGAATCATGTGCAAAATTCTTCTTTTTCCCCCCCTTTTGGCCAGAAGTCTTATCTAAAAGTCAATAGTATCTATTCCTCGCATATAATTTTTGTATAGAAGAATTTTTATGAGGCCAATCATGTTCTACCAAGTATGCCATATGATCATGTTCAAAATATTTTTCTTCACTCACCATGGACAAAATAAAATTAATGAGCATTTCATGAGAATGACAATTCAATATCAAGTTTTAACTTTATTTAAAAAAAACATTTTTTTTTAAAATTTAAAAACATAAATTTTGTACAGGTTTACCAAACGTGTTTTTTCTTTTTCTATTCTAGGAACAGAAATTGACTGCAGTTTTTTTTTTTTTTTGCACAGAAATTGACTGCAGCTTACCAAACGTGTTTTTGTTCTTTTTTTTTTATTTCAAGAATAGTTTTTTTTTACACTTACCAAACGCGTTCTTTTGTTCAAAAACTGTTCCCGGAACAGAAACACTTTTTATTTATTTATTTATTTATGTTTCCTGGAACAATTTTTGAACAGAAACGTTACCAAACGCGCCCAAAATAGAAAAATAGAGAAATGTGTGCCCTAAACATCCAGAATTCTGGTAATTTTCTAAGGGTCTATGCCCCTTTTGGGAAATAAAATGAAATAAAAACAATCATCATACTTAGTACGTGAAAATTAATTTCATAAGAGATAATTGTTCAAAAAAGTTCTAAAATGTGTTTTTTTTCCTCATTTTTGTCTCAAATATAATCAGCACTAGAACGCGTGGCATCCAAATAAAGCCGTCTGTAGCAATTTAACTTTCTACAAATGAAGAAGGTAGCCAAACTACCATTCCCATGCCTCTCTATCCTTCCATCCCATGGCCTCTCTTTGTAGCAATTTAACTTTCCACAAATGAAGACGGTAGCCAAACTACCATTCCCACGCCTCTCTACCCTTCCATCCCATGGCCTCTCAAACCCAACAACAAGTGAAGGTAGCCAAACTAGCATTCCCACGCCCCTCTATCCTTCCATCCCATGGCCTCTCAAACCCAACAACACTTATGTTCTCTTCTCCCTCTTGCCTCAAGGCCAAATGATCCCAATGATCGGTGTCTCGCACTTACTAGGCCAACGAGGACTCATAGTGACCCTCATCGTGACCCTAGGATTTGCCACTCGTGTTCAACTGGTCCTTGATCGCTCCATAAGCTCCTCCAGATTCACCTCAGGGAACTAGAGTTGCAATACGAAGCCGCACTTATACTTGAAAACTACTGCCACCACCTCATCAACACGCTACCTTCTCCGGACTTGATTTTCAAGATGTTCAATGCCATCGAAATACTATGAAGCCACGCTTATACCTGAAAACTACTGCCACCAACTCACTATGCCAACCTTTGATCAATAGTTGTTCTAGAGAACAGTATGGTGAATATATTCCTTATATGAGATTGTACCACGCTCGGCTTAACTCAGACATCTAGTCCATTAAGCAAGACAACATATGACTTTAGGCTTGACAATTGGCTTCAATCTGCTATAGCCTCATTGGGAGAGTAGCATCAGCTCTCGATCAATTTGTGTACAAGCGACCAACCCACCTTCAAACCTCCTAAGTAATATAGTTCATATATCATAGAACTTCTAGCACCAATCGTCCTAACGTCACTCCCATGGACCAGTTGTGATTATACCCTCTGTATCACTCACTCTTCACCCAATTACCCCAAACTCCACTCACAAGGGTTCTCGAGTACAGGAAAATCACGAATCATGACATTCTCTCCCACTTAGTTCCGCAAGGCCCTTGTTGTGCACTGCTCTGTCACTTCCTTGTGTTTCCTTAACCATTGATATGCCACTTTGGATCATACATTGAATGGCAATGCTTGCCCAACAAAACATACCACTCCATTGGTAGCTTCTTTCGATCACAATTGTTTGGGCCCCTTTGGTAACATGCACTTCCCAGGCAAGTGTGGCATTTTTTGCCAACTGCACCTTTTGGCAACACCATATTTTGCCTACTAAGCCTTTCTTGATCCCAGCAGACTAATGGAGGTTTCATCCCTTGCTTTAATCCAAGAACATTTTTCCTATTTAGTAAGAAACTGAATCTTTCTTATGCCCCTATTGCCATTCTAGAAGGTCAAGAGCCGCCTTTGCCTAAGCGCCTTTTGCCTCAGCAATTCACTCTCTACCCACATAAGATCGGATAGACCACAAGTTTTCTCCAACTCAACCCCCTCATTGGAGGGATCTTGCTATGATTCAATCTATCATGAGTCAATAGTTCCTTGGCCACAAAATAACCTGTGCGAATTCACCAAGCCAACCTTCACTCAATAGTTGTTCTAGAAAACAATAGGATGAGTAGCTTCCTTATATAAGATAGTACCACACCCAGCTTAGTTCAGGCTTCTAGTCTATCAAAAGAGACAGCATATCACTTTAAACTCAACAACTGGTTCGGCTTGCCATGGCCTCATCAAGAGAGCGATACCAGCTCTTGACCAGTTTGTGTACGAGAGACCAATCCCACCTTTAGAGCTCAAAAGTAATTTAACCCTTTTATCTTATAACTCCTAGCATCAACCGTCCTAATGCCACTCCCACGGATCTGCTATGTTCATCCTCTCCTTATCAATTACTCTTCACCCAATAACCATGAACTTCACTTATAAGGGTTCACGAGTATGGGAGAATCACAGACTGTGATATTAACTATTGAACAAAGGCTAACCTGGTGAATGCCGCTCGCTAGGTGCTATACAAGTTATTCCACAATCAAGGAAGTACCGACTAGTGACACATATCACTCAATGTGAATATTTTTTTTTTTTTGAGCAAACCACTCAATGTGAATATGAATACGAACAAAACTGCATAATTATTTTTCACCAAAGTAAATATTTCATTGTAGAAAAATCATGTATATATGACAAGTTGAAAGAATAAATAAGAACAATAGAAATGAGATTTATTTGACTTTATCGACATATTTTAATCATCAACTAGGAAAAAGCGATTTAGGTGGGAAAAATTGTCCATATCTATTAACTAATGTTTATACGACTAACACTGTCTTAAATTCAATATAAGGTTGAAGTTCATGAATTAAGTGAAGAATGATGGGAAGTCACAATTAAATCAGATTGAATCCATGCAAGGGCTTAGCTTTGTGTTCTATGTGTGAGAATTTAGTAGGACCACCGCAAATTATTTTAAAAGTCAAATCGTTAGATGAGGGCGTGGTTATTATTTACATATTCTAACACACCCCTTCACGTTTAGTCTAGTCATTTGCCTAGTACTAAGCATAGAAAGTATTGAGGCCTTGAAAGACTCGAAATTAGGACCTCCAGTGCTGAATTCATGTGAAAATTTGGTGGAATCACTGTCAACTGTTCTAAAATTTTAAGCTATTAAATGAAGGAATGGTTATTATTTGCATATTCTAACACTTTACTTGCCTGGGAAGCCTATGCAACCTAACGCCTACTGAGCTGAAAGAGCTTGCTTTGGTCAAAAAGAACATTCGTTTGGGTGTTTCAAGGAAGCCAGCTCCAGGATCTCGAGCGGTGGATCTCAGAGAATAAGTACGAGAAGCGAAATGAGGGACGAGGTCTCCTGTTAGGGGACTGGGCCTTGCAGACGCTCATCCTGTCGCAACCCCTCGATCTGCGCGGGTCTCACCACTGACGGGCCCCATGTTTGGGGACCACTCGTGCAACGGGATACTGGTGGTGGAGGTGGCGAGGGTTGGGGTGGAGGATCCGATGGGGTGGCACGTAGGGGGAGCGCTGGCGAGGGTGCGGAAGGAGAACGTGAAGGGAGGGTGTGGAGGAGTTGTTGGGCCGTGGCCAATGAAGGGAGGCAGAGGAGGGGGAGAGTCAAGGAGCCCGTGGAGAAGGCGAAGAAGGCAATGGGGGTAGGACGGAGCTCGAGTCTCAACTTGGCTGGGTTGGTCCATGAGATTCTGCAATTGCAACATGCAGTTGATGGTCCGAGCAATTAATTCGTAATGGCATATATGATCTGGTTACTAATAAATTCTAGACTTTCATACGCGAATGTCTTTCAGAAATATTCTTTATGCCTTTCATCAAATATGCCGTAAATTTATGACTTCTCGGATATTTTGTCATGGATGCTTTGTGTATATCATTGAAATTTATGCAAAGAGTAGTGAACATCATTTGTATTTCATAGAAGGAGTGCATTTGAGGTTTTACAAGTCTCAAGTGTCGACCTTTTAAATATACTATGACGTAAGATTTATTGTTTGTTAAATCATTTTATCTTGATTATTTCATTTATTGAGCATGTCACGCCCCAAACCCCGGGCACGCGCACATCCCTTGGCGGTCGATTAAATTGCGACATTCCCAGGACTCATTGTCACATCCCGATCCTCTAAGCACGCGTCCATCCCTCCTTGGTCAATTAAATTGTGACATACTGAAATGCGTCACCGACCCATTCATTTTAATGCAAATGCAAAAGCAAATAATTAATCCCCAGACAACAACAAGATGTGATAGAAAAGTAGGGCCACAATTTTCAAATCAATTAACACAAATTTTACAAACAATATGGTTTACAAATAGAGGTCAACTCTAGGATTTGACTATAAGAAGTCTATCTTCAAAAAGGATTTTTGAGCCATCCATGCTCCTGACCCTTCTGCCTCAAGCTCCGGGTTCTTCACCCTAGGGACCTAAATATGTTATCCCACAATGGGGAGAGATGACGTCTCAGCGAGTTCAACCATGAGGATTGCCTAAGCACAAACACGAGTCGGAGGACTTACTTTTACCTCAGTTCCTTCCTATAAGTCAATACAATTTAAATAATCTACCAGTCATTTCAACCAATCAAATCATCACAACCAATCGAAACATCGATCTATCGACTCAGTCAATTACATGTCATAACGACCTACCCTTGGTCAGCCCAATCAATACTATCTATGAAGTCCGATCATCATTAGGATTGCACACTCTAAGCTCATAATAGATAGTATAGCTCACCAGAAGCTGCCAAATATACTGATATAGTATACTAAATATGCTCACCATAAGCTGCCAGATAAATTGAAATAGTATACTAAATATACTTGCCAGAAGCTGCAGGATATACTAATATAGTATACTAAATATGCTCCCTAGAAGTTGTCAGACTACAGATTACAGTCTGCAGGTTGATATAATATACCATCCTGATCATCTAACAATTTCGTCATTTTTATCATACCCAATAAAAATACTTGTGTGTAGGTACACGGTCGGCTTTAGTCAAAATATAATATTTTCTCGCTTGAAAATCCCACCATTTTCAACAATCCACAAGTCCATTTTTTGGCGCTGTAAACCGACGTCCGGTGATTTTCTAATTAATTACTGGAATTAATTAATTTTAGGATAATTATTCACAACCACAAATCACACTTTATTTGCACAAAATAACAGTCAATTAAATAAACAGATTATACCACTGAAATCACCACAAAATTCTGGTTGTCAACTATCCCTATCTAATTTCTGAAAATAATTAATTAATTAATTATGAAAATTAATTATTAAATACTAAAAATAGCAACTTAGGCACATAAAGCCTAATTGAAAGCCGATTCGGGTTCGGAAAATTTTCAAACTACTCTAGATAAATACTAGAGCTTGTCTAGGCTCTAATTACACTATTCTAACCACCTAACATGCAATAACGATTAATTAAATTGCTAATCTACTCTAACTATTCACCTAATCCATACTTAGTCTAAACTAATCAACCCTCAAATGTGATTAACTTTATAAGCAGGGATTAGTGAGTTAAACTCACTTGATTAACGATCCGCTCAGACAAAAATGACAAGGACGCAATAGCGGCCGATAAATCCCGAAGCGGTGGCACCAACGGGGGCCCGGATCAGGCCGAAATCGGCGTCGCAAGTCTACGGTTGGGCTGGTCTTGCTACTCCGATTCTGTGTGGATGAAAACAGTGGTTGAATGGGCGCGGTTTGGTTTGGATTCGGCGGCCGCAGGTGGAGGTGCAGACTCGACTTGACGGGGCTAGTTGTGAGCTCACTGCGGCTGAAACAAATGCTGGAAATGGGTTGTTGGGCCAGCTGTTGACGTTGAAGAAATCCTAGGATGGAGCGGTGGAGACGGGCACGCGACGCTACTACTGCGTAGAAGAAAAGCAAGAGTTGACCGTGGAAGACTGAGCTATGGACAAGTGGCCATACTTGCATGGAAAAATCAACTGCTCTGGTGGAGATGAGGGCATCGGTGGGCTGCTGAAATCTTCAGCAGAACTCAAAGACAAAAGAAAATGGAGTAGCGGATGGGCAAAAGAGGGATGGTCGCTCGAAGGAAAAGGGGAGGGGAAAAGGAAAGAGGGAGGAGAGAGAGACCGTAGAGTAGCTGTCTCTTTGACCGAATAGAGGAACAAAAAGAAAAAAAAAAAAAAAAGAGAAGGGATAAGGGAGAAGGATTGTTGGCCAAGAGGGGGGAAAAACCGTGCGAGAGAGAGAGAGAGACGTGCTTGAGTTGGGTGGGCAAAAAGGGGCCTACAAGTCAAAGACTTGAAAGCAAATAGAAGACGAACTATAGTGATTGTCGGATGGGAGGAAGAAAATGCGATAGAGAGAGAGGGAATGTAAGAGAGAGAGACTGAAGAGGGGGTTTGGTGAGAGGGAAAGGAAGAGAAAAATAATTAAAACACAATTCTTTGATCCCATGGATGTTTATTCAACCTTATATTCAACTAACAAAATCAATTGGTCACCTAAGGCCAATTTCAACACCAACTTGCACAATTTGAAGTCCAAATAAGGATCAAAATGTGACGGCCCCTCAAACCTGTGAATTTCCCTCAATTCCAAATTCTATTTCATTTGTCTCGGAATCCAATTTCTGAGCAAACATCTCCGATTGAGGTCCAATTTTGTTGAAGAAAAAGCCCACACAATTTCCTTTCACCAAGTAGCCCGCATAGAAGGCCAAAAATTCCTTTGATTTGGCAAATCCAAATTTTCATTCGTTTTCCGAATCGTCCAAATCAATTTTTTTTTTTGTAAAAATCCCGAACTCGCCGAAAATTCCTCGAAAGATGAGTCGACGTTTCTAAAATAACTCATGACATAACAAAACTTTCAATTTTTGAAATCGGGTTCAAATTCGCAATTAATTTCAATCTGACATGATTTTAGCGTGACCTAATCCACTGGGTAGCTTTTGGGAATTTTTGGTGCAATTGATCTATGGTTGATTTTTTTCGAGCCACACGTATCTCTTTGATACATTGGCGACTCTTGATTGTCGTGAAAATCTCAAGATTTCAAATACGGATATGGGGTGCCAAAATAACAAAAAATCAATCTAGTGCCGATTGACGAAAATTTTGCAAATTAGTGGAATCACTCACGTTTAGCCACACATCTTGGTCGAACTGACATATCTCTGATCTCTGATTGATTTTTAATTGTGCTGTAATGACCCTTATAGACTAGCACGGTCGAATTTTCAAGTCTATTTCATTTAAAATCCCTTAACGGCTTCATCTGATTGGCTAGTTATTGTTGGAGAAATATTTGTAAAGTGTTTTGAAGCTGACAAAATGTTTCCATCAGTCTAGTCTGAAGATTTACAGACTCTGCTATTTAAAGTCTGAAGACCTCCGGACAGCCAGACTCAAGACTCAAAGTCTATTCTCATTGACAGTTTCTAATCCGTTGAAGAAAGGCTATCTAGAACTGGATGTTTCATTAAGGATGTGACCTTATCGTCTGGAGAAGATCTCTTGGCTGGATATGACATAACGGAATCCTTTATTTGATCATGATTGATTCGGAGATTAAGGATTCGATGATTGGCGAAGTATACTTGGAAGGTTCTACTTATGGAAACCGAGATCCTGATTGTATGGGCGAACATGATTGATGGGCTATCGACATGTTCCTTTAATAGCTCGAATGATCTTCCTAATTGATTATGTCCAACGGGTAGATTGGAGGAATTCATTTGGTAAGTGCCAACGGGTATGATGGCATAAAGGAGTATATAAGGAAGACGTTCTAGTTGTTCGAGAAGGTGCACAATAGAAGAATTCCAAAGTCTGAAGCTCCTTGTTCTTAGTCAATTCATTTGAGCGAAATCTTGTACGCAAAAGAGAGTCTATATTCGTGAGAAACCTTGAGGAAGTGTGGTAGAATAGCTACACTGTGGAATCAAAGGAGAACCTTGTTGTAACATCTCTTTTGTTCATAGTGAAATCCAGCCGGTGGGCTGTTAGTGCAGAAGAGTGGACGTAGGCTTGGAATAAGTCGAACCACTATAAACCTTGTGTTTAATTTTCTCTTCCCTACTCTTTGCTTTGATCGTAATTCATTTTGTTAATCAAAAGAGAACTTCCTTTCTATCGTCTGCCTAGTATCGCTCTCGTATCTCGAGAAATTGTTTTTACACCTATTCACCCCTCTCTAGGTGCTTATACTAGCTATCTCAATTGGTATCAGAGCCTGTGTACTCACTTTGTTGAAGTGTTTTACTTCAGAGTTAAAGATTCATGGCTAGTATGTTGGCTCTAGGGTTGGTAGAAGGGCAAAGCAATACCAGACTGCCTTACTTTGATGGAAATGATTACAACATATGGCAAAACAAGATGAAGGCATTCCTAAGATCAAAGGATCCTCTGGAATGAGACGTTGTAGAAAAAGGAATAATTCCTAAAGCTGCACCTATCTCAGAGAGAGGAAAAGATACTATTGAGTCTAGTGAAATGACTCAAGAAAAGATAATCAAGAGACAAGCTCTTGATGCAAAAGCAATTTATTCTTTATATTGTACTTTATCTCCTACTGAATATAACATAATATCTTCTTGTGTTACAGCTAAAGATGTTTGGGATAGATTACATATTATCTATGAAAGAACCGATCGAGTGAAAGAGACTAGAATCAACATTCTCCTCGGTTAATACGAAGCCTTCAAAATGAAATCAGGAGAATCTATAACTGACATGTTTAGTCATTTTACAGAAATCGTGAATGATCTTGAAAATCAAGGTCAATTAATTTCTGATCCCATCCAAGGATTTGAATCACATAAAGGCCTCAATCAGAGAGACCCAAAGAATCATGCCATTATCTGTTGATGAGTTGGTTGGGACTCTTCAGTCTTATGAAGTGGAACGAATCAATGAAGACGAAGACCCTAAAGGTAAGAAATCCATTGCATTAAAATCCAATGATGATTCCGATGTTACAAATTCTGAAGACGATATGGATGATGAGGAGCTTGCTCTCATGATAAGAAGATTCAGAAAGCTGAACAGAAAAGAAAGAAGATTCAATCTAAAGAAACAAAGTTTTCAAAAGCAATAGACTAAGTCTATTGAGGATGATGAATCAAACAAAGATGTAGTTTGCTTTGAATGTAAGAAAAAGGGACACATCAGACCCAACTGTCCTCTTCTAAGGAAAAAGAAAGGAAAAGTTGAAAAGTATCGAAAGGCTCTTAAAGCGAAAACCCGGAGTGATACGAGTGTGAAGAAAGTGATGATGATTATGCCAATATATGTCTAATGGCACAATCGGATTCAGATTCAAACTCCGAGACAAAATCAGATTCAAACAATGAATTTGAGGTGAGTAACTTCAAAATCCCTATTAATGTTTCTAAATACATTGATGAGTTGTGTTTTAGTCTTAAGACTTCTTTTAAAAAGATTTCTGAACTCAAAAGAGAAAATTCTACTCTAAAACAATAGGAAAATGTTTTGAAAGAAAAGGTGAAATGTTTAGACATGAATGTTTCTTCTCTTAGAGAAAGTGAAGATAATCTTTCAAAAGAAAATGCATTCTTGAAAAATGATATCTCAAACATTTCTAAAAAATTTTCTATAGGATCTGAGAAACTGGAAAAAATTCTTCATGTTCAAAGACCTTATTTCAACAAATCTGGTTTGGGAATGACTACTGAAACCATTCATTTAATTGATTTTCCAAAAGTGAAAGAAAGAATTAAGTAAAGACCCACAAGAGATGCTTACAAAAATTATTTTAAAAGAATCTTTGTAAAACTAGTAGGTCGCAATGCTCTCAGATGTTTAAAGTGCAATAGTGCAGATCATTTTGAAAAAGAATGTCCTATGGTTTGGAAACCTGTTAAGAAAGTATGGGCAAAAACCACATATCATACTAACACCAATGGACCCAAGAAAATATGGGTACCAAAGAAAGTTTGAGTTTTTTTTTTAAATGTGGGTCACTATCAAGAAAAAGGTAAAATGGTATCTAGATAGTGGATGCTCAAGACATATGACATGAGATTCAAATTGTTTCATAAAGCTTGCTCAAGTGAATGGTGGAAAAGTCTCATTTGGAGGAAACAGCAAAGGAAGAATAGTGGGATTTGGAACTATAAAGATTGGAAACCTCACAATAAGCAGTGTTTCTTTAGTTGAAGGACTCAACTACAATCTGCTCAAAGTGTCGGGCCACCGTGTGATACCGGTTTCAAAATCTACTTTCAAGAGGGAATATGTTCAGGAACCAGTAAAGACTCTACTCAGTCATTCATGGGTCGAAGACATGGAAATATCTACCTCTTGGATGTGAAACCAGATGAATCGCAATGTCTAATCTCAATCCAAGACGAAGCAAGCTTATGGCACAGAAAGCTTGGGCACATTAATATGAAGTAGATAGCCAAAATCTTAGCAAAGAAGCTTGTTCGTGGTCTACCCAATTTATCATACCAAAAGTCTGATCTATGTACACCATGCATATTGGGAAAACAAGTAAGAAATTCCTTTAAACCAATAAATCAAGTTTCCACTAACCGTGTATTGCAGCTTTTTTACATATGGATCTCTTTGGACCAACCAGAACACAGAGCATTGGAGGTAAGAAATATTGCATAAATTTTGTATGATTACTCACGATTTACTTGGGTATATTTCCTAGCAAGTAAGTCTGAAACTTTTCCTTACTTTGAAAAATTTGCTAAAAAGGTTCAAAATGAAAAATGGTATGTTATTTCAAGTATAAGAACAGATCATGGAGGTGAATTTGAAAATCAAGATTTTACAAATTTTTTTGATGAATCTGGTTTTCAGCATTTGTTCTCCTCTCCATATACTCCAGAGCAAAATGGAGTTGTGGAAAGAAAGAATATATTGCTTCAAGAAATGGCTAGAACTCTTCTAATTGAAAGCAACATCTCTTCATGTTTTTGGGCTGAAGCAGTTTCTACAGCATATTATATTATTAATAGAGTTTTTCTTAGGCCTATTCTAGAAAAAACCCCATATGAATTATTCAAATAAAAGAAGCCTATTGTTTCATATTTTCATGTGTTTTGATGCAAATGCTTTATATTGAAACATGCAAATGATCGAGTTGACAAGTTTGAAGAAAAGTCAGATGAAGGCATCTTCCTTGGATATTCAACCTCAAGCAAAGCCTACAGAGTCTATAACAAGAAGAGCCAATCTGTGGAGGAATCAATAAATGCCAAATTCCAAGATTCTATGCAAAATGCATCTATTCAGACTCATCTTGAAGAGCCCGAACTCGCTCCCGTTTCTACAAAGTCTAAATCTCGGAAGCAACTCGGACTTTGAAGGACCAAAGATTAAATGACCGTTGAAGATTTAAGTGAAGGAAGTGATCATCAACCCGACAAATTAACCAGAACTCGGAAGCATAAGTCCAAATCATCCCAAAGATCTTATTATTGGCGACATTAATGAAGGAATTCACACAAAATCCAAAATGCGCGAAGAGTCTAGTGCCGTGGCTCTTATTTCTGAAATATAACCCAAAAGCATAGAAGAAGCTTTGTCTGATGAAAGCTGGATTGAAGCTATGCAAGAAGAACTTAGGCAATTCAGCATTAATGATGTTTGTGAGTTAACTCCTAAACCAAAAGGTAAATCTATTATTGGTGCTAAATGAGTTTTTCAGGACCAAGATGGACGAGAAAGGAAAAGTCATAAGAAACAAAGCAAGACTCGTGGCCAAGGGATATATGCAAGAAGAAGGGATAGACTATGACGAGACTTACGCACCAGTAGCAAGGTTAGAAGCAATTCGCTTATTACTTGCTTTTGCTTGTTATAAGAATTTCAGGTTATTCCAAATGGACATCAAAAATGCTTTCCTAAATGGATTTATCCATGAGAAAGTCTATGTGGAACAACCACCTGGGTTTGAAGACCCAAGGAAACCAGACTCAGTATTCAAACTCAAAAAGGCTTTATATAGTCTAAAGCAAGCACCTCGAGCTTGGTACGACAGGCTGAGTAAGTTTTTAATTCAAAATGGCTTTGTCAAAGGTAAAGTAGACACTACTCTGTTTATCAAAAGAGAAAGCAAAGTTTTGTGCTTGTTCAAATATATGTCGATGATATTATATTCGGATCTCCTAATGAAAGTCTGTGTAAGAAATTCTCTAAGACTATGCATGATGAATTTGAAATGAACATGATGGGTGAGTTAACCTTCTTTCTCGGGCTTCAAGTGAAACAACTGAAGGAAGGAACTTTTACTCATCAAGAAAAGTATGCTAAAGATCTTGTCAAAAAGTTTGGACTGGACAATTGCAAAAAGGCTGACATACCAATGTCAAGTTCCTTGAAGATAGACAAAGATGAAGGAGGAAAGAAAGTCGACCAGAAGCTATACAGGAGTATCATTGGCTCACTTCTTTATCTTACTGCTTCTAGACCTAACATTTTGTTTAGTGTTTGCATCTATGCTAGATTTCAAGCAGACCCTAAAGAATTTCATTTAAGTGCTGCAAAGCGTATTATCAAATACATTGCTTCAACTTCAAGCATCGGCCTTTAGTATCCTAAAAAGGGAGACTTTACTCTTCTTGGATACTTAGATGCAGACCTAGCCGGATGCAGAGTTGATAGAAAGAGCACCTCGGGTACCTGTCAGTTACTTGGAAGCAGGACGATGTCTTGGTTTTCAAGGAAGCAAAGTACAGTAGCTCTTGTAGCTCTTTCTACAGCAGAAGTGGAGTATGTAGCTCTCGGAAATTGTTGTTTACAAATTCTGTGGATAAAACAACAGCTAAGAGACTTTGGAATTGAAGATTCATGCACGTAGGTTAATTGTGACCACACCAATGCAATTAATCTTACCAAAAATCCAATTCTTCACTCAAGAGCAAAGCATATAGAGATTCGACATCACTTCATTAGAGATCATGTTCAAAATGGAGAAGTTTCGATTCAGTTTGTTGACTCAAAGAACTAACTGGCAGATATATTCACAAAACCTTTGGAGACAAATCAATTTGAAATTATCTGTTCCAGACTCAACATTTTGAGGTTTGAAGAAGTTAAAGTCTAGAGACTCTCAGACTCAGACAAACAAGACTTTGAACTGTAAGTTATTCTCTCTCTCGAATCTCATCTTGAAAAGGTACGATTATCAACCGTGTTTGATTATTGCAACGTTTCCTTTTCAAAAAAGGAGTTATTTTTGAAATGACTATTATCTCGAAAAAGGCAGTTTTTTTTTTTATATTTAAAATGCATCTTTTTACTTTCTTTTATGACGTTCCGTATGCCTCTTTTTAACTATTTATGCACTGTTGTTTCTTCTTCGCTTTACTCTCCAAAAACCCTAAGAAAGCACCGATCTTCCATTCCTGTTTTCTTCCCTTGTTTAATCTTCAAAAAAGTTGTTATATTTCTTGGGAAAGTCAAGCAAGGAATCTTTCAAAGACTGAGAAAGATGTCGTCTTCAAGAAAGTCTTCAAGGATTGCAAGCAGGAGACCACGGCGAATGAGTGAGGGGCCTACGCACTTCGATCTCACCGAGGAAGAAGAGTCTCCAAATCAGCAACAGAGCCCACAACATTCTTAGCAGCGTCATTCTCCACCATCTAGTCCACAGGGTGTTGGTCATCAACAAGAGGAAGAAATCGTTGAAGATGCAGATCCTGTAAGAATTCAAAGGCCCTCCTTTATTTATAAGCTTTACCGTGCTTTAAAGAAGACTGGTACTCCATTGAACTACATTGATGAGTTTCTTAAGGACATAGGATATGGGAATGAGTACATCTTTTTGCGAAAAATGGAATATTTAGGAATTGCTCCTAAAGGGTTGGCTAAAGAAACCCTTGCAAATATCCCAAGTGATCCACATGTTGGGGGATTTAATCCGATAAACGAGAATGATGATGAGAAATTGTACAGCCAATTTCAACCGAGAATGGGTGTTGCAGCGAAAATTCGAGGAAAAAGGACAGAGTTGTTTAGATCGAAGGAACATAAGGTTCTATACTCAAAATTGTTGAAGCATGGGGTGATAGACCTTAGGAGCGTGGATTTTGATTTCCTTGATGCTATAAATGTCAATTTAAGGGAAAGGTTCAGTTTTCTTCAACTTGAGAAGTTCTGTTCTGACACCACAGAAGCCCATGCTGAATTAACTGCATATTTCTATTCGAATCTTAGCTTCTTGGATGCGAATAGAATTTCTTTCAGTGTCCGAGATCAGGACTTTGTGGTGGATATGGATATGCTGGCGGATGTGATTGGGGTTGAGAGAGGGAGATATCAACCGATCAATGTTTCTATTGCTCGTGCCACATTGGAACTTGTTAAGGATAGAAGAACAGAGGAAAAGATTTCCTACTTGAGGATGAGTGCGTTTAACATTCTGCTTCACAAGATTGTGATCAATTGCCTCAGACCAAAATCAACTTCCAAGACTGATGTTTCAAGTTCAGAGGCAAAGCTGATGTATGCCATCATCACTGGGAAAAAGTTTTCTCTTCCTCACACTATTATGTTCCACATGTATAGAGCAGTGGTGAAGGACAGATGTCAACTTCCTTATCCAGGTCTTGTGACGAAGTTATTCAGACATCTGAATATTTAGCCTCCACAAATTCTCTATGTTCGATCGTGTGATCATATGGTGGTAGGACTGAAAATGGTGACTAAAATGCGTCTGAAGGAACTAAGCAAGGTGTTGGAGAAATTCAAGGAGAAGACTCCTATCAAATCTCATCAAATCTCTTCTGCAGCAAAAAGAAAAGGGAAGGAGCCCATGGTTGCTCCATCCAAGAAAAGAAGAGATCTCATCGTTGAGGATGAAGATGATGAGGAAGACATCACCATTTCTGCAATGGCATTGAAGAACCTGAGCCGTTTTGCTCCAGAGAAAGACTCAGAACAAAGGACTAGAGAAATGGAAGAGAAAGAAGCAGAGGAGAAAGAAACAGAGGAGAGAGAAGCTGAAGAAAGAGATGCTGAGAAGGAAAGAGTTGAAAAAGAAGAAGAAGAGAAAAGAGATCAAGAGGAAGGAGAACATGAGGAACACTCTTCTCTACCTGAAGGCATGGAAACAGGGGGAGACCAAGAGAAAAGAGGAATGTCCTCATATCCTGCTACCAATGAGGGAGTCAGTCGCTCTCCAGCAGATCTAGAGGACATTTATGTCTCTCAATTTCCTGAGGAAGGACATGATGTTTCATCGCCAAATCTACGTGATTATGTTGATCTACCATTGTCTGCCTTTACTCCATCAGATCGTGTCGAAGCCAGTACGCATACCGATAATTCATCAGATTTTCGCAGAATTCTGGATATTCTCTTGGAAATGCGAGGTCAGATATATGCTCTGAGATGCGAAGTTCAGAATTTGCAGAATGTAGGTCAAGCTTCTTCAGGTTCCTTGAATGATCAGATCCAAGCCCTTTCTTTTCAGATTCAGGCTAATGCTAAGGGTGAGGAGGTTGCACAACTGAATGAAGACTTGAAAAGGCTGGAAGGCATCGTTCAGTCAATGGGAGATTTCCAGCTTGTTCGTGTTCCCAAGCAATCTTGACTCTATTCCATTTTCATCTCAACTTTTTTTTTATGCTGACAAAAAAGGGGAGAGATGCAAGATTTGAAAAAACTTTGACTTTTTAATCGTTTGGATTGTTTTGATGTTTGACTTTACTTTTGTGTCTGGATGAGAACTGAATTTGAATTTGGATTTGATTGCTACTAATATCTTATGGATGGCTTTATCACATACAAGACTAACCTATTTTCTGTGGTTGCAGATTCTAGTGTTATCATTCATTAAGCCATTTATCTTTATAAGATATCTATATTTGTTTGAGTAATGTTTTGCAGGTCAAAGTTATCCAAATTTGCAAGAAAGTTTTGTCACCATCAAAAATGGGGAGATTGTTGGAGAAATCTTCGTAAAGTGTTTTGAAGCTGACAAAATGTTTCCATCAGTCTAGTCTGAAGATTTGCAGACTCTGCTATTTAAAGTCTGAAGACCTCTGCACAGCCAGACTCAAGACTCAAAATCAATTCTTATTGACAGTTTCTAATCCGTTGAAGAAAGGTTATCCAGAACTGGATGTTTCATTAATGATGTGACCTTATCGACTGGAGAAGATCTCTTGGCTGGATATGACATAACGGAATCCTTTGTTTGATCATGATTGATTCGGAGATTAAGGATCCGATGATTGGCGAAGTATACTTAGAAGGTTCTACTTATGGAAACCGAGATCCTGATTGTATGGGCGAACAGGAATGATGGGCTATCAACATGTTCCTTTAATAGCTTGAATGATCTTCCTAATTGATTCCGTCCAACGGGTAGATTGGAGGAATTCCTTTGGTAAGTGCCAACAGGTATGATGGCATAAAGGAGTATATAAGGAAGACGTTCTAGTTGTTCAAGAAGGTGCACGATAGAAGAATTCCAAAGTCTGAAGCTCCTTGTTCTTAGTCAATTCATTTGAGCGAAATCTTGTACGCAAAAGAGAGTCTATATTCGTGAGAAACCTTGAGGAAGTGTGGTAGAATATCTACACTGTGGAATCAAGGGAGAACTTTGCTGTAACATCTCTTTTGTTCATAGTGAAATCCAGCCGGTGAGCTGTCAGTGCAGAAGAGTGGACGTAGGCTTGGAATAAGCCGAACTACTATAAATCTTGTGTTTAATTTTCTCTTCCCTACTCTTTGCTTTAATCGTAATTCGTTTTGTTAATCAAAAGAGAACTTTCTTTCTATCGTCTGCCTAGTATCGCTCTCGTATCTTGAGAAATTATTTTTATACCTATTCACCCCTCTCTAGGTGCTTATACTAGCTATCTCAATTATCTTGTAAGTGGCCATCTCAGAGAAAAGCACTATAGTCGCATTGATGAAAATCCCGACTTATCCAATCGAAATTAGAATATGAAAATTAAGATGTCACAACTCTTCCCCTTTTATAAAAATTTCGTCCTTAAAATTTAAACCTTTACCAATTCTTAAACAAAAATGTGGGAGTATCGTCGTCTCATCGAGTCTCACTTTCCCCAGTCACTTCTTCAGTCCGATGGTGTTGTCAGACCACTTTGACCAAAGGGACCCTCTTGGTATACAGAATCTGCTCTTTTGATCCACAAGCTGAACTGGGCTTTCCACATACGACACTCTGTCGTCCATGTCTAATTCTTCAAGATATAGCACGTGGGTCAGGTCAATCACATACGTCCTCAACCTCGACATGTGAAAGACGTCATGCACTTACGCCAACTTCGGCGGCAATACAAGACGATACATTAGGATCTCGATTCTTTCTAGAATTTCAAAGGGACCTACATACCTTGGACTTAGCTTTCTCTTCTTGCTAAAGCGCGAAGTACCCCTCATTGGTGACACCTTCAGAAAGATGTACTCACCAACTTAGAACTTCGGCCCTTGACGCTTATCTGTGTAACCCTTTTGATGATTCTGAGCAGTTTTTAATCCGTCATTGATATTTGCAACTACGTCCACTGACTGTCGAACTAACTCTGGGCTATGATCTTTCATTTTCTAACCTCATCTCTGTTGGAGAAATCGCTCTAGAAGATTTTGAAGCGACAAAACGTTTCCATCGGTCTAGTCCAGTTATGTGTGTCGAAAGACTTTCCACCACCGGACTCGAACTCAAGACTCATATTTCAAGACTCAAGACTTAAGACTCAAAATTATTCTCATTGACAGTCTATCTGATCCAGTGTCGAAGGAAATCCAAATCTGAGGATTATGATTAAGGATTTCATCTTGATCTCTGGAGAAGATCTTTTGGCTGGATAATTTCAACGGACTCTTTGATTCGTATCTAGATCAATTGAAGATCCGATAATCGACGAAGTATTCTTGGAAGGTTCTATTCATGGAAACCAAGATCCCGATTGTATGGGCGAACGGGATTGATGGCCTATCGTCGATTCCTTTAATAGCTCGGATGATCTTCTTGATTGATTCCGTCCAACGGGTAGATTGGAGGAATTCCTTTGGTAAGTGCCAACGGTTATGATGGCATAAAGGAGTATAAAAGGAAGACGTCTCGGTTGTTCAAGTGTGTGATCGATAGAGAAATTCCAGTCCGAAACATCTTGATTATTAGTCGATACGATCCGAGCAAAATTGTATACGAGAGTGTCTATACTTTGTGATACCTTAAGTGAGTGTGGTAGTTCATCTACACCCGAAGTCAAGGAAGATCAACACCGTAACATCTCTTTGTTCATAGTGGAATCCAGCCGATTGGCATCGGTGCGAAGAGTGGACGTAGGCTTGAATCAAACCGAACCACTATAAACCTCGTGTTTAATTCTCTCTTTCATTCACCGAGTCTTACGATTGAATGTTATTTGCTGCAATTACTCAATTGTCTAAGTATTGTGCGAAAAATCGTTTATATACCTATTCACCCCCTCTAGGTACTAGCACTAGCTATATCAATTGGTATCAGAGCTCGTGTTCTTACTTTATTTGAAGTGTTTTACTTCAGAGTAAAAGATCCATGGCTAGTATGCTGGCACCAGGGCTGATGGAAGGGCAAAGCAATAACAGACCTCCCTACTTTGATGGAAAGGATTACAACATCCGGAAGAACAAGATGAAAGCCTTTCGCGATCAAAGGATCCTCCGGAATGGGACGTTGTGGAAAAAGGGATCACTCCTCTTTGTTGCATCGGTTTACGAAAGAGGAAAAGAAACAATTGAGACCGGTGGAATGACTCGGAAGAAATCAATAAGAGACAAGCACTCGATGCAAAAGCAATTTACTCTTTATATTGTGCTTTGTCACCAACTGAATATAACAGAATATCTTCTTGTGTTACAGCAAAAAGAAGTATGGGACAGATTACACATCACCTATGAAGGAACAGTCGAGTGAAGGAGACCCGGAATCAACATTCTCCTTGGTCAATATGAATCCTTCAAAATGAAACCAGGAGAACCTATAACTGACATGTTTAGTCGTTTTACATATATTGTCAATGGTCTTGAGAACCAAGGACAAAAGATCTCTGATCCCATGAAAGTGAACAAGCTACTGCGTGGACTTTCTAAGGATTGGAATCATATAAAGACTTCAATAAGAGAGACGCAAAGAATTATGCCACTATCTTTGATGAGCTGATTGGAACTCTTCGTCTTATGAAGTGGAACGAATCAATGAAGACGAAGATCCAAGAGGTAAGAAATCTATTGCATTAAAATCAAATGATGATTCGATGATGCAGATTCTCGAAGATGATCGGACGATGAGGAGCTTGCTCTTATGATAAGAAGGTTCGAAAAACTGAATAGAAAAGGAAGAAGGTTCAACTCCAAGAAACAAAATTTTCAAAGACAGCAATCCAAGTCGGTGATGATGAGGAACCAAACAAAGATGTAGTTTGTTTCGAATGTAAGAAAAAGGGACACATAAGACCCAACCGTCCTCTTCGAAGAAGAAGAAGAAAGGAAAAGCTGAAAAGTTTCGAAAAGCACTCAAAGCCGAAACTTGGAGTGATACGAGTGTGAAGAAAGTGAGGATGAATATGCCAATCTCGTGTCGATGGCACAATCGGACTCGGACTCGGATTCTGGATCGGACTCGAAAGTGAATTTGAGGTAAGTGATTTTAAAATTCTGTCAAAGTCTCTAAATATATTGATGAACTGTGTTTTAATCTTAAGACTTCTCTCAAAAGAGTTTCCGAACTAAAAAGGGAAAACTTAGCTTTAAAACAAAAAGAAAACATTTTAGAAGAAAGAATCAAAAGTTTAGATTTGAATGTTTCTACTCTTAAAGAAAAAGAAGATAATCTTTTAAAAGAAAATACTTTTCTAAAAACTGACTTATCAAATATTTCAAGGAAATTTTCAATAGGATCCTGAAAAACTTGAAAAAGTTCTTTCGGTTCAAAGACCTTACTTCAATAAGTCTGGACTAGGTATGACAGACGAAACAATTCCCTTGATTGATTTTCCTAAAGTAAAAGAAAGAATTAAGAAGAGACCATCGAAAGAGGCTTACAAAAATCATTTCAAAAAGGTTTTTGTAAAATCTGTAGGTCGAAATGCTCTAAGATGTTCAAAGTGTAACAGTAAGGATCACTTTGAAAAAGAGTGTCCTATGATTTGGAAGCCTGTTAAGAAAGCATGGCCTTATAATGATTATCCTGCTAACACCAAAGGACCTAAGAAAATTTGGGTACCAAAGAAAGTTTGAGATTTTCATTTGAATGCGGGTCTCCGTCAATAAAAGGTAAAATGGTATCTTGACAAATGCGGATGTTCAAGACACATGACGGGAGACTCAAATAGCTTCATAAAGCTTATTCAAGTGAACGGAGGAAAAGTTTCATTTGGAGGAAACAGCAAAGGAAATATTGTGGGATTTGGAACTGTCAAAATTGGAAATCTCACAATAAACAATGTTTCGCTAGTAGAAGGACTCAATTACAATCTTCTTAGCATCAGTCAACTATGTGATCTTTGGATTCAAGATTTTCTTCCAAGAAGGAACATGTTACGAATCGGTAAAGACTCTACTCAGTCTTTTAAAGGTCGAAGACATGGAAACATCTACCTCCTAGACGTAAAACCAAATGATTCGCATTGCTTAATCTCAATTCAAGACGAAGCAAGCTTATGGCATAGAAAGCTCGGCCATGTCAATATGAAGCAATTGGCTAAAATCTCATCAAAACAGCTTGTTCGAGGACTACCAAAATTATCATATCAAAAGACCAATCCATGCACTCCATGCATTAAGGGAAAACAGGTAAGAAATTCATTCAAATCAATAAATCATGTCTCTACTAATCATGTATTGCAAATGTTGCATATGGATCTATTCGGACCAACCGAACCCAGTATTGGAGGTAAGAAATATTGCCTAGTAATTGTAGATGATTACTCCGTTTTACTTGGGTATATTTTCTTGCAAATAAGACAGAAACATTCTCGTATTTTGAAAAATTTGCTAAAAAGATTCAAAATGAAATTGGATGTGTTATATCAAGTATAAGAACTGATCATGGAGGTGAATTTGAAAATCAAAATTTTACAAAATTTTGTGATGATTCTGGATTTAAACATGTATTCTCCTCTCCATATACTCCTCAGCAAAATGGAGTGGTGGAAAGGAAGAATCGATCTCTTCAAGAAATGGCTAGAACTCTGTTAATTGAAAGTAAAATTTCTTCACGATTTTGGGCTGAAGCTGTTTCAACAGCTTGCTATATAATAAATAGAGTTTTTCTAAGACCTATTCTGGATAAAAACCCTTATGAATTACTCAAAGGAAAGAAGCCTATTGTTTCATACTTTCATGTTTTCGGATGCAAATGTTTTATATTGAAAAATGCAAAAGATCAAGTTGGTAAGTTCGAAGAAAGATCGATGAAGGCATCTTCCTTGGATATTCTACATCAAGCAAAGCCTACGAGTCTATAATAAGAAGAGCCGATCTGTGGAGGAGTCAATGAATGTCAAATTCCAAGACTCTACGCAAGATGAATCCAAATGGTCGGACTCAGCATGAAGAGTCTGAACCTGCTCTAGACCCTCAAAAGATTACAACTCAAGAAGCTTCTCAGATTCTGGAAGATCAGCATCAAGCTACTCATGAAGACTCAGATAAAGAAAGAAATCTTCAACCAGTCAAATCAACCAGCAACAATCGGAAGCATAAATCCAGTCATCCTAAAGATCTCATTATCGGAGAAATTAATGAAGGAATCCGCACCAGATCCAAAAGGCGTGAAGAGTCTAGTGCCGTAGCTCTTATTTCTGAAATTGAATCAAAAAGCATAGAAGAAGCTCTATCGATGAAAGCTGGATTGAAGCCATGCAAGAAGAGCTCGGATAGTTCAACATAAATGACGTGCCCGGATCGACATCTAAACCAAAAGGTAAATCTGTTATCGGAACCAAATGGGTGTTCAGAAACAAGATGAATGTAGAAGGAAAAGTCGTACGAAACAAAGCAAGACTCGTGGCAAAAGGATATACGCAAGAAGAAGGAATAGACTATGATGAGACTTACGCTCCTGTGGCAAGGTTAGAAGCTATTCGTCTATTACTTGCATTTGCTTGCTATAAAAATTTCAGGTTATTCCAAATGGACGTCAAAAGCGCTTTCCTAAATGGATTTATCCATGAGGAAGTTTACGTGGAACAACCTCCGGGGTTTGAAGACCCAAAGAAGCCGGACTCGGTCTTGGGCCGAAAAAGGCTCTGTATGGTTTAAAGCGGGCACCTCGAGCTTGGTACGACAGACTAAGTAAGTTCTTATTAAAGAATGGTTTTGCTAAAGGTAAAGTTGATACTACTTTATTCATTAAAAAGGAAAACAAAAGTTTTATACTTGTTCAAATATATGTGGATGATATCATATTTGGATCCCCTAATGAAAGTCTGTGCAAGAAATTTTCAAAGTCTATGCAGGATGAATTTGAAATGAGTATGATGGGAGAATTAACATTCTTTCTTGGTCTTCAAGTAAAGCAATTGAAGGAAGGTACTTTCATTTGTCAAGAAAAATATGCTCATGATCTTGTCAAAAGGTTTGGATTAGAAAATTGCAAAAAGACTGATATACCAATGTCAAGCTCGTTGAAAATAGACAAAGATGAAGAAGGGAAGAAAGTTGATCAAAAGCTGTACAGAAGTATCATCGGTTCACTTCTTTATCTTACTGCATCTAGACCTGACATTTTGTTGAGTGTTTGCGTTTGTGCTAGGTTTCAATCAGATCCTAGAGAATCTCATCTCAAGGCTGCAAAACGTGTTATTAAATACGTTGCCTCGTCTTCAAGCATCGGTCTATGGTATCCTAAGGAGGGAGACTTCAATCTTCCGGATATTCGAGACACCGATCCGGCCGGTTGCGAGTCGATAGAAAGAGCACTTCAGAACCCGCCGCTGCTTGGAAGCGGGACAATGTCTTGGTTTTCAAGGAAACGAGCACTTTGTAGCTCTCTCTACAACGAAGCGAGTATGTAGCTCTTGGAAGCTGCTGTTCGCAAATTCTATGGATAAAACAACAGCTACAAGACTTTGGGATTGAAGACTCATGCACGAGAAATCGAGATGTGACAACACCAGCGCAATCAATCTCACCAAAAATCCAATCCTTCATTCAAGAGCAAAGCATATAGAGATTCGACATCATTTTATTAGAGATCATATTCAAAATGGAGAAATCTCAATTCAATTTGTTGATTCAAAAAGTCAATTAGCGGATATATTCACAAAGCCATTGGAGAAAAATCAATTCGATTTCATCCGTACCGAGACTCAACATTTTGAAGCTTGAAGAAGTTAAAGTCCTGAAGAATCTACATCAATCGACTCTATCCTTCGGACGCTATACTTCAGACTACGAATTCTCGGACTCGAGACCTTCATTGTATAGATTGTAAGTTATTCTTTTAATCTCGAAAAGGTACGATCTTTCGTTCAGTTATATTTGATTGATACAATCCTTAAACATGCCTTTTCAAAAAGGGATAATCTCTTTTAAAATGGCAGTTATTATTTTCAAAGAAAGACGACTGTTCACTTTCCTTCGTATCGATTGATCTTTTCTTTTCAAAACTGAGTTATATATACACAGTTTTCACTTTTTACTCGATTCTCAAAACCCTAAAAGGCATTCTTCTCTCAATCCCGTTTTCTACTTCGTATCCATACTCGAGAAAGTTGTCATTTTCCTTGGGAAAACGAGTGAAGGAATCTTCCATTGACAAGAAAAGATGTCTTCTTCGAGAAAGTCGTCAAGGATAGCAAGCGGGGTCCACAGAGAATGAAGGAGGGACCTACGCACTTCGATCTCACCGAGGAAGAAGATTTGTCGAGACAAAGCAACGAGTCAGTCCCGTTCCTTCTCCACCTCATCACTCTCCATCTACCCCACAAGGTGCGGGTCATCATCAGGAGGAAGTCATTCTAGAGGACGTCGAACCAGTGAGAGCACAAAAACCCTCATTTATTTACATGCTCTATCGTGCATTGAAGGTTTCTGGATCTCCTCTGAATTATATAGATGCTTTTCTTAGAGAAAAGAATTATGGGAATGAGTACAGATTTTGAAGCGAATGGAGGAATTGGGAATTGCTCCCAAAGGTAAGGCAAGAGTCACTTGCGAACATTCCAAGTGACCCTCGGGTTTCGGGACCGATTCCTAATGAGGGGAACGAAGATGATAAAATGTTTAGTGATTTTCAACCGAGAATGGGAATTGCTTTGCAAAGGTGAAGGGAAAGAAGTTGGAGTTGTTTAGATCGAATGAACGGGAGAAGCTGTTCTTGATGCGTTGAAACGAGGGGTGATAAACCCCAGGGAGTGTTGATTTTGATTTCTGGATGCAATTAATGTGAACTTAAGGGAAAAGTTCGAATTGCTTCAACTTGAGCGATTTTGCACTAATACTACGATGGTTATGCACACTTGACGCTTATTTCTATTCAAATCTAAGTTTTCTTGATGCGAATAGAATATCATTCATGTTCGAGATCAGGATTATGTGATTGATGTGGACATACTGGTGGACATAATTGGTGTTGAACGAGGGGACGTTATTAACCAATCAAAGTCTCGATTGCTCGTGCTACTCGGATCTTGTCAAAAACGAGATACGAGGCGAAGATTACCTACTCAAAGATGAGTGCCATCAATATTGTGCTGCACAAAATTGTGATCAATTGCATCGGGCCAAAGTCTACATCAAAGATCGATGTATCCAATTCGGAAGCCAAATTGATGTATGCAATCAACTCGGGAAGAAGTTCTCTCCGCCTCATACTATTCTATTCCATATGTACGAGCAATGTCGAAGAACAAGGGACAATTGCCTTACCCAAATCTTGTGACAAAGATCTTCGAGACACATGAATATCGAACGCCACACACTCTGTGTTAGGCCGTGCGATAAAATGGTGGTAGGTTTGAATATGTTGACGAAGATGCGTACGAAAGAACTTAGCAAGGAAATGGCAAAGTTCAAGGTGAAAACTCCTCTCTCTTCTGCATCAAAGAGAAAAGGAAAGGAGCCCATTGGTGCTCCATCCAAAAAGAAGAACTCTCATCTTGGAGGATGAAGAAGATGATGAAGATCTTTCTATTCCCGCACCGGTAAGGACTCGACGTTACGTATCTCGATCAACGGAACTTCAAGCAAAGAGAAGATGAAGAGAAGCGAGAAAAGGAGAAAGAAGTTGACGATCAGAGAGAGGAAGAAAAAGAAGTCAAGAAGGAGAAGAAGAGAAAGAAAAGTCTGAATTGATCACTCCACCCATCTTGATGTCTTAGAGACGGGGAGTTGGCGAGCAAGATTTTGATGTCTTAGAGACGTTGGGAACAAGAAAAATCCTCACCTCATGCTTTGCTCCGATTTCGAGCTTCTCCATTGCCCGAAGATCAACATGATACATCATCAAATCTGCAAGGTCATACGAAGCGCCATCATCTGCATTCACTCCATTTGAGAAAGTAAATGCTAGTATACGGGACAATTCCGCAGATTTTCATCGTATTCTTGATATTCTTAAAATGCGGGGCCAAATCTATGCTCGACTATGAAATTCAAGCCATCAAGAATGCTGGCCAAGCATCTTCGATTACACTGGAAGACGAATGAAAGACCTCGCTCTGCGGGTCAAGCTAATGCCAAAGGAGAAGAGGTAGCAAAATTAAGGAAGACTTGAAGAGGCTCGAAGGCATACCATGGGAGACTTCCGGATCGTGCGCATTCCCAACGAGACATGACTCTTTTCTCACCTTTTTGCCGATGACAAAAAGGGGGAGAAGAAATTTGAACCAACCATATCTTTTTCAAACCTTGATTTTAAATTTGTTTTTGTGGTTGTGAGTTTTTTTTTTTTTTTTTTTTAGTTTTTGAGTATGACTTGTGTGAACTTGAGTACGGACTATTCACTTTTGGCGGTTATATCGAGTGTTGTTATATGGTATCACTCATGAAAGTCTAACCAATTTTCGTCTTTTTTATTAAATCTTTATGAGATAGTCATATTGCTTGAGAAATGTTTTTGCGGAAGTTGTTCAAATCTACGTTTTGTCATCATCAAAAGGGGGAGATTGTTGGAGAAATCGCTCTAGAAGATTTTGAAGCGACAAAACATTTCCATCGGTCTATGTGTGTCTTTCGATCTCAAAACTCAAGACTCATATTTCAAGACTCAAGACTTAAGACTCAAAATTATTCTCATTGCTTGATTAAGGATTTCATCTTGATCTCTGGAGAAGATCTTTTAAAGGATAATTTCAACGGACTCTTTGATTCGTATCTAGATCAATTGAAGATCCGATAATCGACGAGGTTCTATTCATGATCCACGATTGTATGGGCGAACGAGTTGATTCCCCTTTAATAGCTTGATTTTCTTGATTGATTCTCCAACGGGTAGATTGGAGGAATTCCTTTGGTAAGTGCCAACGGTTATGATGGCATAAAGGAGATAAAGGTATAAAAAGGAAGACGTTGTTCAAGTGTGTGATCGATAGAGTTCATCTCTTGATTATTAGTCGATACTGAAAGGGAAATTGTATAAAGAGAGTGTCTATACTTTGTGATACCTTGAGTGAGTGTGGTAGTTCATCTACACCCGTCAAGGAAGATCAACACCGTAACATCTCTTTGTTCATAGTGGAATCCAGTTGGCTGTCGGTGCGAAGAGTGGACGTAGGCTTGAATCAAGCCGAACCACTATAAACCTCGTGTTTAATTCTCTCTTTCATTCATCTTACGATTGAATGTTATTTGCTGCAATTACTCAATTGTCTAAGTATTGTGCGAAAAATGGTTACAGTACACTCAATGTTCCATCTTCTTTTGAAAACTAAATATGTTAGCCTTTCTCTTGTCGATATCCTCTTTTCGTAGAGGTGATCTTTGTCAATCTATCAATCCCTAACTAAAAGAAATCATTATTGCTTGGGCCGCTCGGTAAGGCCGTCACGAGGTCCATCGTGACATGTTCCCATTTCCGCTCGGAATCTCAACGGAAAAGTCTTGCTTCCATCTATCTATACCTCTTGCAGGATCTTCTCAATCTTGCGAGGATGGCTATAAGATTCGAAAGGTGGCCCACCTCAAATTTGAAACCCAAATCTCGAACTTTCTCAAGTAAGGTCCATTCTTCAACTAGCATATATGCAACTGGAGACTCCCTACTCTGTGCATCTGCGACCTTATTCGTCTTTTCAGAGTAATACAAAGTATCACAATCTTAGTCCTTCAGAAGTTCTAATTCATGACGCTATCTCATATTCAGCTCCTTCTAAGAGAATAGATATTTGAGACTTTAATTGTCAGTGAAGATTTGGAATCTTTCTTTACACAAATAATGTCTCCAAATCTTCAAAGCAAAAATTATTGCTACAAGTTCTAAGTCATGCATCGGGTAATTTAGCTCATGAGATCTCAACTGACGAGATGCGTATGCAACAATCCTACCATGTTGCATTAGCACACAATCCAGTCCCCTAAACAATGCATCACTATAGATCTCGTATCTTCCAGGACCAGATGGAATGGTTAACACAGGTACGGTAGTCAGCTTCTACTTAAGCTCTTGGACATTGATGCTGAAAATCCTTCCACGAAGCTTCTGATCTCTGTCACTGTCGTCGGTCTTGGCCCATTGATCATTGCTTCAATCTTGGACGGGCCCACGGAGATTCCTTCACCTGAAATCACATGGCCTCGGAACACAACACGAGTTAGCCAAAACTTGCACTTGCTAAACTTAGCATGCAGCTCATGAATTCTTAGGGTCAAAAGTACCATCCTCAAATGGTTCTCATGCTCCTCAGCACTTCTCAAGTATACCCGAACATTGTTGGTGAACACGATCATGAACCAATCCAGGTATTTCTTAAACACTCGGTTATCAAATCCATGAAAGTAGTTGGGGTGTTCGCCAATCCGAATGGCATTACAGTACTCTCATAATGGCCACATTGAGTACGAAACACTGAATGCAATATGTCTTTTTTTTCTAATCCTCAACTGATGATGCCCTATCCTCAAGTCGATCTTCGAAAACATCGACACTCTTTGTAATTGATCACACAATTTGTTGATCTTCGGCAATGAACACTTATTCTTGATCGTCACTTGATTGAGTTGATGATAATCGATGCACAGACGCAACAAACCATCTTTCCTTTTTCACAAAAAGAACTGGTGCTCCCCAAGGTGATGCACTGGGACATATAAAATTCCTTATACAGCAATTCTCACATCTACACTATTAGTTCTTTTAACTCAGATGATGCCATTCGGTAAGGAGCCTTAAAGATTGGCTCTGTCTCGGGTGCTAACTCAACCACGAATTCTATCTCTCTGGTGATAGTCCTAGCAATTCTATTGGAAATATCTCAAAAAGCTTCCGTACCACTGCTATGATTTCCATATTTGGTTCTTCAATTGACACCCTTTTACCATTGTCAAGTGAATTCCGCAACCTACATCTAGGACTAGGTTGTCTCCAATAAAGAAATAACAGGGATCGAAGGTTCTTTCCGACTCTCCGTAATTCAAAACTTTCATATGCTAACTAATCGAACTATATTATATCACTACCACAATTCATTACAACAAAAGCTCATTGAGCCAAACCTTTTCATATAACATTAAAGTTATACATAAGCAACTCACTCTAGTACAACTATAGTCAGAGATTCTTCTTTTTACAGTTTTATCACAACAACAAAAATTCTACAACTTAACCCCAAAACTCTACTGCGCTACTTTGATAAAAACACCTCAAAACATTTTTCCCTTGATCGACGTATGGTCGGTCCATTCATGCCCCTAGTGGCGTCCTATCTGCGGTAACAATGCTTACGCTCTCTTGGACCTACGCGGGTAGTTCCTCGCCTGATGGCCGTGCTAGCCACATTCAAAGCATGCTCCCGATATATTCGGACACTGGGTTGACCCATGCTTCCTTTCACAAAGTTGGCACCCATTCAATGAGTCCTCTCTCCTGTTGGACGATAGCATGTACCCTTTCTTGCATTGGAGATCTATTCCAAGTATCCCATTGAATGTCTTGCAGCACATTCCCTTTGTCTTGATCTATTGGTGGTGGTGACGACAGCTACTGCGGTTCCATCTACCTACGTGGATAGTCTCTGGCCAGGTGACCCTGTTGGTCAGACTCAAAGCAAGCACTCGTCCTAAAATGGCACGAGGTTGGTCCATGTCGCCTTTCACAGAAGTGACACACGACATTCTAGTTTAGCACTAACTTCCCGATTCTACTCCTTCTATTGGGACGAATGGGGCGCTTTACTTCTGTCATTGACTTTTTCCCAAACCGATCGTCATCTATGCCTCAACTGTACCTTGACCTAGATGTGGTGGCTTGCTCCCTAATCAAAACTCCAGATTGGGCCTCAGCAAGTGTGGCAACAATAGCGGTTACGGCATTGGTGGCGATAGTTACAGCGGCAATAACGGCAGCTGAGCTTACTAACCCAGCAAATTTCCAAGGTTAACTAGCGCCTGAACGATCCCGTCAAACCTAGGATTGCTCAGTGCTGCTACACTAGTACCGACTTGTGGTGGTACTCTATCACTCGTGCTGGCTTGAGCCGGCGCTCTACCTCGACCACGACCACGACCTCCCGATCCATGTCAGCTTCCATCCTGAGCAACAGGTTTGAAGGTACGCCTTCCACAAGTCATCTGCTCCTGATCACTTATGCTACAGGATCTTTATAGAAACATGTTTTCTAATTCCAATACCAAATTAAAATTTGAGTGAGTCACAACAAACAAGCTACCAATCAGCTAACATAAACATGCACATTATCACTCCAACTATCGACCTACTATGATACCATTAAACGGTGATGTCACGCCCCAATCCTCTGAGCACGTGTCCATCCTTCCTTGGTCGATTAAATTGCGACATCCCATAACGCATCGCTAACCCATTCATTTTAATGCGCATGCGAAAGCAAATAATTAATCCCCAAACAACAACAAGATGGGATGGAAAAGTAGGGCCACAATTTTCAAATCAATTAATACAACTTTTACAAATGATCCGGTTTACAAATGGAGGTCAACTCTAGGATCTGGGTATAGGAAATCTATCTTCAAAAAGGATTTCTAAGCCATCCATGCTCTTGACCCTTCCGCCTCAAGCTCCAGGTTCTTCCCCCTAGGGACCTGAAAATGTTATCCCACAATGGGATGAGATGACATCTCAGCGAGTTCAACCTCCTAAAAGCTGACTAGGAAGAAAATACGCCATGAGGGCTGCCTAAGCACAAACATGAGTCAGAGGACTTACCTCTGTCTTAGTTTCTTCCTGCAAATCAATACAATTTGAATAATCGACCGGTCATTTCAACCAATCAAATCATCACTTCGGATCGAATCATTGATCAATCGACTCAGTCGAATACATGTCATCACGACCTACCCTTAGTCAGCCCAATTAATACTATCTATGAAGTTTGATCATCATCAGGATTGCGCACTTTAAGCTCATAATAGATAATATAGCTCACCAAAAGCTGCCAGATATACTGATATAGTATGCTAAATATGCACGTCAGAAGCTGCTAGATATATTGATATAGTATGCTAAATATGCTCGCCAAAAGCTACCAAATAAACTGATATAGTATACTAAATATGCTTGCTAGAAGCTGCCAGATATATCAATATACTATACTAAATATGCTTGCCAGAAGCTGCCAGACTACAATCCGCATGTTGATAAAATATACCATCCTGATCATCTAACAATTTTGTCATATTTATCATACTCAATAAAAAATACTCGTGTGTGGGTACACGGTCGGCCTTAGCCAAAATATAATATTTTCTTGCTTGAAAATCCCACCAATTTCAATAGTCCACAAATCCATTTTTTGGCATTGTAAACCGACGCCCCATGATTTTTCTAATTAATTACTAAAATTAATTAATTTTGGGATAATTACCCACAACCACAAATCACACTTTATTTGCACAAAATAACAGTCAATTAAATAAACAGATCACACCACTGAAATTAGCATAAAATTTTGGTCATCAGCTATCCCAATTCAATTTTCGAAAAATAAATAAATAAATAATTAATTACAAAAATTAAAAATTAATTATTAAATACTAAAAATCGCAACTTAGGCCCATAAAGCCTAATGGAAAGCCGATTCGGGTTCGGAAAATTTTCGAATCACTCTAGATAAATACTATAACTTATCTAGGCTCTAATTACACTACTCTAACCACCTAACATGTAATGACGATTAATTAAATTGCTAATCTACTCTAACTATCCACATAATCCACACTTAGTCTAAATTAATCAACCCTTAAATGTTATTAACTTACTAAGTATGAATTAGTGAGTTAAACTCACTTGATTAACGATCCGCTCGAATCAAAACGACAGGGACGCGACGACGGCCGATAAATCCCAAAGCGGGGGGCACCATTGGGGGCCCAGATCGGGTCGAAATCGGCCCGACAAGTCTGCGGTTGGGCTAGTCTTGCTACTATGATTTTGCAAGGATGAAAATAGCAGTTGAACGGGCGCAGTTTGGGTTGGATTCGGCGGCCGTGAGTGGAGGTGTGAGCTTGGCTTGACGCGGCTAGTTACAGGCTCGTTGCGGCTGAAACAAATGCTAGAAATGGGCTGTTGGGCGAGTTGTTGATGTTGAAGCGTGGGATGGAGCGGTGGAGACGAGCACGCGACATTGTTGCTACATTGAAGAAAAGCGAGAGTTGACTGAGGAAGACTAAGCTATGGACAAGTGACCATAGCTGCATGGGAAAATCAGCTGCTTCGGTGGAGATGAGGGAATTGGTTGGCTGCTGAAATCTTCAGTAGAACTCAAAGACAAAAGATAATGGAGTAGCGGATGAATGGGTAGAAGAGGGGTGGTCGCTCGAAGGAAAAAGGGAGGGGAAAAGGAGAGAGGGAGGAGAGAGAGACCATAGAGTAGCTGCCTCTTTGATCGAATAGAGGAACAAAAAGGAAAAAAAAAAAAAAAAGTGAAGGGATAAGGGAGAAGGATTGTCAACCAAGAGGGAGGAAAAACCATGCGAGAGAGAGAGACGTGCTTGAGTTGAGTGGGAAAAAAGGGGTCCATAAGTCAAAGAATTGAAAGCAATTAGAAGATCAACTGTAGTGATTGTCGAATGGGAGGAAGAAAATGCGCAACAGAGAGAGAGGGAATGTAAGAGAGAGAGACCGAAGAGGGGGGTCCGGTGAGGGGGAAAGGAAGAGAAAAATAATCAAACCACAATTCTTTGATCACATGAGTGTTTATTCAACCTTATCTTCAACTAACAAAATCAATTGGTCACCTGTCGCGACCCGATCTCGCCGCCCCTCGAAAAGTATCTAAGGAGGGGAAAGGTCGGGTTTAGGGATACTTGATCTCAAGATCATGAGCTCTCCCAAGCTCGTACCCCGCATGACAGCGGATTTATTTATGCGGTCTAATTGTTTAACAACCTATGAATATAGACAGGAGTCGCCACTAGCCTCAACTTTGGGGGTCGGCTAGAAACCCAATCGAGGGTCGGGAGTGTTCCTTCGATTCCTACGCAACCGGATATTTAGGTTCGGGGACTTGGGTTACGCTAATATTGCTATTAGCGCCCTTTCGGTACCTAAACAGTATGTTGTGTTTCTCCTAACATGTCCATGCATTTCTTTTTACATTTTTCAGGATCGTCAATTCTACACTAAATGATCATGCGTGGTGGATTACTTTCATTCTATTCTATTTCTAAAAAAAGGAAGGAAAACAACCAATGAAATTGAAAATGCAAGGCATTAAGTAAGCAATCAAGGGAAAGCCGTAAATCTATCAGGCTGTCCTAAAAATATAAAAGAGAAACAATTAAAAAGAAAAGAAAGAAACCCGCAACTCGTCGGGTTTTATACAATACATGGAACCCGAGACATATGTCGGGAAAAAAGAATATTACATGGCAACAGTCGGAGTGGACATCGACCTCCACCATCTTCACTTCTTCTCCACTTTTTGGATCCTATTCTAAACCTAATCTAGGAAACTGGATGATTAGATGCATACAAATGAAAGAAACAATCATCACGTATCAAAACAATCGAAAGCAAGACATTTTTTATATTCACAAATTGTGACTAAAGTCACGAAATCCCTAAGTCAAGTTCTATGCGGCATCCCAAAGGCGCTTACGTTATCCTGCATCGCACCTAAATCATTTATCTGACAATCACATGCGAAGCATAATTGACATGCATTTAGACCATATGGTCTTGATTCTTAATCAATGCAAACCAATGAGTAAACCAACTAAGGATCACTTATTCAAACACATGCACCATTGAATTCGCTCAACACATGTATTCAAGGGGAATGAAGCAAGCAATATGTAACCCACAGGATATCTAAAACCGCTTGTAGACAATTGACAAAGGACGTTATTTCATGAAGAAAACATCTCAAGATTCCTAACGCATGAATTTCTAAAAATTCAAGAACATGATGAAGTCAATCAAAAATAGAACATGGTAGCATGTCACACCATCATTCTACAACATATTGAAAGCAATTGGCAAATCTACTATCTTATCTTAAAACTAACAGCAATTATCCACAGAAAAGATAGCATTACAATTCAAGACAAATTCCAGATTTCAAAGCTCGATTTGAAAAAGGAAAGGCGGGGCAAATGATGACCAAAACGCACATATAATATGTCAATGGAAAGTTTGAGAAGCCTATTACAAATCTCTAGAAGATATTAAGTGCTAATAACATCATCTTCCAGCTCGTTCCGGTTAAAACAGAAAATTGCAGCAGGTCAAAACAGTAAATCAACCTAAAAAAAAACTACTGCAGAATTGACTGACTTTGTCGGTATTTTTCGATGACCGGATGATGTCTATTCAGGGCATGCGACATATCAAATCGAAGCTTGAGAAGTCTATTTGCTATGTCTAAAAGGGCTCAAGACCAGAAAGCCTCATCTATCACCTCATTTAAGCCAAAACAGAAAGTGACATATCAAGGTAAATCAAGTTCAATCAATTTCAAGTTCATGATCATTGATCATCAATCCACAGAAATTCATTAACCTCAGTAGATTATATCAATATATTCAAGACAACGTAAGATTGAGAACAAACACAGATCATGCCAGAAACTATCATTGATGAATTGAAGTCAAAATTCCCAAATTTGAGTAAAACCAGACCAAAACAGAGATTTATTATTTTCTAAGACTCAATCTGGTTCAAAGTGGAAACGGATATCACTCAAAGTCGATGAGGCCAATGAGCACATGTTTTAAGCATGCCATAATGCTAAAATTGCTCAGATCGATTAGATCAACAGTAAGCAAGATGAAGTTAATATGAGCATCATGATTTAAGTAAGCCATGAACATCTTGCATACACACCGATGAAGACACTATGCAGATATTCATTTAAGCATTTTCACAAACATATGGCAAGCACCTCAGCTTAGTGACCTAAATACAAGGGCAAATCAGAGACTTAAAATCATGCAACCACAATATCATCCAAGCAAGCTCAAATCAATAGCAGATCATGCTGTTTTCACTCTAGAGTTCTTAATCTCCACTTTTGAATTAATGACTCATGCTTGTTTATTCAAACCCTCAGCTTTTGCCCTCACACGACTATCATTCGCAGCAACATTATTCTTGTATTTTGACCATGAAATCTAGTCCCAACTAGTTCTGTTCTACAACAGAAATCTTGATCTCTAGAAGATATTAAGTGCTAATAACATCATCTTCCAGCTCGTTCCGGTTAAAACATCACCCAAGGCCAATTTCAACACCAACTTGCACAATTTGAAGTCCAAATAAGGATCGAAATGCAGCAGCCCCTCAAACTTGTGAATTTGCCTCAATTTCAAATTCTATTTCCTTTTTCTCAAAATCTGATTTCTGAACAAACCTCTCCGATTGAGGTCCAATTTTGTTGAAGAAAAAGCCCACACAACTTCCTTTGACCAAGTAGCTTGCACGGGAGGCCAAAAATACATTCGATTTAGCCAATTCGAATTTCCGTTCATTTTCTACATCCTCTGAATTGATTATTTGTAAAAATCCCGAACTCACCTAAAATTCCTTGAAAGATGAGTCGACGTCTCTAAAATAACTCGTGACATGACAAAACTTTTAATTTCTGAAATCGGATTCAAATTCGTGGTTAATTTCAATCAGACGCGATTTTAGCATAACCTAACCTACCAAGTAACTTTTGGGAATTTTTTGTGCAATTGACTCGTGGTTGATTTTCTTCGAGCCACACGTACCTCTTTGACACATTGGTAACTCTCGATTCTCATGAAAATCTCAAGGTTTCAAATACGAACACAGGGCATCAAAACAACAGAAAAATCAGTTTGGTGCCGATTGACGAAAATTTTGCAAATTAGTGGAATCACCCACATTTAGCCACACATCTCAGTCAAACCGACCTATCTCTGATCTCTAATCGATTTTTAACTGTGCAGTAATGACCCTTGCAGACTAGCACGGTCGAGCAGTCGATTCCTAGTCGAATTCTCAAGTCTATTGCATTTAAAATCACTTAACGGCTTCACCTGATAGGCTAGTTATCTCGTAAGTGGCCATCTAAAAAAAAGCACTATAATCGCGTTGATGAAAATTCTGACTTATCCAATCGAAATCAAAATCTGAAAATCAGGATGTCACACTAATCATTGACCCATTCATTTTATGCACATGCGGAAACGAACTCATAATTACCCAACCAACAAACAAACACATGAGATAGTGAAAGTAGGACATCAATTTTCACGAACCACATTTTATAAACAAACCGAGTTAAACCGACAAGTTCATATGCAAAGGTCTGTCTCCCAAAAAGAAGTCCTAACCGACCTATACCCGGATCCCTTTGACTTCGGCTCTAGATTCTCCATCCTAGGGACCTGAAAAAAGGGTAACCACGATGGGGTGAGATAAATCTCAACGAGTCTACACCCTAAACCCCGATTAGGACGAGAATTCACCTAGAAGGTGCCTAAACATGTATCATATAAGATTTACCGCGCCTCAGCACCTCCCTACACATTAGTACATCTCATATATCATGTGCATACTATAAATGCATTCAATAACTGAAACACCTCATATCAGTCACCAAATAATTATAGGGGTTCCGATTATAATGCCAAATCATTATGACACATCTCATTCCATGCCACACAATTTCGTCCCATAATCAAGTATGGCTATCTCAATTACTCAAGCGTGTTCTAATTATTTATGACCCATTGGTCACGACACCCCACTAAGGAGCTTCATTCTGAAATCTATTCACAAATGGCATCATTTAGCATCCTCCGCCTAGACGGCACCCCATTGAGGAGCTTCGCTCAAAAACCTATTTGCGAACGGCATCGTCTAGCATCCTCCACCTAGATGGCACCCCACACAAGAGCTTCATCCCACATAAACACCTTAGGACGGTTTCCACTTAGTGACCATGCGCACATCCAAACTTGGTCAAGAACACCATGCTTTGCATTCAAATCCTCAATTTCAAATAATGGACTCGGCCAATTTTCTTCGTATTAAAATCTTCAAAGTAAAATAATCATGCGTGGTCACGCATTTAAATCGAACCAGTAAGCATGGTACTCTATCATTTCAAAGTTCCACGATTTCACATACTATATAAACATTTTTTGCGTCAAAAACCAACACCTGGTATTTTTCTATTTAAATACCAAAATCTATTTTTTGCAATAATAGTCCATAACAACAACCAAGCACCCAATTGCACAATTAAGCAATCGATTTCACATATTATTAAAGCATAAGCTCTAAACATACCAAAAGTCAACCACATCACTAAATATACATTATCTAGCAAGCTAGATACCAAGAACAACAACAAAGTCACAACTGGTCCTAATTGGCAGAAACCGGGCCACTCACGCATCTCCAATTTTAAATCCAAAAACCAAACCAAATAAGTTCGGAGAATTCTCAAATTTGAATATGTTATAAATGACACAGAAATGAACACTTTTTATGAAGACATATTAACCCAAATCTTTCTAGAATGAGAGCAGTAAATTGCTCAAGTCGTGACCAAAACTGTGTCTGTGTCCAGAAATTCTGTTTTCCAAAATCAATTTGGTTTGAAGTCCAAAACTTGTCTATTTCATCTAAAATTTTATTATGTAAAACTACTCGATGTGATGAAAATTTTTTATGAAGAAACTCTTTCAAAAATCGAACGCTAAGAGTTGATAAAAATCCTTGGAACACCAAAAGGTCACTATTTCCAGAACAATTCGAGATTCTGTTTTGCAAATAATGAAGCTAAAATATCATTCTTTTAAATCCATAAAATCTTGAGTAAAATATATGTCATATTTGAAGATGTCTAGAACATTTTTCAAGAAGGAAGCAACCCCAAAATCACAGCACCATTTTCTCCACAAAAATAGCAAATGGCAAGGGTCTAGTAACCAAATCTAAGGGAAATCCACTAAATTAAGCTAAATCACCCTCATTAGTACTAATCCAACCAAATTGATCAATACTAATCCATTTTAAGGTTAATCTCACTTAATAGTAATTTGAACTAAGCTAATTAGCACTAATATAATCCTTAAGTGCAATTAACAACCTAATCAAGTATTAGGGAGTTAACTCACCGGATTAGCGAGAAAACAGGTTCACGGCAATGGTGGCGTGACGGTGGTGAGATCCCTTGTCTACGACGACTCCAAAGGAGGGCTGAAAGGGGCTAAAAAAGCCTTGCAAGCCCACTGCTTGCTGTTGGAACTTTAGTTTTGAGGTGGCTGAACTGATGGACTGAAGCGGCTAGACTTAGGTTGGCTATGCAGAGTGAGCTAAAGATGGTTGCTAGGTGGAGCTGGGGCGGTTGGCTCGGGGATGGTAGCGGCTAGTTGGAGCTAGAACGAGCGGAGGTTGCGGACGATCGAGCTCGGGGACGGCGTGGCATGAGCAGTGCGGAAGAGGGGGATGGCGCGACCGGCGGTGGTTGCGGACCGAGCAAGCGGGTGTGCGGGTGGCTAGTCTGGATAGTGCAAGGGTTGGTGGCTGATTGGGTTTGGTGACTTGTAGCAAGGAAATGGAGTGAAAATGGAGAAGAAGTGAGGAAGAAGAAGGTTAAAGTTGCTTCTACTAGAGGGGGCTGCGCATGGGTGAGGAAGAAGGGGGACAAAGAGCCATGCAAGTCCAACTTGTGGCCAATGGTAGCCTTGCACAAATTGGTAAATTATGTCTCGAGTTTGAGTCTATATACGATACCCGATCCGTACAAAATAATTACATGCTGAAATAAGAAACAACGTGCGCGGAGCGTTTGATGAAAATTGGCGCAGGATAGGAGCCGAAGGGATCCCGCCCATGATCTGCTTTTGCGTTGGAAATGAAGAGGGACAATCCATGGGATTCTTCTTTGTCAGCATGAAATGAGGCCGAAGAGTTGATCGTCCAAGTTTCTTCTACGTCATTAAATGCAATGCATGCACATGGCCATGTGCATGCATGCTTGTAGAAAACAAGTGGATTAGCACTTGTGGCCTCAGAAGCCTACCATGTAGGCGCCGAACTCTCTCCCTCTCTTTGTTCAACTTTTGCGGGCTTCTCTTGTTTTTATTAATAAAGAAAGAGGGAAAGCAGAAGTTCTACGTGTGTCAGTGCATACTGGTCATCCGCTCACATGCTCTCATTAATTGCATGGAGGCACATGCTTTGAAGATCGGTGCCGTTCTGACAATTCTGGAGCACAATATTATTTTGTTTCCTTCCCTTCAACCGATAAAAGGTGAAGACGTCTGAAGCTCGAGACATAGCGAAAGTATAGAGCTCGGTAGAGAGAGTGAAAGGAAAATAGCTTGAGAGACCGAAAGCGAGAGACGTGAGCTCAGAGAGATTTGTGCGGAGTCGAGTCCAGTGAGTTGAGTTATTAAACACTGCGGGTATCGGGTATAAAGAAGGACTGGGAAACACTTGAGTGCATGTGTGATTATAATCTTGTAATTCTCCGATTTATAGTGGATTGATTTGCTGGCTCTCCCCGTGGACGTAGGTTCCGATATCTGGACCGAACCACGTAAATTTCCGGTGTCCTTTTTTTTATTTTATTGTTTCTCGTTTTATTTCGATCGATTTTTATAGCTCCTGACATAATTGCAAAATTACGATCTGCTTTCGCTGCGACGCCGATTTACAACAATTGGTATCAGAGCTAAGACTTTGCAATTATGTTTGGAACAAAAGTAGAAATTGAGAAATTTAACGGGAGGAACAACTTCGGGTTGTGGAGCGTCAAGATGAAGGCGTTATTAACAACACAAGGATTAGCCAAGGCATTGGAGGGCAAGGCTCAGTTGCCCGAAACAATGCGAGATGCTGAGAAGGACGAGCTAATGGAGAAGGCCATGAGCATCATCCTGTTGAACTTATCAGATGAAGGGCTAATAGAGGTGGCCGAGGAGGAGGATGCCGCAGCGTTATGGGCTAAACTTCAGGCGCTCTATGTAAAGAAGGGTTTGAACAATCGCTTATATATGCTAAAGAGGATGTTCCAATTCCGATACACTGAAGGTACGTCCATTAAATCCCACCTAGATGAGTTTAATAAACTCATGATGGACTTGAAGAATGTTGGCAAGATTTTAGATGATGAAGAACAAGGCATGATGTTGTTGGCGTCTCTACTGGAGTCATGGGAGCACTTTACCGACTCCTTGTTACAGGGGCGTACTACAATTATCTCGAAGGAGGTAAAATCTGCCCTGCTTTCAAATGAGTGGCAGAGAAAGTTGCGTGATGACAGTCTAGCACAAGATGTAGCGCGTGGACTGGTGATTCGAGGTAGAGACCAACATTGGAGGCCCAGCAACAGAAGCCAAAGCAAAAGCAAGTCGAAGTCGCGACATAGAAAATCAAAAGGTCGCGTGAAGTGCTTTGAATGTCACGAGGAGGGGCACATAAGGAGAGATTGTCCAAAGCTATGAAATAAAGGCATTTGGCAAAATGCCACAAGTAGTGTGGCAAATGTTGCCGAGGAGAGTACCAGTGATGCCGAGGCTGTCCTATGTGTATCTACGAGTTCATCAGGAGACGAATGGGTACTAGATTATGGATGTTCCTATCACATGACTCCTCACAAGAACTGGTTCACTACTTACCAGACTACAGATGGTGGTAGAGTTCTTTTGGGGAATAATGCAGCATGCAAGGTTGTGGGGATAGGAACAGTTCGGATCCAAATGCACGATGGCATAGAACGAACGTTGACAGACGTAAGGCACGTACCGAAGCTTAAGAAGAGCCTTATTTCTCTGGGTACACTCGATGACCTCGGGTGCAAATACACAGCTGAAGGTGGAGTGCTGAAGATCTCTCGAGGTGCCCTAACAGTGATGAAAGGGAAGAAGGTGAATTCTCTCTATCATTTACTGGGAGAAACCATGACCGGAGTTGTTGCAGTTTCATTAGGTGAGTCAAACTCAAATTTGACTCAGTTATGGCACATGTGATTGGGACACATGAGTGAGGCAGGTATGACGATGCTGAGTGAAAAGGGGTTGCTGAAAGGTCAGAAGACAGGAAAGCTGGACCTGTGTGAGCACTGCATCTTCAGGAAGCAGAGTCGTGTTAAATTTGGTACAGCTCTACATTCGACCAAGCAATTGGTTGAATACATTCATTCAAATGTTTGGGGACCGTCTCCAGTTCCATCGAAAGGAGGTGCCAGATATATGCTGACATTCATTGACGATTACTCAAGGAAGGTATGGGTGTACTTCCTGAAGCACAAATCCGAGGTATTTGATCGGATCAAGAATTTTAAGGCATTGATTGAAAAGCAGTCAAGTAAACAAATCAAGTGCCCGATAAATGATAATGGTATGGAGTTCTGTGGTAAGGACTTTACCGAGTTCTGCCAAAATGAAGGGATTGTGAGACACCACATAGTTCCCGGGACACCACAGCAAAATGGCGTAGCAGAACGGAAGAACATAACTCTACTCGAGTGAGCTCGGTGCATGCTTTCCGCATGCAGGACTGGGTAAGGAATTTTGGGCTGAAGCAATAAATATGGCGTGTTACCTGATTAATCGATCTCCATCTTCTGCTATTGAGTGGAAGACTCCTGAGGAAGTATGGTCGGAGAAACCTGTTGAGTACTCCGGATTACGAATATTCGGATGTCCTGCGTATGCTCATGCGAGAGATGGTAAGCTTGAGACGCTCATGCGAGAGATGGTAAGCTTGAGCCGAGGGCGAAGAAGTGCATATTTCTGGGTTATGCACAAGGGGTGAAAGGCTACCGGTTGTGGTGCACTGATCCCAGATCACCTGGTTTTCTAATCAGCAGAGATGTGATCTTCAACGAAACTGCAATGCTTCAAAAGAGGAGTCTTGAGACTCAACCAGCAAAGCAAACGGATCATGATGTCAGAAGTGAGGTGAAGATTCAAGCGGAGTCTCCAAAGACCTAAGAGGTAATAGAGGAAGAGATTGCAGATGAGGCCACAATTTTTGAAGATGGTGATATTGAACAACCAGCAAAGCCACAACACAACATAGCCATAGGCAGACAAAGGAGGCAAATTAAACCACCAATACGTTATGGTTATTCTGATATTGCCTATGCATTAACTGTAATGTGATGAGGTGGAGATGGATGAGCCTTCATCCTATTCAGAGGCGATGGCTAGTGCTGAGTCATCGCAGTGGCTAGAGGCTATGAGTGAAGAAATAGAATCACTCTATCGGAATCAGACATGGGAGTTGGTCAAAGTATCCAAAAGCCATAAAATTATCGGAAGCAAATGGGTCTACAAACGGAAAAAGGGCATTCCCGGTGTAGATGCAGCCAGGTTTAAGGCGAGACTTGTTGCGTGGGGGTATACTCAACGAGAGGGCATTGATTACAATGAAGTGTTCTCTCTTGTGGTAAGGCATACCTCTATTCGTGTATTACTTGCCTTAGTTATTGCACAGGATCTTGAGTTGGAGCAGCTAGATGTGAAAACGACATTTCTTCATGGTGAATTAGAGGAACAAATTTACATGAAGCAGCCTGAGGGATTTGTTATTCCAGGTAAGGAAGACCATGTTTGCTTATTGAAGAAATCTTTGTATGGATTGAAACAATCTCCTAGACAATGGTATAAGCGTTTTGATGCTTTCATGACTAGTCAAGATTATTCGAAAAGTCAATTTGATAGTTGTGTTTATTTTAGGAGATTGGAGGATGGGTCTTTGACTTATTTGCTATTATATGTTGATGATATGTTGATAGCAGCTAAACATATGTTTGATATTGATGTGTTGAAGCGGCAGCTGAGTGCTGAGTTTGAAATGAAAGAATTAGGTGCTGCTAAGAAAATATTGGGTATGGAAATTTTGCGTAACAAAGCTGCAGGAACGTTGCATTTGTCTCAAAATCTGTAAGTATTCCTTTAGCTGCACATTTTAAACTTTCTACTAAGTTATCACCGCAAACTGAGGATGAGCAGGAACATATGTCCGGTGTTCCTTATTCTAGTCCAGTCGGTAGTATTATGTACACCATGGTATGTACTAGACTTGACATTTCACAGGCTGTAAGTGTTGTCATCCGTTACATGAAGCACCCAGGTAAGACTCATTGGGAAGCCGTGAAATGGATCCTCAGATATCTAAAGGGGACAGCAGACGTCAACATTATGTATCGGAGGAACGTCATTGGCAATGAGACCACAGGGTAAATGGATTCGGATCACGTCGATAACTTGGATGATCGCAGATCGTTAGCAGGGTACGTGTTTACGCTAGCAGGTGGTGCAATGAGTTGGAAAGCATCTTTACAAGATGATGTTGCATTGTCTTCGACTCAGGCGGAGTACATGGCACTAACCTTTGTTGCAAAAGAGTCGATATAGCTAAGGGGTTTGCTCTCAGACCTTGGATTGGAGCAGAAAAGTGTCACCATACACTGTGACAATCAAGGTGCGATATATTTGGCTTATAATCCAATATATCACGAGCGGACAAAACATATCGACATCAGGTACCATTTCATCCGAGATGTCATAGCGAAGGGTAAAATTGTTGTGAAGAAAATATCAACAACGGAGGACCCAGCAGATATGATGATGAAGCCTGTTCCTTCAGCAAAACTCGAGCTCTGTATGAGCTCGATTGGCGTCTATAGAGTATGAGCGCCCATTGGGGGCGTTGGGAGAGCCGAGCATGGAAAATAATCACTATAACTTGGCTTCAAACGTCGAGCCAGGGTGGAGAATTATTAAATTATGTCTTGAGTTTGAGTCTATATATGATACCCGATCCGTACAAAATATTTACATGCTAAAATAAGAAACAACGTACGTGGAGCGTTTGATGAAAATTGGCGCAAGATAGGAGCCGAAGGGATCCCGCCCATGATCTGCTTTTGCGTTGGAAATGAAGAGGGACAATCCATGGGATTCTTCTTTGTCAGCATGAAATGAGGCCGAAGAGTTGATCATCCAAGTTTCTTCTACGTCATTAAATGCATGCACATGGCCATGTGCATGCATGCTCGTAGAAAACAAGTGGATTAGCACTTGTGGCCTCAGAAGCCTATCATGTAGGCGCCGAACTCTCTCCCTCTCTTTGTTCAACTTTTGCGGGCTTCTCTTGTTTTTATTAATAAAGAAAGAGGGAAGGCAGAAGTTCTACGTGTGTCAGTGCATGCTGGTCATCCGCTCACACGCTTTCATTAATTGCATGGAGGCGCATGCTTTGAAGATCGGCGCCGTTCTAACAATTCTGGAGCACAATATTATTTTGTTTCCTTCCCTTTAACCGATAAAAGGTGAAGACGTCTGAAGCTCGAGACATAGCGAAAGTATAGAGCTCGGCAGAGAGAGCGAAAGGAAAAGAGCTCGAGAGACCGAGATCGAGAGACGTGAGCTCAGAGAGATTTGTGCGGAGTCGAGTCCAGTGAGTTGAGTTATTAAACACTGCGGGTATCGGGTATAAAGTAGGACTGGGAAACACTTTAGTGCATGTGTGATTATAATCCTGTAATTCTCCGATTTATAGTGGATTGATTTGCTGGCTCTCCCCGTGGACGTAGGTTCCGATATTCGGACCGAACCACGTAAATTTCCGGTGTCCTTTCTTTTATTGTTCCTCGTTTTTATTTCGATCGATTTCTATAGCTCCCGACATAATTGCAAAATTACGATCCGCTTCCGCTGCGACGCCAATTTACAACACAAATATCCTATGCACTCAAGTGAGATGGCCACAAAGTCTTCTGCTCATAGTCAAACCATGAACCAATGGCTGATTTTCCCTCCTTTCTTCACCATTTAACTCCATTTTGGTGTCCAAAATCCACATAGCAGCAGCGCCTACGAATTTCCGTTGATTTTCATTCAATTCTTCATCAATTCAAGTTAATTTGGTGGCCAATCTATCCCCTTAAGCCGCCATACGAATTTCCACCATTTTCTCCACAAAACAAAACAAATTGGTGGCCAAAATTTCACTCAAAGGTGCCCATCCGAATTTACAAAAATTCTTTTTGTCCAATTTGAATTTTCCGCAAAATTCCCGGCTCGACGGAATTTTCCCAAAAGATGAGACGAGATCCTAAAAATAAATTGTGACACGCTTGAACTAAAACCGAGTTCTATTTCGTGGTTAAAATCGACCGAACCCGATTTTAGTGCGACCCAACCTACCAGGTAGCTTTTAGGGATTTTAGCGCATTTGACCCATGGTCGATAATTTTGATCCACGTTTGTGTATCTCTAACTCATTAGCAACTCTCAGTTGTTGTAAAAATCTCAAGGTTTCAATTACGGGTACCGGGTACAAGTTGACAGAAAATTGGGTTAGTGCTACTCGACGAGAATTTTGCGATCAGGTGGAATCACCCACCATTCAATTACGTCATTCCATCGAATTGACATATATCCGATCATTAATCAATTGTAACGGTGCCGTATTGACCCTTGCCAATTATCACGATCGAATAGTCGATTTTTGATCGAATTCTCAAGTCTATCGCGTTTATACCCTTAACGGCTTCACCCGATAGATTAGTTATCTCGTGACTGATCAGCTTAGAGAAAAAAGGACCATAAGTGTGTCAGCGAAAAGCCCAATTCATATTATCGAAACATGGTCGAAATTCAGGATGTCACAGAGCATTTTCTTCATAGTCAAATTGTGGGAGACTTGTGACTACACATGCCACTTTTGAGTTATGTGATATAGCTCACTTGATAATGCTGTGCGACTACATACTTACGGTATATATGTCGGGTCATTTTTCCTAAAGATCATCAGGTGAACATTGAAAAATGAATGGACTGTACATACTTTCTCAATGAAATTATATTATCTTTTCGCCCACCTTATTGTATCTTGATTTTCACCTCATATGGCTACTCCTTCAATTCTTTTGGTGTCATTGGGTCCCTTTCCTCATTCGAGAATCTCCTCCCTTCTTCCATTCTGTTTTAGGAATTTATCCATTTTTCAGGATCTCAAAGGCGCAAAAAAACAAGAAATGGATTAGAAATGACTCAGTTCCATTAGAAGAGCAACTGATTGTACGACCACTTGTTAACAGGATAAGCGAAGCACCCTACTCTGTTCTCAAAGACAGTTTACATGTGCTGCATCATTGGATTTTATTACATCATTTGCAACCTACCGTACCATTATTCAACTGGCTAACACTAGACATAAGCTTATCAGCCAAAGACCGTTATCGAAAGGAATACTTTCAACTTGCAGCAGCATCGATACGTAGAGATGTCATCGATTCAATACTTCTCTCTGAATCTGGTTTGTAAAGCTGGATATGTCGTCCATTCAGTGGTTGAATAGGTCTAGAATTATTCAAGGCACCCTGCAATTCGTAATCATCTTTCGAACATGAGAAAATTACACGCAACATGTCGTAGAGGTAATCTTAATAGGGGATGTAACCGCTAAGGTTTTGATGGAAAAATGGGGCCGAAAAACTTAGGGCACTTACATCGTCAACGAGACGTCTCAGCGACCAGATTTGTTTCTCTGTGACACTGCTGGGCTGGTGAACATTGAAGAAGGAATGGTTAGTTCAGAAATTACTTACAACATTAGAATTTACCCTTTTTAAGCATTGCTGATCTGGTGAAACATCGACGCCATCTGGGGTTTACCTGCTTGTTGACGATCCATTTGACACCTTCTGTGCAGGGAGGAGTCGTGAGAGAGCCCTTGTATCTGTAGTAACTGTGTTCACCCATGATGATCTCTGTTGGGTCGATCACCCCCACTTCTATCTCTTCCCCAGCTTCCATCTCTTCTCCATGTGTTTCGCACGTTACACGCCTCAACACCTGCACATCGTCAAATTATGCTTATTGCTGCATTTGATCGAATACACATGGATCGACATAAATTGGTCCAGCAACAAGATGTACGACGCCAAGAAGTGCTCTTCGCTTCTGTTCTGAGGTTTAGAATTTGGAAACTACAGTATTTATGCTGTGATTCTACCTCTATACAAGTGACAACAACAGTCCCACCCTGTGTTTTGTTCGCCTTTTGGGGCCATTCCTCTTACATCTTTCGTTGTGATAAAAACTAAATTTGATGTAGTAGCTATTGCGATTGTAATGTAATAGAGCCGCAAGAGTGTCACTATTTACTTGCTATTTTGTGAATTTTATTATGCATACATATGATATACTAATAATATATAATTTACAACAAAATAATGTTAGTTGGTCACATTATTGCACGTAAAAATTGTCAAATGCACCATCACAGAAATGTAATTGTAAGATTGTTATTGTATTACCAATAAGATTATCTTTAAATGGAGATTCCCGAAAGATTGAAGTAAGAATATATTAACCTTCCATCGTCTACAACCTTTCAAAGAAAATAACTCATCTTTGTCGTCCACTTTAGTTTATTCTTCTCATTAAAAAAAAAGAAAAAACCTTTTCAATGGCTCAAACTGTAAATGCATACAAAACATAAAAGTACCCACTGCTTTTAGATTAAAAAACTACTCCACACCCAAACAATTGAATAAATAGTCAAATTTTAATACAAATTTCATAGCGGCGCGCGCATTGATTCTAGTTGTTCTGTTTAAGAAATTTTTGCATACCTCTTCAATAAAAGCATTTGGTTCGCCTATCTCGTACAGTAGTCCAACAACAACAGTGTTGCCCGGAACCTCTCCATGTAAAGTTGAGTGAACCATGTGAAGCTCCAATTGATAGCTACACAAAAACATTTTCCGATTTCATCAACATATTGAGCCACAAAAAATGGGAGAAGTGTGCCAGGAATTCTAAAATTAATCACAAAAGTGAAATCAAATCATAAAAATTACAAATATTACAATCAACCTCCAGAGCTTATCAAATTAGTGCAATAAAAAACTTCCATTAGCTCCGTTAATATGAGATGTTGAAAATACTAACACGGCAATTTTTTTAACATTGTCTTGAGGACACAGGGAGCATGTGGTGCCAAGTGTAGATGCCAGATGAGGGTAAAAACCGAAAATAAAAAATAAATAAACAAAAACCAGCCAAATAAGAAGGAAACTACAACTTGGGGGGGGGGGTTGATCCTCCAAGTTTTCTTACATGAATCAAGACCTCTAAATTTTGTAATTTGTGCATCAAATCCTTCGATCAACTATTTTAACTAAATTATCAAATTAATTAATGACATGTGACTTATGTGACAAAAATTGACACATGATGCTAACAAGGCATCAAATGAACAGAAAACAAACGGGCAAAATAAGGAAAACGAATCCTAATTTGACATTACATGTTATGATGGGTCAACAAAGCACTCAATTGCACACATCAAGAAAGTCAAATTATTTGATTGCACAAATCCAAAAAGTTAGAGGATTTAATTACCAAAAAAAAAAAGAGTTAGGGACTGAATTGCATAACCCAGAAAGTTAGAGGACTTAACTACCCAAAATAAAAGTCAGAAAACCAAATTGCAAAAACGATAAAACCTTGTACTTAACCCTTTCTTTTTCCCCCTAAGTTTATGCTTGGGAATGCAATTGTCATTTTTCCTCAACAATCAGCTTTTCTAAGATCTTGGATAAAATTTTCAAATTTGCAAGACCCTCACAGCTGTAACAGCCTAGAGCAGCTTTTAGGAAATTGCATTCCTTAGCTCTTAGGTGCGGTAACCTTGTTGCAATGTTACTATTTTATTAAGCGAAGTGGCTTGTTAATTTGGCAATACTTTTCAAAATTATAATGCCTCAAAGTAGGGTAAAACGCTATTCTGAAAATCCCTATAGTTGTGAATGCGACGTAGCCGTAAGTAAGGAGTTTGCCGAACACTTCGTAAATGTTACAGCAGTACTTTTGAGAAGTATTGAAAGTAGCATGCTCGTGTTCATACGAATTGAGAAAGAGAGACCTTTTGCCATCGATGGTATGCTCGGAAGGGTGGTGCCAATGACATTGTTGCAAGTAATACTCTCTACCATCTACCTTGATCGACCCTGCCCTTCTATCGCCCCACCGAAGCTGCCATCGATACAAAGAAAGTTGCTCAATTATTTTTCTCTATCGATATTTTCTGGTCAAGGATAGACCGTTCATCTTCCCTGGTTGGACACTTATTACAGATTAAATGAAGTCAAAGGGCGAATATTTACTAGCTTTTACCATAGTCATGTGGGTCCATAATGAGATTCTCATTAAAGCTTCTGATCATTTTGTATTATACATGTCGGAGAAGGTTTAGAAAGAAAAAAAAAAAAAAAAACAAACAAACAAACCCAAGTCATATGGGAGTTGAAGTTGTTCCAAGATCCGTTTTCCTATTCAGTAGTCATATCGATTGGGAGTTACTTATGCATTTTTTGCATACGTAGGACACAGAACACCTTGGAGCATGGCAAGGTCTAAACTCCACTTTAAAATCAGAAAATTAATCAATTCAAATCTTGAATATCTTGAAAATTATTTAAGTGACTTAAAAATTACGTTATTCATACTTTTCTGAAATGAAATATTAGAAGTTCAAGATAAATATTGCGTCAAATACCTACTCATTTGCTCTTGTTAAAATTGAGGATTTAACACTTTTCAAAGGAAACCAGGGCTACTGACCAAAAAAAAAAAAGGAAACCAGGGCTTGGAATTGTTAGCATTTCCCATGTTAGCATGTTTTTCGAAGAAAAAAAGGCGGGGATCATCATAATTCTGGTCGGATTTACCTGAAGATCATGGCCTCTATTCATGACGTAGGCATAGCTTGGCTTGTAATTCCTCCTTAGGTCCCCCAAGTGTGGAATCACTTCCACATTCTCTCTTGCCAAGTCAATTGGAGATTGCCTCCGTCCTTCACTGCATTCTCTCCATTCTTCCTCCAGATATCCCCAGTTCTCTGGTCCCCTCTCGCTCCCGACTATGTAACTGAAGCCAGTCTCATCCTCTAACGCACCACGAAATCACACACGCGCAGAACGACATCGCCAAAATCAAAAGCCAAAACCACCATGACATACACAGAGAGAGAGAGAGAGAGAGAGAGAGAGGAGTGTTTACCAACTTCTCCAGATGGGGTCGATGCCGCATGCAAGTACGTGGCAAGAAGACTTAGGAGGAGAGCGGAGAAGACTAGAGTTTTGCTTTGGCTTTTCATCTTGTTTTTCCCTTCTTCTCAAAAGGATTTCGGTGCAAGCGAATACAATTACTCAACTAGAACGAGACGCGATGCCTCAATCAGTTTGTTTTAGTGAAACCTCCTAACTCCCATTTATATAGGCGTTTCAACTTTGAGTGAACTTCGACCAAAAAAAGAAAAAAAAAAAACTTTGAGTGAACAGTGCTATGCACGTGAACAAGGTGGTTCGGTAAAGATTGTGCGACTACGACAACTAATGAAGACGTGAGGAATCTGTCCATCCGTCTATCTCGCTTAATGGTAACTTAATCTATAGTCTAATAGTAGAGAGAGAGAGGAGTGATTACCAACTTCTCCAGATGGGGTCGATGCCGCATGCAAGGACGTGGCAAGAAGACTTAGGAGGAGAGCGGAGAAGACTAGAGTTTTGAACCGCCACGTCAGCGTGGTCCCGGACCACTCATATGGCGCCACATATGAGGGGAGGGGACAAAAGAGAGAAAGAGGAGAGAGAGCGTCAGAGAAGTGGGGCCCGGTTTTCGTCCTTTGTCTGCGCTCCCCATACACGTGGCGCCGTGTGAGTGGTCCGGGACCACGCTGACGTGGCGGTCCCGGACCACCCAATATTTTTTCAGTTTTGCTTTGGCTTTTCATCTTGTTTTTCCCTTCTTCTCAAAAGGATTTCGATGCGAGCGAATATAATTACCCACGTCGAACGAGACGCGGTACAGGAGGGCAATGCCTCAATCAGTTTGTTTTAGTGAAATCTCCCAACTCCCATTCATATATGCATTTCAACTTCGAGTGAACAGTGCCATGCACGTGAACAAGGTGGTTCGGTAAATATTGTGCGACTACGACTAATAATGAAGACGTGAGGAATCCGTCCATCTGTCTGTCTTACCTATCGTTAATTAATCTATAGTCTAACAGTGGATAAATAATCCGTAATCTATCACGTGCTATAAAAAGGTTATGCAAGTTCTAGAGAATTCATTACTGAAAGGGCATTGAGCCAACTGATAAGTCCAAGACGTAATAAATAAAATCCTTAAGAGGGTAGTTCTTTTTTATAACCTAAGGGCACGGGCGCCTGTCACGAAAAATTTCTCCCATACATTTGTGTGATGAAAAGTGGGCCTTCAGAGCAGTAGGGTGAAATGTGAGAGATGCAAAAGGGTTGATACAATGTACAATTGGTTGTAGAAGTAGGGTCGGAAATTTTATGCTAGATTCCGGAGATGTGTTGATTATCATTTTAAAGTATCTATAAAGGAGGCTAGCCTTTGATGCATAAACTGGTGGATAGGTGATGCTGCTCTCCTAATAATTGGTTACGGCAAGCCAAAACCAATCGTCAGGCTTCCGTGAGATGTATGTCTTACTCGAGGACTGAATGCCAAGCTAAATAGGGTAAAGTTTAGTCAATAATGACTATACATGTGTCCCTCCAAGGACTCGATTAATAAGACTTTCATGTTGAACGTAATCCATATGGTAGATCTTTCCTAATAACGCGCAGTAGAGGGATTTCCTAGGTAATCAATCGTACTAAGTAGCGTGTTGAATGCAAGGCTCACGTTGCTATTTTGATTAGTAGATAAAATACTCCCATTACTTTGATGTCGAATCTAATCCATATGTTACATGATTCCTGGTGACGTGCAGTAATGGGACTTGTAAGGTAACCAGTCGAAATAAGTTGCACGTTGAATGCAAGGCTCACGTTGCCATTACTGTCATTTTGAATATAGTCTATATGGTAGATCTTTCCTAGAGACGTGCAGCAGAGGGATTTGCTAGTTGACTAGCCAAACTAAGTTGCACGTTGAATGTAAGGCTCACGTTCCGTTGGCTGGGTCCGCCTATGTCGGGCCCAGCTAACGCATATATAAAACAAAAATAAAAGTAACGAAATGAATTTTCCATGTCCTACCCACTATCGCGCGAGAGAAGTTATAGTACCCAAGCATGCCTCGCAAGACTATGGTGACTCTGATCATTAAAGACGTGAATGATAGTCATTATATTTTTAGATACAATTTTTTGCCACTGTTTCTATTCTTTAAAATAAAAATATGCGTTTGATAGCAACATAAAATTTATATACCCAAAATATAAATTTTATTTGATAACCACACAAAATTTCTTCATACCGAGTAGATGGCAATGGGAAGAGATTGGCGAAGGATGGTGGACAGTGATGGCAAGAGGTGGCGGTCAGTGGCAACTAGCGAACGGCGGACGGGTGGTCACCTAGTAGTAACAGCAAGTAATAAGAAAAGTTTTTATTTATCTTTTCTGTTCTAAATTTATTTCTACGCTAAAAATTTATTGTATAAGTAAAAAAAATGAAATTGTGCTATTAAACGAATTTTCATTCTAAGCCTGTTTTCAATAACAGAAAAATAAATCTGATCAAAAATAAAATAATTATCATGTGCTCCTTAAATTGCTAGTAAAATTAAGTTATTCTATCTCAAATGCGATGTCCCGAGAAATGAGTATGAAACTCCGATTCGACGACGAGGGATAGCCATCAGCGTCGGTTATCCCCTTTCGATCTTTTTAAAAAAAAATGCCTACATTTTTTGTTTTAGATAAAGTTTTCCGTTCACCTTTCTTTTCATTTCACTTTTTTTCCATCCTAGGAGACTACGACTCGCAACCGCAAGGGACAAGACACATAATAATAAGACCGCCCCATTGATGAATAACAAAAATAAAAAATAAAAAATCACGAGAATGAGATGGTCCAATTATCTACGTGGCAACATATAAGCGCTCACTTCATGCTCCCAATTTTCATTGGACAGTTGTGGTTGGCGAAGAATGCCGCCATTGAAGCCAAGACAATTGAAGCCAAGACAACCAAGAGCGGCCAGGTGATCGTTTTGTCATTTGTCAATGCGTGGCGTTGCACATTCATGTGCTTCGTAACATTCTTTTCTCTTCTCTCTTTTTGGTTGCACCGACTCTATCATTTGCTCCGGATAAGAATATTAAAAGCATCGTAATCTTCTCACGGTGCTTATTCGAATACTATTACTTTTTTTCGATCACCTGATTATCACATGGGTATAAAAATTTTCACTGAAATACCGTTTCTCACGAATAATCCTTTCCATTCAAATGTGAAATTTATAAATAAATTAAAGCCCAATATAGCAAGAGTACAAATAAATGCCATTGTTTCTTTCTCTCTTTAAGTGCTTCCACACATAAACAATGTTGTTTTCAGTATATCTGTCTTTTCAAATATCCATGTTTTTCCTCTCTCAACGCTTTGTCTCTGAAAATCCTATGCCCATAGATCATAGGACAAAGTAAATCGAGCTCTCTTTCCATTAGGGCTTTGTCTTCTCCTCTGCTCACACACTCACTCTATGTTTGTGGAGTGAGCTCTTCCTTGTTCAAATGTCACGCCCCGAACCTCGAGCGCGCCAACATCCCACCATGGTTATACAAATGCGACATTCCTAGGATATGTCACCGACCCATTCATTTTATTACGCATGCGGAAGCGAAACAAATCCCTTGACTACATTTAACTTGGGATAGAAAAGTAGGCAATCAATCGCAATACCAAACACTCATTTATAAACACAAAGGGTTTAAATATAACACTTGACATTATACAAAATAGACCAGCTCGACAAAAGGGGAATTATCCTAAAATCAACTAGCAGGACACGTTCTCCAATCCTTATGATTTCACCTCTGCAACTCCTTAAGGCCAACCAAAGCTATCTAGCCACTTCCTCTACCAGGGACCTGCAATTGTAATCCCCAAACCGGGATGAGACAATGTCTTAGCAAGTTCAACCCCCTAAACCCCTATTAGAAAGAAAATACGCCCAAGGGTGGCCTTGCCACATTACACAGAGAACTTACCTCGCTTTAATTCCTTTCTGCAGGTTAGCACAATTTATATCACACAATTTCAGGTAATAATAATAATTCAAACAATTGGAACGTCATCACTTTCATATAAATTACAGTCGCACTTAGCACGCATTCCAATTAATATTCACTGCCACACAGGGGCATAGCCTACTCACAGTTCAGCTATCTTCTAACATTAATGCCAGGCATTGCCTCCCCCCTTGGAGCGCGGCTTCGTCACTACGTCGACGGCATTCCCGTAGGAGCATCGTCTCCCTTCTTGGAGCACGGCTTCGTCACTACGTCGACGGCATTCCTGAAGGAGCATCGATCCAGTCGGCCCAGCCTCTACTGCGACCGACATCCATCGCGTGGGCATCCCATATATGGGCAAGTCCGGCTCTACAACCCAGGACAATTCCTCTTAGTTATCACACAGCCAAAGCATACTCGGCCCCAGGACACTTTGCATTTCACTCAATACTTCCACTTAAAAGAGTGATCCGACCATTTTTCTTCATATTAAAAATATTCCAGAAATTACTCACGTGTGTGGGGGCACACTAATTTCATACCAGAAAGCCAATATCTCACTTTTTCAAATCTCACTACTTAATATAATTATTAAAATCCAATTTTTGCATCAAAATCCGACACTTGGGTTTTTATGAATAAAATCCCTATTTATCACAATCAACACTCAATTTGCCACATCCATTCATCAAATTCAAATTCTAAATACATAGCAGCGATCAAAGACGAAATTCTGAGAAAATAAGGTTCCAAAAATTTTAAAAATTTATTAAATAATTAAATTTATTCCGAAAATTAATTAAATAATAATATCCCTATCTTTCACAATCCACACTCAATTTATAATATCCAATCATCAATTTCAAAATTTGACTACACAACAAATACCAAAGACGAAATTCTGAGAATTTAAGGTCCTGACAAAATTTTCAGAATTTAATAAATAATTAAATTTATTCCGAAAATAATTAAATAATAATATTTTAATAATTTCGAATAATAATATATTATTAAATTATTTAATAATTTCGAAATATTTAAATAACTCAAAAGTAAATTCCTTTATGTCAAATCAAGGCTTATTCTAAATAAACCTACTTACCCTTAAATAAGCACACTTTAAATTAAAACACCACCTTAATCTAATCTATTCTTAAATAACCTAAACTAACAACCTAATAATACTTATCATAAAATATACCTCCCTAAGCATAATTAACCCTCTAAGCGAGGTTTAGTGAGCTAAACTCACCGGAATCGCTTTCCGACGAGTCTCCGGCGAAGAGCACGACGATGCCGACGACAAGTCTGCATGGAGCAACACCAAAGGAGGTCGGGAAGAGCTTGGAAACGCTCCTCGGAGATCCGGATCTTGCTGGCCGAAGGTTGCTGCTCATGGTCGGAATGGAGGCGCGCCGGCGGCTACTTGGACGGAGAAGGACTGATGGAAGCAGCTAGGGCTCGGGACGGCAACTAGCGGCGACGAATGGCGGTGATGGAGGCTTCGGCGACGACGAGCAGCTGCTGGCGAGGAGGGATGACGACGTTGGAGTTCGGGCGGAGGCGGGAAGCGGACGAGCTAACCGGCGGAGCAGCGCGCGGGCCTCCTCACGCAGACGGGCGACTACCGTGATGGCTTCGACGAACGGCGACGGCTACTACGAACGGGCGAAAGGGGGCGGACGAAGGGGTCGGTTCCGCTGGTTTTCCTTTTAGCTTTTTCCTCATGCCCTCTCTCTTCCCAAGCTTGAAGATGATGGAGACAATGGGGAAGTGACATCCCACCTTTTTGGGATTCAATCTCCACCCTCCAAGTGTCACCACCCTAGCCAATTTTGCCCCACCCCATGACATCACTTGTGATGTCACAATCCACTAAGTCTATCCCCCCACAACCTTAGTCCAATAGGTTCAATTTCATTTTCTGCCGGGGCGTAGAATCTTGTACACTTAATTCAATCATTTCTCAATCAATTCCATCCAATTGAAGCTTCAATTAAATGAACCCAATGTCACCACGCTTCAATTCAAATATTTACTTGACCATAGATATATCTTGATCTAAAAAATACCACCAAAAGAGAGCCTACCAATTTTCCGAATCAAATTAACCATACTGTGATTATTATACTGAAAAAGCATGGCTTGCATGAAAAAGTCTTCCGTAGATGAGTCAATATTCCTAAAATGATTTGTGACACACCCAGACTTCCAATTTCTAGATTCGATCTCAATTCCACAGTTAATTTCACTTTGGCACGATACTAGTGCGGCCCAACCTACCGGGTAGCCTTTAGAAATTTTCATACATTTGACCTATGGTTGATCATCTCAAGCCACAATGTACATCTTTGAAACATTGGCGACTTTTGGTTGTCGGGGTAATCTCAAGGTTTCAAATATGAACACAGGGTACCCAATCGACTGAAAAGTCGGTCCAGTGCCGATCGACAAGAATTGTGCGATCTGGTGGAATCACCCACACCTGATCACATGCCTCTATCGAGTCGACCTATCTCCGATCTCTAATCAATTTTTAATTGTGTCGTGATGACCTTTGCAGATTAGCTCGGTTAAAAGATCACTTCCTGGTCATATTCTCGAGTCTGATGCATTAGAATTTCTTAACAGCTTCACTTGATAGACTAGTTTTCACATGAGTGGCCAACTCAAGGAAAAGAACTATATGCGTGCCAACGAAATGCCTGTCTCAATTTATTGAAAATAGAATTGGAAAATCGGGATGTCATAGTTATCCTCTTTCGCCAGCAGCCCAAACCCTTTTTATCTAAACTATTCTTGTTGGACTTTGCAAGCTACAATAACAAAAATATGACTTTCATATTCGCTTGTTGATGGAGCCATGACCCACTTCTGTTGCTTCTACTGCCCATTGCAAATTTGATGAGATGATTTGCCCCAATGTGAAGTATTAGGGTTTTGGTTCAATTAGAGTTCTTGAAGATCAAAATTGAATTTTGCTCCAATTTTTTTAAGTGAGGCTAGGGTTGTTCAATCAGAGTCACCATACTCTTGCGAGGAATGCTTGGGTACTATAACTTCTCTTGCGTGATAGTGGGTAGGAAAATGCCTTGACTTAGCCTTGGATGGGAGACATTTTATATTTTAAAGATTTGCATGATCCTATTGATGGTGATAAGGTTAAAGGAGACAAGGAAAACAAAGAATGGGGGCGAATGAATGAGAAAATGATTGGGTTTATTCAACAATGAATTGATGATCGTGTTGCCCAAGAAACAAAAGCCAATATTTTGTGGAAAAAAATTACAAGATCTCTATGAGAGGAGATCTCATAGAATAAGCTTTTTTTTTAGTTAAAAGACTTGTGAATTTGAGATACAAAGAAAGGATTAGTATGTCAGAATATTTAGGGATATTCAAGATGTTGTAAGTCAATCAACAAAATCTTGAGATTGACCTAAGTGATGAATTACAATCATGTCTATTGCTTAGTACTCTTCCAAAAAGTTGGGATGCTTTGGTTGTGGCATTAAACAATCGGACTCCTTTTGGTGTGTCTTCTATGAGCATGATTAAAGAAAACTTGTTCTATGAAGAAACAGTGCGAAAATGCTTGAATTATACTTATAAAACGAAGGTTTTGGTCATAGAAAACTGGGCGAGAAGTCAATCAAAAAAATTTCAAATTAATGATGACATAGGCAAGCCAAGAGGAAGGTTGAAATTAACACCAAGGAGTGTTAAATGTTATGATTGTGGTAAAATAGGACATTATGCCAAATAGTACTAGTTGCCAAAGAGAGATAAATCCCATGATAGAAATGGATATTGAAAGAAAGAAAAGACTATGTTCATATGTGATGACACTTGTGTGAATCTTACTTGGCAAGGTTGTAGCTGGGTCGTTGATTTTGCAACTTTAATTCATGTGATGTCATAGCATGACTACTTCACTTCGTATTGCAGCGATGATTTCGTTGTGTTAGGATGAAAAACAGTAGTGTCTCCAAGGTTATTAGGATAGGAAATGTTTATTTGGAAACCGGTATTAGATGTATCTTGCTTTTGAAAAATGTAAGACATGTTCAGAGCATTCGACTTCACTTGATCTCCATTGGTGCCTTAGATAATGATGGTTATTGCAATTTCTTTGGTAATAGCTAATGGAAATTGATCAAAGGTTTCATGATAATGACTAAGGGTAAGAAGACATGCACTCTCTACACCATGCAAGCTAAGTTGATGGGAGTAAAGGTAAATGTAGTGGAGGACTCCTTAGTTAACCTATAACTTATGAAACTCGATCATCTTATGAGAAGGTGGTTGAAATTCTTGCTAGAAAGAATTTTCTACCATTAAATGAGAGAAGTATCAAGGAATGTACTCACTATCTAATAGGTGAGCAACAAAGATTATCATCCATAGTTCCTCTCCACACACAACATTAGATGTATTTGATTTAGTTCACACTGTTGTTTGTTACATGGATGCTAGATCACTTACTGGTACATTATACTTTGAAATATTTATTGATAATTGCTCTAGAAAAATATGGGCTATTACTTTGAAATTTAAAGACCAGATGCTTGTTGCCTTTAACCAATTTCATGTTAATGCAGAAAGAGAAATTGGGAAAAAATTGAAATGTGTTCGACTTGACAATAGCGGCGAATATAGAGACTTATTGGGATAAGTACACTAATTGTGCCATAAGTTGTGTACGGCACTCACTTTGGTGCCAAAAGTTTCCGTCGGATCACTTAAGTGCCAAAATATGGGCGTTTTTCCTCCGATTTGGCACTTAAGTGATCCGACGGAAACTTTTGGCACCAAAGTGAGCACCGTACACAACTTATGGCACCATTAGTGTACTTATCCCGAGACTTATTTGAACATTATTGTAGAGATCACGGTTCCAAGCTTGAGAAGACAGTTTTGAAAACACCACCACAAAATAGAGTGGTGGAGAAAAATGAACTAAATAATTAATTATTTAATTCAGTGTAGGCTTTCTCATGTGAGGTTACTAAAATCATTATGGGATGAAGTAATGAGAGTAAGAGTGGACTTGATAAATCTTTTCCCATCATTTTTTCTTGAAAGGGATGTTTCGCAAAGAGTTTGGAGTGGGAAAGATATTTCGTACAATCATCTAAAAGTGTTTAGTTGTCATGCATCCATGCATGTTCCAAACCTGATGACAAGTCTAAGAAATGTATCTTATGAAGAGTTTGGTTTCATGTTATAGGATCCAACTGTAAAGAAAGTCTTAGAAGCCAAGTTGCAGTATTCTTTAGACATCAAACCAAGACATTGATAAGTCAAGTTGGCCAAAGATTGTAGTTCAACAATCCGTGAGTTTTAGCCCAAATCCTCCAAGGTATTAGGTGGAAATCATGAGGAAGAAGTATATGGGAATGATGAAGATAGCAAAACTTCACAAAATGTTAATTCTTCAGTTGAGACAGGTGAAACAATTGACCAAGAACAACCCATTGAGCCAATGGAGCCAATTGAGCAAGAACACTTAAAAATAAGCCAATGGTCCTACCTCAAGTTAGAAGATCTACAACTGTGACATCTCGAAATTTGACCCTATTTCGAATATATGAAATGGTTGGTTTGTCGATGTGCTTATGGTTAATTTACTCAAAACTGATCACTCTCGAGTTAACTAATCTATTAGGTGAGGCCGTTAAGGAATATAAACACGATAGACTGGAGAATTCGATCGGAAATCGAACACTCGACCATAATAATCAACAAAAGTCAATATGATGCTGTTATAAATCGATTAGCAAACGGATATAGGTTGATTTGATGGAATCATGTAGTCGAATTGTTGGTGATTCCGCACAATTGCGATATTCGTGTCGAACATCAGTAAACTTATTCTCTATCGATATTATACTCAGAACACGTAATTGAAACCTCATGATTTTATGACAACCGAGAGTCATCTACAATTTGGAGATGTACAAACGTGGATTGAAAATTATTGACCATGGGTCAAATGCACTAAAATGCCTAAAAGCTACCTGATATGTTAGGTCGTACTAAAGTCGCGTTCGGTCAATTTTAACCATGAAATTAAATTCGGTTTCAAGAATCGGACGTTTGAGCGTGTCACAATTCATTTATAAGATGTCGTCTCACCTTTCGGCGAATTTTCTTCAAGTCTGAAATTTTAAGGAAAAATGAATTTCGGACAAAAAAAATTAAGAAGGGAAATTCGGATGGTTGAAAAATAAGATTTTTCCACCCTATTTTGGCTTATGTTTGAAGAAATTAGAGCAAATTCCTAATTTGGTAGAGCAATGGACTTTGTGGCATGAGGACTTTTGTGATTTGGTGATGATGAGAAGATATTTCTCCCAAGCTTCTCATTGGTTAAACCATGGACTTCTTAGTTTTTCCCTTTTCTTTCTCTCTCCCTCCCCCTCTCTCTCACACGTGAAAGCTTCCCCCCTTCCTTCTACTGATTCCTTTTCCTCGGCCCACGTTCCTTTCTCCCCGACCTTTCTGTATCTCCTTCCTTCTGCCGCCAATCCTCATCCATCCTCATTCCACCTTCACACCGTCCACTTGCCTTCATGCCATCACCACCACCTCCACGCCACAGCTGCAGCACCATCCACTCGTGTCGTCACTGTCCAGCTCTACTTCCCCTCACGCCACAGCCACCAACTAGCTACCAGCTCACTCCATCACCTCACCACCGAGTAGCCAAGATAGCTGCAGCTTCACCGCCTCAGCCAGCAACCACCAGTGGCTTCAGCTCCACCGTCCAGCTACCTTCACTGAGCCGCCCATCTTCACGCCACAAGAAGGACCAGCCCAAGCCGGAACCAGCTCCTCTTGGCCGTGAGCTGGTAGGGCCATCACAGCCGCTTGTCTCGAGCTTTCACCATTGTCGCGTTGTCGTCGCCGTGAGCCTGCCACCGTTTAAATCCAGTGAGTTAACTCCCTAATCCTTGATTAGGTTGTTATTTGCACTTAAGGGATATTTAAATTAGTGCTAATCATGGTTAGATTAGTGCTAATAAGGATTAGTGTTAATTAAGTTCCATTAGTTTAACTTCAGATCTATTTACTGGGCACTCGCAGTTTGCTATTTTCGTAGGTTAAAATATGCTACAATTTTAAGGTTGCTTCCTTCTTAAAAAATATTCTAAACATCTTCATTTATGACATATATTTTACTCAAGATTTTTGGGATTTAAAGGAACGAGATTTCAACTTTGTCACGAGCAAGGCATAATCTCGGTTTGTACTAGAACCAGTGACCTTTCGGTATTTAAATGATTTTTATCAACTCTTAGGGTTTGATTTTCGAAATATTTTCTTCACAAAAGTTTTTCCTCACATCTTAAAGTTTAACATAACTAAATTTTAGACCAAATGGACAATTTTTGGACCTTAAACCAAACTAAAACAAAATTTCTGAACACGGACACAGTTATGGTAACGGTTTGGGCGAATTACTGCTCTTATTCTAGAAAGATTTGAGTCAAGGTGGCGTCTTCATGAAAAGTGTTTTTTTAAGTGTCCTTTATAACATATTTAAATTTGGGAATTTTCTGAACTCGTTTGGTTATATTTCTAGAATTAATCTTGTAGACGTGCGAGTGAACCCGAATTCTACCGGTAAGGGCCGGTTGTGGTTTTGTGGTTGTTTTTGGTGTCTTGCTTGCTGGGAAGTGCATAGTATGTGATTTGATTGATGTTTGGCATGGTGAGAACTTATGTGTGATATTCTGAGATTGATTGCTCTATGTTGGTTCCGATTTTTATTGCAAAAGTTGGCGTTATGAGCAATGAAATAGAAAAACAATGAGGTGTCGGGTTTGGACACCAAAACTTATTTGCTCAACAAAACAATGAGATTTTAATCTAGGTGTGCGCAAAGTTTGATGGATTAATTTTGAGTACGAGAGTACCTACAAATTTCTTTCCAAAAGTTTTAAAGAAAAGAAAAAAGGGAGTTACTAAAGATTGTTTCTAAAAATGGTGGTTGGACAAAAAAATAGAAAAGAAATATGGTGTCGGGTTTGGATGCCAAGTTTTACATGCTCAATAAACCGTGAGGTTTCAAACTAGATGTGTGCAAAGTTTGGCGGGTTGATTTCAAATACGTGACTCCGTACAAATTTATTTCCGAAAGTTTTGAACAAAAAAAAAAAAAAGAGTTGCAAGGTTTATTATTTGAAAAGGGATTTTGGTGTTCTTGGCTAATGAGGAAGATAACAATGGACTTGAGTGATGGTATGCTTGTGTGATCACCTAAATACCTTGATGCATATGAATATGCGGGGTAATGAACCCATCCTGATGCATATGAATATGCGGGATGATGCCAGATTAAGTTCGGAAGCTCCCACGTCAACAGGATGCCAAGTCACGGTTGAAGCTGAATCGATGCTCTTTTGTGCAATGTTGTCTTGAGGCGTATGAGTACGTGGGATGATGTCTTGCCTAATGGGGCAGGACAATGCCCAGTTACGCCAGATGACCACCGACTTTCAAGTTGGCTGTGGCCGATAGGTCGTAATAATCGAAACACGCCTGAATGGTTGTGCTATTGCACTTGATTATGGGGAAAAATTGTATGGCACGGTATGTGACGTGTCATAATGGTTTTACCATATAATCAAGACCCATATGATTTTTTAAAGGATGAGAATGATGTGTTCCAATTATTAATTGCACTTGTGATATTTATAATGGCATATATGATGCGTTAATATGCAAGGACATGCCTAGGCGAGGTGAGTTTTGTATGGGGCGTGTTTAGGACTGCCTTTGAGGTGAATTTGCGTCCTAATTGGGGTTTAGGTTGTTGACTTGCTAAGATTTTATTTCATCCCGTCGTGATTAACATTTTTCAGAGCCGTAGCGTGGAGATCTGCTAATTTCGGATGTGGTGAGTGCGAGATGCGACACCTTTTGGCTGGCCTTTTTGCTAGTGAAGTTTAGGTTGAACCTTAGTCCCTGAAGGTTTTTGAGAGGGTTGATAGGAAGTGGCCATGGAAAGGCTTGTAAGTATTAAATTTCCTAGAGTTAACAGTGAATAAATAAATAAGTTAATTTCGGCAATGTTTGCCGTGTTTCACTATCCCTATGTTTGTTTGTTGGCCGGGTATTTATTTAATTCGTTTCCACATGTGCTTAATTGAAAGATAAAAATAATGGGTCGTCGACGCGTCTTGAGACATCACATTTTTAATCGACCGCCAAGGGATGTGCGCGTGCCCGGGGTTCGGGGCATAACAACAATAGTAAGTAAACCTTCATAGAGATATTAGTCAGATGAGTGTGTATTACTATCCGATGCAATAGAGTTAGAAATTTATGACAAGGCTATATCGTGTGATCAAAAAAATGAGTGACATGAAGTCATGCAAAATGAGCTTAAATCCTTCCATAAGAATCACATATTTGAATTGATAAAGTTGCCTAAAATAAAAGAACACTAAAATATAAGTGGGCGTGCAAGTTAAAGACTAGAAAAAAACAATTTGCAACCCTGATTCAAGTTGAGGTCTATTGTGAGGGGCTTTCATCAAAAGAAAGGAATTGGCTTTAAAGAGATCATTTTACCAGTTGTTAAAATGTCTTCTATTCGAGTTGTTCTTGGGTTGGAACTAGTTTGGATTTATAAATCAAATAACTTGATGTAAAGATAGTCTTTTCTTTGTCCACTTAAATGAAGAAATATATATGGAGCAATAAAAGAGTTTATATTTGAAGGGAATGAGCATATTGTATGTAGGTTGAGGAAAAGCTTATATGGTGTCAAGCAAGCACCAAAATAATGGTACATGAAGTTTGAATTATTTATGAAAGATCAAGGATATGGTAAGACCAACTATGATTCTTGTGTCTTTATAAATAGATTCCTAGATAATAATTTTACTCTATGTGGATGATATGTTGATCTTGGGCATGATGCCAAGAAAATCAAGAATTAAAAAAATGAATTGAGTATAGTTTTTCAATGAAAGATTTGGGACCGACTAAGAAACTTTAGGTGTGAGAATTACTCGTGAAAGGAAGAACGGGAAATTTTGATTATCTCAAGAGAAGTACATTCAGACATTAATGTGTTGTTTTCGTTTTCGTCACCTTATTTTGAAAGATTCTACGGGAGCAATTGTAAACCTATAAGTACTTTACTTGCTAGCCATTTCAAGTTGAGTAGTAAAGGTATCCTACAAGTGATAAAGAGAAGAAAGAGATGATGAAAATTCATTATACATTAGCTATGGGTAATTTGATGTATGTCATGATTTGTACAAGACCAGATAGTGCTCATACAATTACTATAGTGAGCAGGTTTCTCTCAAATCCAAGTAAAGAGTATTAGGCTACTATTAAATGGATTTTCAGGTATCTTAGAGATACTTCTAGATTTTGCTTGTGTTATGGCAATGGAAAGTTTTAGTTGTGTGGCTACTCATATGCAAACTATACCAGTTGCAATCAAAATTGCAAAAATGTGTTGTTTTGTCTACAACTAAAGCAAAGTATTCACTATCACCAAAGGAGGAAATGAACTCTTGTGGATGTAAAAATTTCTACATGAGCTAGCGTTGAAGCAAGACAATGTTGTTATGTATTGTAATAGCATGAGTGCTATCTATCTTAGCAAAAATGCAGTGTTATATTCGAGATCGAAGCATATTGATGTGAACTGTCATTGGATCCAAGAGAAATTAAAAAAGAAACTCTTCCTACTTAGGAAAGTCAACACAATAAGAGTGGATTCGATATGACGACCAAACTTTACCCATAATGAAACTTGACTCTTGTAGAAACAAAGTAGGCATGATGGAACTTCCCACGTAAGGTGAATGTGGTGATTTGTTGGTTGGATCCGCCTATATGGGGCACAGCAAACACATGAACAAAACAAAAAGAAGAGTAAAAAAAGCAAAAAGAATAAATGAAAGCGGGGTTGTGACACCCTAAGATTTTCCATTATGTTTTCAATAGAATACATCAGGCCTTTCATCAACGCACCTATAGTGCTCTTCTCAGAGCTAATCACTCTTGAGATAACTAGACAATCTGAGGAAGTCTTTAAGAGATTTTAATGCAATAGACTTGAGAATTCGACCGGGAATCGACTACTCGACCGTGCTCATCTGCAGAGATCATTGCGGCATAGTTAAAAATCGATTAGAGATCAGAGATAGGTCGGTTCGACTAAGATGTGTGGCTAAACATGGGTGGTTCCATCAAATTGCAAAATTCTTGTCGATCGGTACTAGATTGATTTTTCTGTCGTTTTGGTATCCTATGTCTGCATTCAAAACCTTGAGATTTTCATGACCACCGAGAGTCACCAATGTGTCGAAGAGATTCATTGTGGCTTGAAGAAAATAGACCACGGGTCATTTGCACTAAAATTTTTTTAAAGCTACTCGGTAAACTAGGTCATGCTAAAATCGCACTAGATTGAAATTAATTGCAAATTTGAATCTGATTTCAGAAATTGAAAGTTTTGTCATGTCACGAGTCATTTTAGGAACGTCGACTCATCCTCCGAAGATTTTTTTGCAAACCAAGATTTTCGGCGAAAAGTCAAAATAGGGTCGTGTTTGTCCGGAAAATTCAAAAGATTGTTTTTTATTGCAAAATTGGGATGCAAGTAGGTTCTATCGGCGAGGAAAAATGTCAATTTAATCGAGGACTTGACAATGGAATTTATGGGAGCCGAATTGATTTAATTCAAGTGGAAATTTGGTTCAATTTAGATGAAGACCCATCAAAATTCGTAGCCCCCCATGCCTCAACTCTTGGACCACCTCCAAGACTTCCTAAGCAAGCTAAGGACCTGGAAAATTGCTGAGGAAGCCAGCCAAGTGGTGGGGTATGGTCAAGGGGACAAAGGGATGAGGATTGAGCCAAGGTGGCCCCCTCCAAAGGAGCTGTCCCTTTCTTCTTCCCCCTTGGTCGACTTCTCCATTTCCAGAGCAGAGGAGCTTTAGAATTTGCAGAAAAATTGAGCTTCCCTCCTCCCCAAACCGTCAAGCAGCTCGTCGAACCGCTAGAGCCCCACCGCGTTGCCGTCGTGCCCTGCACGCCACTGCTCGTCCCATTCACGTCCAGTCGTCCGTTGCTGGTCCTGCGCTCGTCTCACTATTAGCACGTTTGTCATCGTTAAGTCGCCAGAGCCACCGTCTGCCTCCGCCTTAGCCACTGCAGCCGTCCGCCAACCTCCCGTGTCGTTTCTAGCGCACTTGTTTGCTCGGCCCAGCCATTTTGGTCCAAGAACAAAACCAAAACCCAGTAGGAGGCTGTGGGCTTCGAGGCCTATTTCCAAGCCTTCCTTGGCCTCGAAAGGTGCCACCGCTTTGGAGTTTATCGCTCCTCTCCACCTCGCCGTCGCCGTGGTCCCGTCGGATCGCTAATCTTGTGAGTTTACTCACTAATCCCCATTTATGGAGTTAATTATGCTTAAGAGTTGATTAATTTATGCTAAGTATGGTTTATATGGTTAGTTAGAATGGGTTAGCAATTTAATTGTTTGATATTGCATGTTAGGTAGTTAGAGTAGTGCAATTAGCAAGTAGATAAGTCGTAGTATTTATTTAAATAGGTTTGAAATTTTTTTGGGCCCGTTTTGGTATTTAATTAGGCTTTTTCCGACCTAAGTGTGCATTTTTGCTATTTATTGGTATTTAATTAGACTGGGATAATCGGTGACTGGAATTTCGTGTTGATTGCAATGATATGATTGGTTTATTTAATTGAGTGCTGGATTGTGCAAATTTAGCGTGATTTGTAATTTTGGGAATTTATCCCAAAATTTAGTAATTCTATATTTAATTAGAAAATAACAAGCATCGGTTTACAATGCCAAAAAATGTGTTTATGGATCACTGAAATTAGTGGGATTTTCAAAAAGAAAAATATTGTATTTTGGCTAAGACCAACGGTGTACCCGCACATGATTATTTTTATGAGGAATGATAAAAATGGTGGCATTCTTAGATGGTGACAATAGTATACTATATTAGCCTACGGGCTTTGATATGTTAGCTTAGCGTGAGCAGTATACTTTATCAGCTTAGAGTGAGCATCATGAGTATACTATATCAGCCTGAGGGCTTTGATATGTCAACTTAAAGTAAGCAGTATACCTTAGCAACTTCTGGTGAGCATTATCAGCATACTATATCAGCTTGAGGGCTTTGATATGTTAGCTTAGAGTGAGCAGTATACTTTATCAGCTTAGAGCGAGCTATACTATCTATCTTCAGCTTAGGGTTAGCAGTCCTTGATGTGATCAGACTTTATAGATAGTATTGAATGGATTGACCAAGTGATGGTCTTGATGACATGGAATCGACTGGTTTGATTGATCGATGGCTCGATCGGATTAAATGATTTCAATTATTGAAATAATTGGTTGAATATGCAAATTGTACTGACTTGCAGGAAGAAACGGAGGCAAAAATAAGGCTTCTAACTTGTGCTTGTGCTTAGGCAGCTTTTGGGGCATATTTTCTTCCTAGTTGAGACTTAGAGAGCGAACTTGCTGAGATGTCATCTCACCCCGTTATGGGATATCATTTTCAGGTCCCTAGATGACAGTCGTAAAGGACCTGAAGTCCCGGAGTCTGGGAAGGTGGAGACTGGAGAATTGGCGAACGTGTCTAACTAGTGGGTCATAGGATAGTTCCCTTTTTATTGAGTTGATATTTTTGTAAATTGCCTGGTATTGTATATAAACCTGTGTGTTTATAAAAGGCTTGTTTTTGTAGTGAATTGTTGCTTGCTTTTCTATCCCATCTTGTTGTTGTCTGGGGATTTAATTGTTCGCTTCCGCGTGCACATTAAAATGAATGGGTCAGTGATGCGTCTTGGAACATCACTATTTAATCGACTGCTAAGCGATGGGCACGCGCTTGGAGAAGAGAGGAGAAAGAGAGAATTCTTTACCAAGAGAGGACAAGGAGAAGAAGAAGGGGGGGGGGAGGCGGCTTTGTGGTCTTGATTCAAAAACCAAATGTTAACGATACAGTATAGTACTTCAGCATACATAATGCAAAATTAGATCAAACGTCGAAGGAATCTAAAATTTCGAGTTAAAACCGTGTCTCCGATTCAAACCAACTTTGGGGGTCAAAGCTCAAGTACTGTATAATGTGCCATGGATACTGTGTATTTTTGTTTCGCAAATCAAGTCAAAAAACTTATAGTTAACGATAGTATTAGTTAAAGAAAAATGAATCGCCTTGAGGCAAATGAAGGAAAAATACTGAGCTTTTGTCAATTCAGTCATAACCTTTAAATTTTGTCAATTGGGTCTTAAACATTTTATCGATATGCCAACTAAGTCCATCCGACCAATTTTGGCTGGGAACTATCGATGTGGACGTTGAGCGTCCCACGTCGCATGGCCGTTGCTAACGTAGACATTTTTAATAGTATTTTTATTATTTTTGGCTTTTAAATTTTTTCTTTCCTTTTTTTTTTTTTGGTATTCTAGGCTGAGGCTAGCGAGGGTCAATTGGCCGCCTCAACTATGGCCAACAAGAGTTGCCAACCAACTCTTACTGGCCATAGGCAAGGGCCGACGACCCTCTTCAACATTGGGCAAGGTTGCTAACCCTCAATCAAAAAAACAAAATTAAAGAAAAAAAAATAGAAAAATTAAAAAGAATACAATATTATTAAAAACTAAACACACTAGTGACAGTCACACCACATAGAATGGTCGAAGTCGACATAAGTAATTTCTAACCAAAATTGATCAAACCGATTGTCAAAAAGTTTAGGACTTAATCAGCAAAATTAAAATGTTTAGGACTTTTTGAATAATTTTCCTTGGTAAACAAAATAAGCTAAAAAGGAGAAATAAATTGCAATTGAAGAAACCACCTCAAGTAATAATGCAATAATCTTAACATGATGACAACATGTATATAATTTTCGCAAGTAAAAGTAATTAAGCAATCATAAATATTATTATTCCTATTGTGTGCGAAATGTTGTAGAAAAGTGTTGGAGAATATGAAGTATAAGAACAAATATTTGAGGCGTGTAAGCATTGTTCTTAAAGATAATTCTACCATTCGAAGTACAAATTCAGTGGGTAAGACTCTAGCGGCTATCTTCTCAAAATACAATAGATTTTCCTCTATACTCCAAATAGAGGAAACGAACAACAACGATATACCTAAAAACCAGCTAACAAGTGGAAAGAAGAAAGATAATTTCTTATTTTTGGTAAATTTTTATTATGATTTGTAAATTCTCTTTATAGACAAATACAGGAAGGGGTTATTAAAGAATAAATGAAATGAAATGTTACAAAGTCATTACAAATCAATTGCAGTCATACTTTCCATTAAAGCTATTACAAAATAATTGCTTTAAAACTGTTGAAATATGCAATCCCCTACATATTTCAAAGAAGGTTTTAAACAGAAAAGAAAAAGAAATATTGGGTTAAACTTTGAATTATGCCAATTTATTGTATAGTGGCTAATTCAAACTTAAACCTTTCAATTATACCAATTTAATCCTAAACCTTTTGACGATTTGTCAATTTAGTCATTTCAACCAATTATGACTAAAAACGTTGAAGTGGACAATTTCTTTAAAACAAATTTTATTGATATTTTATTTTTCAGTGCTTGAGGCCCGTCGGCCGTCGCTGGCCTTTGAAGGAGGGCAAGTGTGAACCAAAACATGAATAGATTCTTCTCTTTAGATTAACCAAACTAGGAATAGTAACCCCACCGATAAACCATACACGTCGGCTGATTTTTGTTCACCTTGTTCTACAGCCACAAGGAAAAAGATCTCCTGAATCCTGACTAGAAATTCTATATCTGTTACTACTTTCATAGTTCGCTGGCTTTTAGTTTACCCAAAAGCAGCTTGCTGAGAAAAATGCGCGGAAGCTAATGGTTTTATGATTTAAGTCAAACGCAAGTGAACAAAATTACAAGACAAATTGACGAGAAATAATACAAAACACGAGAGATTTACGTGGGTCAATTCGAGTACTGAAACCTACTCTATGAGCAGAGCAAGCCACGAATAAGTCACTAATTAATAGGAGAGTTACAAGGTTGTAGTCACTTACACACTAAAATGTTTTGCAGTCCTACGTTACACTCAACCCACATTGTTTAGCCTCACGAAAAAAGCCTCTGTTTGATGTAGGATTCTCCATTCAAAAATCACCGTGTCCTGAGAGCTCTTGTCGTGGCTAAGAACCCAGAGCTACTCTTTCGCTTTTGTACTTTCTTATACTGAGCTCCTCTCTTGTTGCAATTATGAAAAGGGAGCTCTCCTTGCAGCTAGAGAGCCTGACTAGTGACGTGGGAGCCATCATTGTGTAGTTAACAGAATGAGTCGAATGAGAACCACCCAAATGCTTTTTCGTCATCTTCTCTCGCGTCTCACCAACTCCAATTTCAGTTGAAAAGGAAGCTCCAATGCGTGGCCAAATGAGAGCTGCAATGTGTGGCCAAATCCTAAAACACGAAAAGGAACCACAAGGAGAGACATTTTGGGATTTATTTCCTCACATAGTTGGTGAAGATATTCTGACCAACTTTGATGCCTCTTGTCACAAATTCCGAAATCGTTCGGATCGGGTCTATACCCTTCAATGCGGATCGGGTCTTGTGCACGGATTCAAACTTGAGACGTATATTCTAGCACCGCCACTACTGTGAATCTTTGCAGGCAGGCTGCAGCAGTGAGGCTCATGAGTAAGAGGAACTGGTCCCTGCTTGCTTTGGATCTACCAGTAACACATCCTTTATTTGTCTGCGGTCCAACACTTTAATAGTGGAGATTCGTAGCAACCACCTTTTGAATCGATCCGTTTACTCCTGTAAAACAAGGAAAACACAAATATCTATGAACTACAAGAATTCTAGCGTTAAATGACCTCGATGCTTTTAGTCCAGTAATTCAAAAAATGCACAATTTATTAATCTTAGATTTTACCAAAACAACTTTCCTTTTTAATCGGAAATCTTAGTTTTCAAAGCTTTGAATCTCTGCACCCGTAACAAGGGCACGAATGACCCGATTGAAAGCAGCCTGTCTGTATAGAACCAAGAGCAGCATTATCTTTTTTTGAGGTAAAAATAGCAGAATTTTAAGGGCTAATCATGACAAAAAAAAGTTAGGCTTGAGTGAAAGCGATGGTAATGCTCTAGAGAAAGCAGAAAGAAATGCAATAGGAACTCTACAATGGCCATTCTATAACAGAAGAAACAGAAGAACATATACCTCTGGAGATTTACAAAAAAGCAAGCCTCATAAGCCTGCCATGGATTACTTGGTCTTGATTTTGTGCCTTCACTTATTGTGGGGCTTGATCCAAGTTCTTCCTTTCGTTGCAGCAAGAATCAAAAAGGCTCCCTCCAACTCCCACCCGGTCCGTGGCCTCTTCCACTCATCGGTAACCTCCTCGAACTCGGAAGGCTTCCCCACCTGTCTCTTGCTAGGCTAGCTCGCACTTATGGCCCCATAATGAAACTTCGTCTCGGCTTAGTAACCACGGTTGTCATTTCTTCTCCAACACTCGCCAAAGAAATCCTCCAAACCCACGATGCTCTGTTCTTGAATCGAACCATTCCTGATACCATCACGGCCCACAATCATGATCAATTCGGCTTGCCTTGGATACCCATTTCGCCTCTCTTTGGAAACCTTAGAAAAATACACAACTCACATCTATTGTCGAATAAGAAACTTGATTCCAACCGGCACCTTCGCAAGAAGAAAGTGGAAGAGCTTGTTTGTTACGTTCAGAATGTGCGCAGAATGGTGATGTTATAGACATTGGCGAGGCAGCTTTTAGGACTAGCCTTAACTCTCTGTCAAACACGGTTTTTTCATTGGACATGACGTACCCTTCAAATTCAGCTAAAGAGTTGAAGGAGGTGGTGGGGCAAATCACGGCTGAGGTTGGAAAGCCAAACTTGCAGATTACTTTCCTGTGCTAAAGGAGATTGATCCACAGGGTTTGAAGCAGCGGACTGAATTGTATTTTGGCAAAATGTTTGATGTCTTTGATGTTCTCATCAAGAAAAGGTGGCAACAGAGGATGCAATCTGGTTCAGTTGCTAGCAACGATTTCTTGGATGCTCTTCTTGATGTAATGGAAGAGAAGAGTGAGGACATGGACGTCTCTCTTGTCAAGCATCTGTTTCAGGTATTCAAGCTTCTCTTTGTTACCATCTGATTTGTAGAACAATATTTATTCCCATGTCGTAATTGTCTAACTTGGCGAAAACACCGTTGCACGCATGATGATCTTGTTTTTATAGTTTTTCGTATAATTTGTCGTGTGATTAGTGAGCACTTAGCATAAATAGAGCAACCATATGGAATCAAAAGTATTGCTCTATTTCAACTTGCTTGTACTTGGTTTCACTTCTTTTGATGCAAAAAATGAATCTAAATCTTTCCGTCGTAAGTACTTAACATGCTCTTATCTCTGTTGCAATGATCACTACAGGATTTTTTTGTTGCCGGTACCGAAACCACTTCAAGTACTCTAGAGTGGGTAATGGCTGAGCTGCTTTGCAACTCAGAGAAGCTATCAAAAGCCCAAACTGAGCTCCATAAAGTCATTGGCAAAGGTAACCAGATGGAGGAAGTCGATGTACCTCGCTTTCCGTATGACAAGCTATCATAAAATAAACTTTCCAACTTCACCCACCATTTCCACTTCTTCTACCACGCAAGTCTGAAGCTGACACACAAATAGGCGGTTTCACCATTCCAAATGGTACACAAGTTCTTATCAATGCATGGGCTATAGGAAGAGATCCTAGCATTTGGGTCAATCCAAATGAGTTTGTACTGGAGAGATTTCTAGGATTTGATATAGTTCTCCAGGGAAAAAATTTCGAGCTTGTTCCATTTGGTGGTGGCCGGCGAATTTGTGGGTGACCCATTAAATTGGAAAATTATCGTCGATCGACCCTAGACTGATTATTCTATTGTTTTGGTACCATGTGTCCGTATTTGAATCATCGAGATTTTCACGATAACCAAGAGTCGCCACTGCGTCGATTGGGTTCATTGTGGTTTGAAGAAAATCGATCACGGAACATTTACACTAAAAATCTCTGAAACTTACCTGGTAGCTTAGGTCACGCTAAAAACACGCCTGAGTGAAATTAACTGCGAATTTGAGTCCGATTTCAGAAATTGAAGATTCTACCATGTTGCAATAAATTCTAAGAACGTCGACTCAGTCTCGAAAGATTTTTTTGAAACCCGAGACTTTTTCGGAAAAAGTCGTCGCGAGGCCGTTTTTGTGCAAAAAAAGGGCGGGATCATTTTTGGTCGCGAAATTGGGATGCAAGATGGATCCATAGGTGAGGAAAAATATCAATTAGAGCATTGAGATGTCAATTGAATTTGTAAGGGCCAAATGGGATTGAATTGAAGGGAAAACCAAGTCCAATTGAGAGAGAATTGTTGCAAATTCGTAACTCCCCCATCCACCACCATTTTGGACCACTTCAAGGTTGCAAAGTGAAGTGTCTTGGTGGCTGAATTGCAGCCAAGGGATCCTAGTTTGGTGGACAAGTTCAAGGAGACAAACTCGTGGAAAATGAAGGCACGTGGCCCCAACCTCATCTCTTCCCTCTCCCACTCCCTCAATCGTGCGACAGCCCCTTCCCCATCTCCATTGCAGCCATTTGAAGACTAGAAACCTAGCAGGAGAAGCCGTCATCCACGTTGCACGCCGTCACCCTCCGCCGAAGCACCGTCCTTTGCGCGAGCATCACCCACATGCCATCCACCCCTTGCCGCGCCTCACGCTATCCAGCCGCCTTTGCTGTGTGTCCCAGCCTTAGTCTAGCAGCTGGTGGAGCCTAGCCAGAGTTGTCCATCGCCATTCCTCTGCCAGTAAACTCTAGCCAAGGCCTGGTTTGGCCTTTTCACCCTTTCTCGATCAATTCCCGTGTTAACCAAGCTTGTTTCCCTTTTGTTTCAACAAGAACAGAACAAAAACTTAGTAGGTTTCCAGCAAGGTGTCGGGCCTGTTTTGAGGTGGTTTCGAGCCTCGAAACCTTGGCTCGCTTTGAGGAAAGTCGACCCCCGTGACGTTTCCATTGGTTTGATCCATCCCGCTCGTTAACCAAGTGAGTTTTGCTCACTAAACCTTGATTAGTATGCTAATGATGCTTAGGGGTTGATTAGATTTAATTAAGTGCAATTAGGTGGATAGATTAGATTAAAGTAATTAAATTAGATACTTATCAAGGCATGTTAAACAAATGGTTAATGTAGTTAGCAAGGAGATAGGTCCTAGTATTTATTAAACAAATCTAAAAAATTTTCCGAGTCCGTTTTGGCATCCAATTAGACATTACAGGCCTAAATTGGATTTATTGTATTTATTTAATAATTTCCTTAATTAATTAATTAATTAATTATTTTCTAGAAATTAGGCTGGGATATCCGACGATCAGAATTTTATGTTGATTATCGTGGTCTAGTCTATTTATTTATTTGAGTGCTAAATCGTGCTGAATTGATTTAATTCTGATTTTATGATTTTATTCCTAAATTAATTAATTTTGGTAATTGATTGGAAATTACCGGGCATCGGTTTACAGCGTAAAAAATATGTAATGGGCTGTTGAAACTAGTGGGATATTCGTAAAGATGAAATTATTATATTTTGGCTAAGGCCAATCGTATACCCACACACAGTTATTTTTATCGGGTATGATAAAAATGAGAAGTTGACTATATATCTGAATTTGTATACTATATCGGCCTGGGGGCCCTAATCAATCATCTTTGGGCAAGCATATATACAGTATACTATATTATCGGCTTTGGACGAGTTATACTATCTATTTTCAGCTTTGGGTGAGCAATCTTAGACTAAGGTCGGACTTTATACATAGTATTGAATGTACCAACTAGGGGAATGTCGTAATGACATGTAATCAACTAAGTCGATTGATTAATGCTTTGATCCGATGCTATGAATTGATGTGTGTTGATACCTAAATTTTACTATTTTTTAAATGCTAGGAATTAGTCACAAAAAAAAAAAAAAAAGTAAAAAAAAAAAAAAAACGATTGAAAATGGTTGGGTCGGGCCAGATCCAGCTTTGGCCCGACCCACCCCTTTTCTTTTTCTCTTCCTCCCCCGGGCTAGGCCAGCCCAAGCCTCCTTTCTCCTTAGGCCCGGCCTGCGCTCGTTTTTCCTCCCTCCAGCCGGTCTTCGCTGCAGGACCTGCAAGGGAAGAAGAGAAAACAGATCAGCAACAAAGAGCAGAAGGAGTAGCGCTGGAGGAGCAGGGAGATTGGGATGGCAGCGTGATCCATGGGTCGGGAATGCCTGGCCGGCAACTGGCATGGCCGTGGTCTTCATGCGAGGTCCTGCAGAAGATAAAGAGAGAAAAAAAGGGAAAGAAAAAAAAAAGAAGAAGGAAGGGGCGAAGACCAGCAGAAAAGGGGGAATCGACACCAAAAAAATAAGACCGAAGGAGGGCAGCAAAAAGCGAAGAAGAGACGGAGAACCGGGAAGGGAGAGATATTCGAGAGAGAGAGAGGTCGAAGGGGAGTTGTGGCCGCCATCGGTGGTCCGTTTGTGAGTTGCTGTCCGTCACGGCTCTTCTTGTTGAACCAAGTAGGTCTTCTCTACTCATGTATGCTCCGTTTTTGTAGGGCGTCGGACCAGAGCTCGTGGACGACCTGTTTGCATGAGCTTTGGTTCCTTCGGCGCCTGTAAATCTTTAACCAAACCTCTGTGTGTTGCTGGTCGTTTTCTGAGAACCCTGGTCCCATTTCGAGTCTCGGTTGAGTCGGAAATCCAAACATTTGGTAATGCTCGCGAACTGTTTGTATAAATGCCTGAGTGAAGCTAGCATGACTATTCTTGAACCCTCGTCCATTATACACGCCCGCCGTTGATAGATGCGTTTTGTTGTTGTTCCGCACGTTTTTGTTTCGTCCATTTCGAGTTTACTAGCCATATGTTGTGATTCGAGCTTATTTTCATACAAGTTTGGTCTCGTCTCCCTCCCTGTCCGTATCCGTATAAGTGAGAGAGTGGGTCTCGGCTCGGCGGCGGCTTGAGCGCGAGCGGTGTCGGCGCCAGTGAGGATGGGTAGTGAGGCTTGTTTAAAAGGGCATTGGTTTAGTCGATGAGCTTCGGTAAAAAGAGCATAGGAGAGAAGGTGGCTTTGGGCGTGCAGAGAATGCACTAAGAAGAAGAAGACCAAAAGGCAAAAGAAAAATAAAAGAAAAAGAAAACAAAAGAAAACAAAAAAAGAAAACTATAAAATGGCAAAAGCTGGCCTCGAGAAGAACAAATCGGGCGAGCGTGCAGCGAAAGGATGAAGTGAGGAAGAGATAAAAAAAAAATAACAAAAAAGAATCATTAAAAAAGGTTGTAAAAAAATGAAAAAAAAAACTGTTTTTTTTTTTAATCCGGCTGAGTTGGATCCGGTTTTGGGCTGGGTCTGCAGGTTGAATTGGGTTTACTCGGTCCGAACCCATTTTCATGAAGTATATATATATTAAATATTAAAAATATATTAAAAATTCAAAAATTTCAAAAAAAAAAAAGAGAAAATAAAAAATTTAGAAAAAAAAAAAAAGGAAAAAAGAAGAAAATTTAAAAAAAAATTCTGAAAATTCAAAAACTCAGAAAACATTAAAAAATTCAACCTTTTTAAAAAAAAATTCAAAAAAATTTAAAATATAAAAATTGCAAAAATATATATATATTTCTTTTGAAAATTCGAAAAGTCCTTTTTAAAAGAATAGAAAAATCGTTAAAAAATTAATTAATTTTCCTCGAAAAAGGTTGAAATTAATCTTTAGAGTAATTTCCTCCTAAAAATAGGAAACCTTTCAATTTGGAATTGTGTTTAAGTTTGATTAAGCCTTTGGAGCTTTACCTTAAGGTTTCAATTGTCCTTGGGAACAAATGCCTTTGAATGCACAACATTGATATGTTGATTTTGGCTTCTCTTTAATCTAGTTATGATTAGTATTTATTTTTTCTTTGATGTTAAATTTTTGCTCTTTCATGCAATTTATTTAATCGCTTTCCTTGGTTGATTATGCACCCGTATGATCACCTCACATGTTAGTGGGTAAAATCAATCTAAACTGCCTAACAAAAATCTTTTTTTAAAATGAATAAGATTAGGTACCGAAAGGGCACTAATTGACCAATTAGTGTAATCAAGTCCCCGACCCTAGATTCTTTGGTTGCGTAGGAAGTGAGGTACACTCCCATGTCTCACGTCGTTTCTAGCCAATCCCAATAGGCTAGTGGCGACTCCTTTTGTGCAAAGTTCCTAGAAAATATATCCAAATGTCACGCGGGGTATGGGCTTGGGAGAGCCCGCACCTAATCATGGGCCTTATGCCCTCCTTTAGGCATACCCCTAAACTTGTTCCCTCCCCCTGAGGGTAGGTCGCTACAGCTTGGCTACTCCGCTTGGGACTTGGTTTTAGACCTTAGAGGACTTAGGCCAAAATTAATCTTGTTCAAAAATATTTTTGTTTGGCAGCGAAGATATTATGTGTATCCATAACATTAAAGGTGTGAATGTTTTTATGGGAAGTATAAGGGGGTGTTTGCTCACCTTTGTCTTGTAGGGGGTGTAGGAATGAATGGTTTATTTATGTTTGAAGTGTTGATTGCCTTTAAATTGTCATGCATGTATTCCCTGCATTGCACTACACCATGGCACCCACAACTTGCAGCCGGACCTAGGCCACATAGGATCACTTAGGATGGTGTTGAGGTGGATACCACTTCGACTGCAACTGAGTAGTACGAGTCGCCCATCTCTACCCCGAAATTTCTTTCTTCATGTCAAAGGTACCCACCCCGATCTGCAACCGCGCGACACGGGTCGGTTCTTTGACGAAGCCGGAGTCATGGGTAACCGGACCTAGCCGCGATCTTGCTAGTTCAGTCCGGTGATCCCATGGCTTCATTTTGGGCCATATAGAGTAGAAATCGAACCACATCTCATGTGCATGTCTATGTAAAAAAAAAAAAAAAAAAGACAAAGGTCGGCACCCATTGTAAGTATCATTTTCCTTTTTATTTGTTCATTTTGTATTGCATTTTCATCTTGAAATTCACGGAAATCAATCGAATGCCCTCGGTGATGCAAGCTTATGATTGAAAAATTGGTAATCACTTTTGACAAGTGAGCATTTGAATGCAAGTTCTAAACATTTTGATTTGGCCCGGTTGAATACATGGTTTTGTTTAAATTTCTAGTTATAGGTTCGAAATCATTTTTTTTTTTTTTTAAAAAACTTTTAAGTTGTGATTTTATATTGGGGCAAAAAAATTGAAATTGCGTTTTTTTTTTTTTTTTATCGAATTTTCTTGTTCTCATATTTTGGGACTATAATGCAAATCATTTTGTGTACAAATTCCTCAAAATAGAAATCACTTCATTTTTTTTTTTTTTGGTAAAATCACAAATCAATCTTTCAAAAGTCAATGACACTTTTGCATACAAAACTTTTGGAATAAAAGTGGACATTCGGTTGGTGGACGTGGATTGATAATTTTAATGATGTCTTCTCTTATGATAAAATCTTGGCGAAATACTAAAGTCCTGTAATAAGGATTGTGGGGCATGTATCGTCGCCTCGATTTTATTATAAGAAGTGACGTCATTAAAATATCATTTTCTCTTATTCACATATTGACATTGTTGTCTTTTTGCATGTTATGCGCAATGCTCTTTGACATTCTCATGGTGACCATTCAAGGAAGTGAATTCTAGAGCAAGGACAAGAGTTGTTTTTACTTTCATCTGTAAAAGAGTCTCTTGTATTTTATCAGTCTTTATTCTTGTTAAGAAGCATGTTTTCCATTTTGGGTTTTGATTTGCAAATCCAATTGATGCTCTTGTAAATCGTGCGACTCACATTTTTAATGATGGAATTCAGAAATCATCATTTAAAAAAAAAAAAAACACAAAAAAAGAGCAAATTCAGAAGTGTTTTAAGTGAACCTATACATTTACCTTCCAAAATGAATCTCAAGAAAAATTTGTTTAATGCCTCTCTTCACGTAGTCATTTTTTTGGGGCTCATGGAACTCAAGGAGCAAGATTGCGTCGATCCTTCATTGGCGCCAATCTTCCAATAGAGGCGGAACGTAATGGAATTCCATTCAAGGAAGTTTCTTTATTTGGAGATGCCTTAGGTGCCAAAATAGCCCATCGATGTCGTTCACTTTGTATGCTGAGACAAATGAAATGAGTTGCCAAATATCTAAAAGGGCGAATTCGAAGGAAGTGTAAACTGTATTGATTTCAATTATTCATTTCTAATGCCGCTTCTGACTTGATTTTCTTTTCATTGTCAAGGAGACATCACGAGTACCAAGTTTTGTAATGTTCTAACAAATGCGATGGAGCATTATTGAGTCATGTTCATCTTAAACAAAGAAATATTCAAATGATGAAACAAAGGGGAAATATTATCCCTTCCTCCATGAGAGACACATTGGGATGTTGATTGCTTGACTTTGAAAAGGATGTATCTCGTTCCTAAACTTGATTTCTCTTCAGCATAAAAAATGACATTCCCTTTTCTTTGATACAGGACGGGTTTGAACATAACAAAGAATTATCAAATAAAGAGTGGTAGAGCAACGTTTGATTTAAAAAAAAAAAATCTCTCATCTCTCCACAAACAAAATGTGCTGGAACAACATTGTCAAATTCATCAAGAAGGGTGTATCGTTCCTTAGTTGAACCTAACTAAGAATAGAGATAACTCATTTCATCTCCCTTTCTTACAGGGTTACACCTAACCGCAGAAGCAGCGCCTTCTACCAAGGAATCAGGAAAACATCAAACACTTAAAGGCGAATGCAGGGGAAGGGTATTGTTGAGTTACCAAATATCCATGGAGGTGAATCCAATAGATGTTAGCGCCAAAAAGATGAAAGTGAGTGAAGGGTAATAATGTATCGTTTCCAACATTTCAATCCCTAGGGATCTTTGCACTAACATATTCTTCTACATTCTTTACAAGATTATCGGGTCGCCATGTTGCAAGTAAATACCCTTCTTCTCAGTCTTTTTTCTTAAGTAAAAAAAAAAAAAAAAGAGAGAGAGAGAAAGAAAGAGAATTTCCATTACAAAAGAGAACTTTTGGGCTTTCCTAGAGACAAGCAAAAAAAAAAAAAAAAAAAATGATAATTGAAAAAAAAAAAATTACAAACCTTTTGAGCATCCTTTTTATCTCAAAATTGTTTTCTCGTTTTGTGGATTATTCATTTTGAATCAAAATTCCCTATGGAGATTGATATAGTCAAATGATCTCGGTAGAGTGAAATGGAAATGTTAACCATTCCAAACAAGAAGTGCTTAGGATGAAGAAAGGCAAGCTCATTTCCAAACACGTCCTTTAAACAAACATTATTCAAACACTTTTGAGAGTTGAGTGAAAAGAGACATTCTCTTAGGACGAATGATGCATTCGCATTGAGCGCAAAGATCGAAATGATAAAGGCGTTTCCTTCATCAATCCTAAGCATTGCACTGATCTCTTGTTACCCCTTTGAGCTGAAAAAAAAAGAAGAAAAAAAGAAAAAAAAAGAAGATGATCCTTCAAAGTACCCCTATCGAGAATGACCTTACATTGGGGCAACATAGAAGGTTACGGTCGTGTTGTAAAACGAAAGGTTGAGAAAGATTCTATTACTTTCACTTACATCAATCTTCTTGTGGTAGCTTCAGGGGAATTCTCATCGGAGCCTGACTCATTCCAAGGTGAATAGGAGCATTTCCTTCTCTACCCAAAGACTGATACCCATTGCTATAACCAATTTGAGCCTGATTATTCATTTCTGAATCCCGAGCAGTGATCATCTCCCTTCACTAGGGCAAGGCATAAAAATTGACCAAATATAATTGACAATCACAAGGAAATGTGAAAAGCATCTTGAAAGTCATAAGAGCTACAAAAGTTCAAAAAGCAAAAAGTTTGACAAACTAGAGGGCATGAAAAAGTAGTGTGCCTAGTAAAAGCAATGCCAATGCCCGTCAAGAAAAAGAGCCAAAAGGTTATATCTTATGTGAAAGAAAAATTATCAAAATCCAAATGCCGGTGAAAAATGAAAAAATCATCATCGCAAAGGGCAAAGGAAATTAGAGAAAGAGCAAAGCTCTCATGTAGAAATGATTAGTTAATGAACTTTCGAGATGTGCAGTGTTTCAAAAGCCAAATGCTTTCGAAAGGTCAAGTGACTCAGTCACGATGCCATGATGATCACCGACTCTTGAAAACCCTATTGAAAATTTTGAGCCTTTCAAGCCTCTTCCAAGCCAACATTATAACCCCCTTCCAAAGTCTCTTTTGATTGGGATGATTTGAGTGAAAATGAGAATACCACAAAGAAGCTACTGCTTGAAGGAGTGGAAATAATTCCTATCTTGTCTTATCTTTTAAGTTCTCGACTTGTAAATCCGACGAAGATAGCAACAAGTGTTCCCCTATTGGCCTCAAAGCAATAATTCATTTGTGTAAGCCCTAAACGAGCTTATATTGCGGTATTTTCAAAAGACCTTTTTGATCGATCATATTGTGCTCATCACGAATGTTTCTAAAAGCCTTTGATCTAGGGTATGTGAGATACCCTCAGCAATCAGTTATTTCCCATATGAATGGATGGGATCAAGCAACCGTTTTATCAAGAGTGTGTGAAAAGCCCTTTCTGACTAAGAAACTCTAGTTTGGCATGCTTAATGAGCCTTTTTCATGAGTCGTAGTCGTTATAATAAGAACTTGACTCCTAGAGAATTTGATGATTAATGATATATTCACAAGCAAGATGACAATTTTGCGCCTCATGATGCTGATTGAAATCAAATGTTTTTTCCAAAACAATCGGACTTAGCTTGATTAGCTTGTTCAATTAATGCTACAATATTTCCAATACGTCTTTTGATGACGTCTCTAATGACATTCACTCAAGTTAAGTTTGACAGGATTCCTCAGTGAAGCCATGCAGTTTTTAAAAGGATTAGCGGGTGCCTCCTTAAAAATCAAGGGTTCATGATCAGCCTTAAACCATGCCATCTCCAAAGGTTCATGGGTCTATCCTTAAACCACGGAGTTGGTGGCTTTCCTAAACCACATGGTTCGTGGGTCTATTCTTAAATCACAAGGTTCGTGGGTTTATCCTTAAACCGCATGGTTGGTGGGTTTATCCTTAAACCACGGGGTTGGTGGCTTTCCTAAACCATACGATTCATGGGTCTATTCTTAAACCACATGGTTCGTGGGTCCATCCTTAAATCACATGATTGGTGGGTTTATCCTTAAACCACGGGATTGGTGGCTTTCCTAAACCACACGGTTTGTAGGTCTATCCTTAAAACATAAGGTTCGTGGGTCTATCCTTAAACCACATAGTTGGTGGGTTTATCCTTAAACCACGGGGTTGGTGGCTTTCCTAAACCACACGGTTTGTGGGTCTATCCTTAAACCACAAGGTTTGTGGGTTTATCCTTAAACTACGGGGTTGGTGGCTTTCCTAAACCACAGGGTTTGTGGGTCTATCCTTAAACCACAAGGTTAGTGGGTTTATCCTTAAACCACGGAGTTGGTGGCTTTTCCTAAACCACACGGTTCGTGAGACTTTCCTTAAACCACAAGGTTCATGGTCAACTTTAAACCATGTCATCTTCTTATGACCCGGTGGGCTTCTGTAGCCCGGAGTCTTCCTTCACCCCATTCTTATCACCCGGTGGGCTTTCCATAGCCCGGAGTTCTTCAATCCCCTTCTTATGACCTAGTGGGCTTTCCATAATCCGGAGTCCTTCAACCCAATTCTTATGACCCGGTGGGCTTTCCGTAGCCCGGAGTCCTTCAACCCCCTTCTTATGACCCGGTGGGCTTTCTGTAGCCCGGAGTCCTTTAATCCCCTTCTTATGACCCGGTGGGCTTTCCGTAACTCGGAGTCCTTCAACCCTCTTCTTATGACCCAGTGGGCTTTCCGTAGCCCGGAGTCCTTCAGCCTCATTCGTATGACCCGGTGGGCTTTCCATAGCCCGGAGTCCTTCAATCCCCTTCTTATGACTCGGTGGGCTTTCCGTAGCTCGGAGTCCTTCAACCCTCTTCTATGACCCGGTGGACTTTCCGCAACTCGGAGTCCTTCAACTCCATTCTTATGACCCGGTGGGCTTTCCGTAACCCAGAGTCCTTCAACCCCATTCTTATGATTCGGTGGGCTTTCCGTAGCCTGGAGTCCTTCAACCCCTTTCTTATGACCCGGTGGGCATTCCGTAGCCCGGAGTCCTTCAATCCCCTTCTTATGACCCGGTGGGCTTTCCGTAATAAGCCCTTCTTATGACCAGAGTCCCCATCTTCATGACCCGATGGGCTTTCCGTATCAGGAGTCCTTCAACCCCCTTCTTATGACCCGGTGGGCTTTCTGCATCCCGGAGTCCTTCAACCATCTTCTTATGACCCGATGGGCTTTCCGTAGCTCGGAGTCCTTCAACCTCATTTTTATGATCCGGTGGGCTTTCCGCAGCCCGGAGTTATTCAATCCCATTCTTATGACCCAGTGGGCTTTCCGTAGCCCAGAGTCCTTCAACCTTCTTCTGATGACCCGATGGGCTTTCCGTAGCCCGGAGTCCTTCAACCCCATTCTTATGATCCGGTGGGCTTTTCGTAGCCCAGAGTCCTTCAATCCCATTCTTATGACCCGGTCGGCTTTTCGTAGCCCAGAGTCCTTCAACCCTCTTCTTATGACCCGGTGGGCTTTCCGTAGCCCGGAGTCCTTCAACCCCATTCTTATGACCCGGTGGGCTTTCCGTAGCCCAGAGTCCTTCAATTCCCTTCTTATAACCCGGTGGGCTTTCCGTAGCCCGGAGTCCTTCAACCCTCTTTTTATGACCCGATGGACTTTCCGTAGCCCGGAGTCCTTCAACTCCATTCTTATGACCCGGTGGGCTTTCCGTAGCCCGGAGTCCTTCAATCCCCTTCTTATGACCCGGTGGGCTTTCCCTAGCCCGGAGTCCTTCAACCCCATTCTTATGACCCAGTGGGCTTTTCGTAACCCGGAGTCCTTCAACCCCCTTTTTATGACCCGGTGGGCTTTCCGTAACCCGGAGTCCTTCAATCCCCTCTTATGACCCGGTGGACTTTCCGTAGCCCGAAGTCCTTCAAGCCCCTACTTATAATCCGGTGGGCTTTCAGTAGCCCGGAGTCCTTCTTCCTATGACACGGCGTGTTTCTGTAGCTTGGAGTTTTTCTTCCACTTATTGACAAGACGTGCTTCCATAGTTAAGAAGCATTTCCGTCAACCTGATAGGTACCTATGCACCTAGGGTCTCTTTATCGCCAAAATAATTTAGGTGTCTTTTGTCTTTGAATAGAACCTCTTCAAGTTCCCATTCAAAGAGGGGCAGTTGTTAACACTTAAATTTTACTAGTTTTTAAATGCTAGGAATTACTGACCCAAAAAAAAAATGCTAGGAATTAGTCACAAAATAAAACAAAAGTGAAAAAAAAAACGATCGAAAATCGTTGGGTCGGGCCGGATCCAGATTTGGCCCAACCCACCCCTCTTCTTTTTCTCTTCCTCCCCCACGCTAGGCCAACCCAAGCCTCCTTTCTCCTTCGGCCCGGCCTACGCTCGTTTTTCCTGCCTCCAGCCGGTCTTCGCTGCAGGACCTGCAAGGGAAGAAGAGAAAACAGATCAGCAGCAAAGAGCTGAAGGAGTAGCGCTGAAGGAGCAGGGAGATCGGGATGGCAGCGTGATCCACGGGTCAGGAATGCCTGGCCGGCAACTAGCATGGCCGTGGTCTTTGTGCGAGGTCCTGCAAAAGATAAAGAGAGCAAAAAGGGAAAGAAAAAAAAAAAGAAGAAGGAAGGGGCGAAGACTAGCAGAAAAGGGGGAATCGACAACAAAAAAATACGACCGAAGGAGGGCAGCAAAAAGTGAAGAAGAGACGGAGAACTGGGAAGGGAGAGATATCTAAGAGAGAGAGAGGTTGAAGGGGAGTTGTGGCTGCCATCGGTGGTCCGTTCATGAGTTGCTGTCCGTCGCGGCTCTTCTCGTTGAACCAAGTAGGTCTTCTCTACTCATGTATGCTCCGTTTTTGTAGGGCGTCGGACCAGAGCTCGTGGACGACCTGTTCGCATGAGCTTTGGTTCCTTCGGCGCTTGTAAATCTTTAGCCAAACCTTTGTGTGTTGCTGGTCGTTTTCCGAGAACCCTGGTCCCATTTCGAGTCTCGGTTGAGTCGCAAATCCAAACATTTGGTAATGCTCGTGAACCGTTTGTATAAATGCCTGAGTGAAGCTAGCATGACTATTCTTGAACCCTCGTCCATTATACGTGCCCGCCGTTGATAGATGCATTTTGTTGCTATTCCGCACGTTTTTGTTTCGTCCATTTCAAGTTTACTAGCCATATGTTGTGAATCGGGCTTATTTTCATAAAAGTTGGGTCTTGTCTCCCTCCCTATCCGTATCCGTATAAGTGAGAGAGTGGGTCTCGACTTGGCGGCGGCCTGAGCACGAGCGTTGTCGATGCCAGTGAGGATGGGTAGTGAGGCTTGTTTAAAAGGGCATTGGTTTAGTGGATGAGCTTCGATAAAAAGAGCATAGGAGAGAAGGTGGCTTCGGGCGTGCAGAGAATGCACGAAGAAGAAGAAGTCCAAAAGGCAAAAGAAAAATAAAAGAAAAAGAAAACTATAAAATGGCAAAAGCTGGCCTCGGGAAGGACAGTCGGGCGAAAGCGTGCAGCGAAAGGATGAAGTGAGGAAGAGATAAAAAAAATAATAAATAACAAAAAGAATCATTAAAAAAAGTTGTAAAAGAAAAATGAAAAAAAAAAAAAGCGGTTTTTTTTTTAATCCGGGAGTTGGATCCGGTTTTGGGGTCATTGGTCGAATAACTTGTTATGCCCGTCCTTTAGACGTAGTCTCACCCAATTGGTTCATGGGACAACATTTTTTTGACGGGTCCCTAGATGGCTTCTTAATCAAGTTTTAGAGGACCCCATCCACCTCATCGTCCTCCCATGCATTTTGGTATTTCCGAAGAGGTCACCGAGATAGCGTATCACTTCCCGATACACCCTAATCTTGAAGGATTAAAATATGTTTTAGTAAAATCAACCATCTGGGTTGATGTGGATAGGGACGACTTGAGGCCCCATGAGTATCGATCATGGTATCGTCACTACCATGATGGACGAAGAGATGGTCCAGTATTGGAAGGTGATGTGCCTCTGTTCATCTTAAAGGCAGCGTTTGGAGAAGGGACTGTAGATCCCAAGGATGGAGCGGTGATCGACGCAAAAGATCCCAAGCTGGGTGATGATCCCAACTTGCCAGAGCCATCAGCAGTAGACTTCAACTAGAGTATGGAGGAATGTGAGGTTGTTGAGGAAGAGGAGTACCCAGAGGAGAACCCGGAGGAGGAGCTTGAGGAGGAACCTAAGAAAGAACCTAAAGAGGAGTCAGAGGAGGACCCCGAAGATAATTCGGAGTATGATCTTGATGAGGATTGAGACTCCACTCCTGTTTATTGACTTGTTGCTGTCAAACCTGTTTGAATAGAAACCAACTTTCTAGTGTGGCTTGTATATGTATATATATGACTGAGTTGTTATATATGTGTATAAGTGTGTTGGTTTTCAAGTTCGAGTTTTTAGTCCTACTTATCTATCCCATTGCTTTATTGTTTGGGGATTATTATTATATGCTTCTGCATGCGTATTAAAATAAAAGAGTCAACGATGTATCTTAAGACGTCGCTATTAATTGACCAAGGTGAGGGATGGGTGCGTGCCCAAAGATTGGGGCATGACAGGTCATGTAATCTCTTATCAGTAACATGACTAAGCACCCAGAACGTGCAATAACCCTCTATTGCTTGTTCCCTTAAATTCGGTATGTTTAGAAATCTTGGAGCCTTTGATTTGTTTATTGCTAATAGGACTAGAGAACAAAAAGAACTTGCAGAAGATGACAAATTGATCCTATGTGTTTTTTATTTGTCTTGCCCCTAAACTGTAATATGTCTATAGTTCAAGATGAAAGAAGCATACTTTTTTCCTAATGTTTTTAAGTGACAAACTTTATTTTGGCGATTTACTAGCGCACGCCAGATAACAATACATTTACAAACTGAGCTGCCTCTAGAAAATAATGAACTACATAGAGATTATAATCTATCCTGCCCCATTTCTGCATATACACCACATCAACGGAAAATGTTAGGTAGCCTTATGAATTGGGATGATAACAATTGGGACCCAACCCTTGATGTACATATACGGTCTCGATTCAATTTCCTAATGCAATATGACTAAAGGGTGAAAGAAGATGAGAGGTGATAAGAGGGTCTGGTGCATTGGACCAGTTTCTTTGTGTAATATGGACCATCTCGATCTGGCTAAGAGGAGTAATGAGGCTTCACTGATTCAAAGAAGTGCTTTAGTGGCTTGACATGCAAGTAATGATGAAAATAAAAAGTAGAACTATCTCTAAGTTTCTGGCTTTTTTTCTCATTTGTTTCCCCTATTCTTTAGAGTTTTGATTTATAACCAATTTTATGCAAATAAGACAAGTGATACTCATATGACACAGGTTGACAGTTCCTTGGTCGCAAAATACCCTTGCAACACCTAGCGAGTGAAACTCACCATGCCAACCTTTGTTTAAGAGTTGTTCTAGAGAACAATATGGTGAATATATTCCTTATATGAGATTGTACCATGCCTAGCTTAACTTAGATGTCTAGTCAATCAAGCATGACAACATATCACTTTAGGCTCGACAATTGGTTTCGACCCACCATAGTCTCATCGAGAGAGCAGCATCAGCTCCCGATCAATTTGTGCATGGGCGACCAACCCAGCCTTCAAAGCTCTTAAATAATATTGTCCATCTATCATAAAACTCCTAGCACCAATCATTCTAACACCACTCCCTTGAACCAATTATGATTATCCCCTCTGTATCACTCACTCTTCACCCAATAACCCAAACTCCACTCACAAGGGTTCACAAGTATAGGAAAATCACAAACCGTGACATTCTCTCCCACTTAGTTCTGCAAGGCCCTTGTTGTGGGCTGCTCTATCACTTCCTTGTGTTTCCTTAACCATTGATGTGCCACTTTGGATCATACATTGAATGGGAACGCTCACCCAACAAAACAAACCACTCCATTGGTAGCTTCTTTTGATCACAACTATTTGTGCCCCTTCGGTAACATGCACTTCCCTAGGCAAGTGTGGCATTTTTTGCCAACTGCGCCTTTTGGCAACACCATACTTTGCCTACTAAGTCTTTCTTGATCCCAATAGACTAATGGAGGTTTCTTCCCTTGCTGAAAATGTGGTAGCAGACCTTTCCTTAAGACTTGCCAATTAATCCAAGAACGTTTTTCCTATTCAGTGAGGAATTGAACCTTTCTTGTGCCCCTATTGCCATCCTAGAAGGTCAAGAGCCACCTTTGCCTGAGTGCCTTTTGCCTTGGCATTTCTCTCTTTGCCCACATAGGACTAGATAGACCATAAGTTTTCTCCAACTCAACCCCCTTACTGGAGGGATCTTGTTATGATTCCATCTATCACGAGTCATTAGTTCCTTGGCCACGGAATAACCCGTGTGTTGTCTAACGAGCGGAATTCACCAGGCCAATCTTTGCTCAATAGTTGTTCTAGAAAACAATTGGACAGATAGCTTCCTTATATAAGATAGTACCACACCTAGCTTAGTTCAGGCTTCTAGTCTATCAAAAGAGATAGCAGATCACTTTAGGATCAACAACTAGTTCGGCCTGCCATGGCTTCATCAAGAGAGTGGTATCACCTCCTGACCAGTTTGTGTACGGGAGGCCAATCCCACCTTCAGAGCTCTAAAGTAATATAATCCTTCTATCATATAACTCCCAGTATCAACTGTCCTAATGCCACTCTCACGAACCAATTGTGTTCATCCTCTCCATATCACTTACTCTTCACCCAATAGCCACAAACTTCACTCATAAGGGTTCATGAGTACGGGAGAATCATGGACTATGATATTAACTATTGAACAAAGGCTAACTTGGTGAATTCTGCTCGCTAGGCGCTACACAGTTATTTTGTGATCAAGGAAATACCTACCCGTGACTCATATCACTCAATGTGAATATGAAAAGGAACAAAACTACATAATTACTTTGCACCAAAGAATTGATTATCATGTGTAATAAAGGAAATATTTCGTTGTAGAAAATCCAAGCATATATGACAAGTTGAAAGAACAAATAAGAACAATTGAAATTAGATTTATGTGACTTAATCGATATTTTCTAATCATCAACTAGGAAAAAACGATTTAGGTGGGAAAAATCGTGCATATATGTTAATTAATCTTTATACGACTAACACTATCTTAAATTCAATATAAGGTTGAAGTTTATAAATTAAGTGAAGAATGTAGGGAAGTCACAATTAAAATGGATTGAATCCATGCAAGGGCCCAACTCGTGTTCTATGTGTGAGAATTTAGTAGGACCACCGCAAATTATTCTAAAAGTCAAATTGTTAGATGAGGGCGTGGTTATTATTTACATATTCTAACACACCCCTTATGACATCCTAATTTTCGACCTTGTCCCGATAATATGAATTGGGCTTTTCATCGATGTGCCTATTGGCTTTTTTTCTAAGCTGATCACTTAGGAGATAACTAATCTATTAGGTGAAGCCATTAAGGAATATAAACACGACTGATTTGAGAATTAAATTAGAAATTGACAGCTCGACTGTGCTAATTTGCAAGGGTCAATACGGCATTGTTAAAATCGACTAGAGACTAGAGATAAGTCGATTTGACAAAGGCATGTAAGTAAAGTGTGGGTGATTCCACCTGATTGCAAAATTCTTATCGAATGACACTAAACCAATTTTTCTGTCGATTATGTACCCGGTACCCGTAATTAAAACCACGATATTTTCACAACAACCGAAAGTCGCCTATGAGTCGAAGATGCACAATGTGGATCGAAAATAATCGACCATGGATCAAAAGTGCTAAAAATTCATAAAAGTTACTAAACATATGAATAAAAATTTTAGGTCACGCTAAAATCGCGTCTAGTTGAAATTAACCACTAATGAAATTGAACCCATTTTTAAGAATCGAAAATTCTGGCGTGTCACGATTTATTTTTGGAATGCCGACTCATCCTTTGACGGATTTTTGGCGAGCCCGGATTTTCGGTGAAAAATCAAAATTGGACAATTTAAAACCGGGAAATTCGGATGACCATTTTCAAGCGGAATTTTGGCATTCAAGATGGATCAAATGGTGAAGGAAATTATGGAAAGTGGTGTGGGCTTCCTCCTTAGCATTTTGACCATTGAATTGAGGTTAATTGGAGTAAACTTGGTGTGAAATTGAAGTGGAACACTTGAAATTCGTAGGCCATGGGGGTTGCAACATTTGGGCATCAATCCTTGGCTTGTTGGAGAAAGTTGGGAGGGGAAATGGAGATTTTTTTATTTTTATTTTACGAAAATAAGTGGATCAAGGCTGAAGACTTTTGGGGCTTTTACTTGAGTGCTTTAGATCTTTTGGCTTGACTTTAGAGGCTTCTTGTCCCCCCTTCCAACTGCAGCAACACCATCTTCTTCTTCCTTGCTTCAATCTCCATTTCTAGCTCCAACACAAAGCAAACCAGCAACCGATGGCAGGGCAGCGAATGGGACTGCAAATCGGGGAATCTGTTCCTCATCGAAGCATCCTGTCATCACCAGCTCTCCACCGGGACAGGCGGCGCAAGGCGGGGCTCAGCGTCGGGGGAGAGCTAGAGTCCGTCCAAGCCGGTGATGGTACGGCGTGGTGTCCGCACTGCTGTGAGCCACCGCCCGCCAATGCGCCTCACGCTTGTCCTAAGCCCACTCGTTCCATCAACCCGTGTTCTCTCTCCTCTCCTCTCAAACTTGTACTCTTTGCTTCTGCTTTTTGCTCTCTTTTTTACATCACGAACACTCTTTTCCCCTTATGTGCCGTCCCCATGCCCATTTGTGTCGTTCCAATTCTTCCTTGAATCCGCCAAATCTTTTTAACAAAATTCATCTCATATTGATAAGGATTCGAGATCAAGATGAAATTTTCTAAATCAAATCTTTTAAAGACAAATCGCAATATTTTTTTACCCATTTACCCTATCAAAAAAGATTCATATCTCGGAAAAAAATTAAAATATTATATTCCCACGTGATAAATTTTAATTATTAAACAAAAAATTAAAATAAATAACAAAATAAATACGACTTATATTATGCACGGAGGCCCTCCCATCCAACCCGACGCCGCTTTGCTCGTCATCCCAGCTCCGACCACCCCTGCTCGCCTAGCCGCGCACCTCTCGCCTCCGTCAGCCCGAGCCAACTCACTTCAGCCTTGGACAGAAGCAAAGCTAGGAGCAAACCATGAGGTTTGTTGGGCTTTTCGAGCCCTTCCATACTTCCTTTGGTATCACCATAGACCCGAGTCTTGCTCTGCCTCCACGTCGCCGTCGCCGTGAACCGGTTTATTTGCTAATCCGGTGAGTTAACCTCCTAAACCTTAATTAGGGGGTTAATTATGCTTAGGGAAGGGTTAGTTTAAGCTAAGTGTGATTAGTGTAATTAGTTGGCTTGTTTAGTTAAATTAGATTAGTTAGTTAGGCCAATTAGGTGGTTAGTTGAGTTAATTAGTTAGTTTAGTAGGTTATGTACATCTAGCCTAGGTAGATTAATTTAGTTAGTCCAATTAGGTGGTTAGATTAGTGTATTTAGCTTAACTAGTGCCTTATTTAATTATTTTGCAATTTATTTAATTATTTTGTAATTTATTTAATTATTTATTAATTATTGGAAATTATACCGGGATAGCCGGTTGTTAGAATTTCGTGCTAATCATCATGGTGCAATTGGTTTGCGCAATTGAGTGCTAATTTATGCAATTGATTGATGATTGATGATTTTGATTTATTATTTCAAAAGTATGGAATTTTGGTATTTAATTTAAAAAATATTGGGTGTCGGTTTTTGACGCCAAAAATGTTTCTAAGTACTATATAAAATAGTGGGATTTTTAAAAGAGAGGATATCACATTTTATGATTCAATCCGATCGTGTACTCACACACAATTATTTTATATGGTGTTTTTAATATGAAGAAAATAGGCCAAGCACATTATTTAAATTGAGGCATTTGAATGCAAAGCACGATGTCCTTAGCCGGGATTGGATATGCGTGTGATCGTTATGAGAACCCGTCACAAGCTTTTATTTCGGACAATGCTCATTTAGGAATGCCCCACATCAACGGATGCCGGTCGCAATGGAGGTTGGATCAATGCTCCTTTGGGAATGCCGTCTAGAAGTAGATGTTGATGTGCTTGATGGGGTAAGACGACACCCGGTTATGCCGGAAGACCATTGACTATTGAGTTGATCATGGTCGTTGGGTAGTAACTAATTGGAATGCTTGATTGAGTGAATTGACCACGCCTGATTATGGGACAAAATTGTGTGGCACATAATGAGATGTGTCATAAAGATTTGGCCTTATAATCGGGACCCTTATGATTGATTGAGATGTAAGTTGAAGTGTTTCAATTCTAGAGTACATTGACTGGATGCATATGTTATATAAACTGTACTGATGTGCAGGAGGTGTTGAGATGAGGTAAGTCTCATTTGATGTGTGCTTAGGCTGCCTCTAGGTGTATTGTCTTCCTAATCGGGGTTTAAGGTGTAAACTTGCTGAGACATTATCTCACCCCCATTGTGGTTTAAATTCTTTACAATTCCTAGATGGAGGTGCGCCACGTCCATTTTGGGTGGCTATAGGAGGTGAAGACCAAGCATACCATCTTCCCTGTCCTTGGGAATCCTTGAACTCGCGAGCTCGTCGTGACTACGATCTGGGTCAATGAGGGCCGACCTAAGTTGGTACCTCATCGATTCAAAGCTTGTTTTGTCATGGGCCTAGTGGGGTCCGAGAAGGTCCCGTGGATGGTTTTGATGGACCTGTCGTCGAAGGTGAGGGTGAGGTGGTACTCGACCCTATTTTGGACGCCAATATTATTACAAATATCACGGAGAACCAGTTGCCCAAGGATGAGCAAGAGCCCAAAGTAGAGGAGGTAGCTGACCCTCTAGACCTCGACATCCCTAACGGTGTCGTAGTGAACTCGGATCCCAAGTAGGAGGGTCCGGGGTAGGGTTAGCTTGGTAGTCTTTTTGGATCTTGACCTCTTGTACATAACTTTGTAGGGTTGACCTGGTTTGTTTATATAAGTGTGTTTATGAAATTTGTTGTCCTGCTTTTCTATCCCTTGTTTGTTTGTTGTCTGAAGATTGTTTATTTCGCTTCCGCATGTGCATAATCGATTGGGTTGGCGACGCGTCTTGGAATGTCACAAATTAGTTGACCACCGAGGAATGTGTGCGCACTCGAGGTTCGGGCGTGAAACCCCTTCATGTTTAGTCTAGTCATTTGCCTAGTACTAAGCATAGAAAATATTGAGGCCTGGAAAGACTCAAAATCAGGACCTCCAGTGCTGATTTCATGTGAAAATTTGGTGGGATCACTGTCAACAATTCAAAATTTTAAGCTATTAGATGAAGGAATGGTTATTATTTGCATATTCTAAAACTTTGCTTGCCTGGGAAGCCTATGCAACCTAACGCCTACTGAGCTGAAAGAGCTTGCTTTGGGCAAAGAGAACATTTGTTTGGGTTTTTCAAGGAAGCCAGCTCCAAGATCTCGAGCGGTGGATCTCGGAGAACAAGTACGAGAAGCGAAACAAGGGATTCCTGTTAGGGGGCTGGGCCTTGCAGACGCTCATCCTGTCGCAACCCCTCGATCTGCGTGGGTCCCACCACTGACGAGCCCCATGTTTGGGGACCACTCATGCAACGAGATACTGGCGGTGGAGGTGGCGAGGATCCGATGGGGTGGGGTGCAGGGGGAGCGCTGGCGAGGGTGCGGAAGGAGAACGTGAAGGGAGGGCGTGGATGAGTTGTTGGGCCGTGGCCGATGAAGGGAGGCAGAGGAGGGGGAGAGTCAGGAGGTCGCGGAGAAGGCGAAGAGCGCAATGGGGGTGGCACGGAGCTCGGGTCTCAACTTGGCTGGGCTGGTCCATGTGATTCTGCAATGGCAACATGCTGTTGATGGTTCGAGCAATTAATTCGTAATGGCGTATATGATCTGGTTACTAACAAATTCCAGACTCTCTCATACGCGAATGTCTTTCGGAAATCTTCTTTATGCCTTTCATCAAATATGCCGTGGATTTATGACATCCCTGATATTTTGTCATGGATGCCTTGTGTATTTCATTGAAATTTATGCAAAGAGTAGTGAAAATCATTTGTATTTCATATAAGGAGTGCATTTGAGGTTTTAAAAGTCTCGAGTGTCGACCTTTTAATATACTATGATGTAAGATTTATCGTTTGTTAAATCATTTCATCTCGATTATTTCACTTACCGAGCATTTTCTTCATAGTCAAATTGTGGGAGACTTGTGACTACACGTGCCACTTTTGAGTTATGTGATATAGCTCACTTGATAATGCTGTGCGACTACGTACATATCGGTATATATGTCTGGTCATTTTTCCTAAAGATTATCCGGTGAACATTGAAAAATGAATGGACTGTACATACTTTCTCAAAGAAATTATATTTATCTTTTTGCCCACCTTATTGTATCTTCATTTTCACCTCATATGGCTCATCGTTCAATTCTTTTGGTGTCACTGGGGCCCTTTCCTCATTCAAGAATCTCCTCCATTCTTCCACTCCATTCTAGGAATTTATCAATTTTTTGGGGTCTCAAAGGCGCACAGAAACTGGAAATGGATTAGGAATGACTCAGTTCCATTAGAAGAGCAAGTGATAAAGTGCACTTTTCCCTTTTGTACGACCACTTGTTAACAAGATAAGCGAAGCACCCTACTCTGTTCTCAAAGACAGTTTACATGTGCTGCATCATTGGATTTTATTACATCGTTTGCAACCTACCGTACCATTATTCAACTGGCTAACACTAGACATAAGCTTATCACCCAAAGACCGTTATCGAAAGGAATACTTTCAACTTGCAGCAGCATCGATACGTAGAGATGTCATCGATTCAATACTTCTCTCTGAATCTGGTTTGTAAAGCTGGATATCTCGTCCATTCAGTGGTTGAATAGGTCTAGCATTATTCCAGGCACCCTGCAATTCGTAATCATCTTTTGAACATGAGAAAATTACACACAACATGTCGTAGCGTTAATCTTAATCAGGGATGTAACCACTAAGGTTTTGATGGAACAATGCGGCCAAGAAACTTAGGGCACTTACATCATCAACGAGACGTCTCAGCGACCAGATTTGTTCCTCTGTGACACTGCTGGGCTGGTGAACATTGAACAAGGAATGGTTAGTTGAGAAATTACTTAAAACATTAGAATTTACACTTTTTAAGCATTGCTGATCTGGTGAAACATCGACGCCTTCTGGGGTTTACCTGCTTGTTGACGATCCATTTGACACCTTCTGTGCAGGGAGGAGTCGTGAGAGAGCCCATGTATCTGTAGTAACTGTGTTCACCCCTGATGATCTCTCTTGGGTCGATCACCCCCACTTCTATCTCTTCCCCAGCTTCCATCTCTTCTCCATGTGTTTCGCACGTTACACGCCTCAATACCTGCACATCGTCAAATTATGCTTATTGCCGCATTTGATCGAATACACATGGATCGACATAAATTGGTCCAACAACAAGATGTCCGACGCCAAGAAGTGCTCTTCGCTTCTGTTCTGAGGTTTAGAATTTGGAAACTACAGTATGTATGCTGTGATTCTACCTGTATACAAGTGACAACAACAGTCCCACCCTGTGTTTTGTTCGCCTTTTGGGGCCATTCCTCTTACATGTTTCGTTGTGATAAAAACTAAATTTGATGTAGTAGCTTTTAATGTAATAGAGCCGCAAGAGTGTCACTATTTACTTGCTATTTTGTGAATTTTATTATGCATACACATGATATACTAATAATATATTAATTTACAACAAAATAATGTTAGTTGGTCACTTTATTGCACGTAAAATTGTCAAATGCACCATCACAGAAATATAATTGTAAGATTATTGTATTACCAATAAGATTATCTTTAAATGGAGATTCCCGAAAGATTGAAGTAAGAATAGATTAACCCTTCCATCGTCTACAATCTTTTAAAGAAAATAACTCATCTTTGTCGTCCACTTTAGTTTATTCTTCTCATTAAAAAAAGAAAAAAGAAAAAAGAAAAAACCTTTTCAACGGCTCAAACTGTAAGTGCATACAAAACATAAAAAATACCCACTGCTTTTAAATTAAAAACTACTCCACACCCAAACAACTGAAAAAATAGTCAAATTTTAATACAAATTTCATAGCGGCGCGCGCATTGATTCTAGTTGTTCTGTATAAGAAATTTTTGCATACCTCGCTAATAAAAGCATTTGGTTCGCCTATCTCGTACAGTAGTCCAACAACAACAGTGTTGCCCGCAACCTCTGCATCTAAAGTTGAGTGAACCATGTGGAGCTCCAATTGATACCTACACAAAAAGATTTTCCAATTTCATCAACATATTGAGCCACAAAATGGGACAAGTGCGCCAGGAATTCTAAAATTAATCACAAAAGTGAAATCAAATCATAATAATTACAAATATTACAATCAACCTCCAGAGCTTATCAAATTAGTATAATCAAATACTTCCATTAACTCTGTTAATATGAGATGTTGAAAATACTGACACGACAATTTTTTTAACATTGTCTTGAGGACACAAGGTGCTTGTGGTGCCAAGTGTAGATGCCAGATGAGGGTAAAAACCAAAAATAAAAAAAATAAAAAAATAAAAACCAGCCAAATAAGGAAACTACAACTTGGAGGGGCTGATCCTCCAAGTTTTCTTATATGCAATCAAGACCTCTTTTTGTAATTTGTGCAATCAAATCCTTCGATCAACTATTTTAACTAAATTATCAAATTAATTAATGACATGTGACTTATGTGACACAAAATGACACAAGATGCTAACGCGGCATCAAGTGAATAGAAAACAAACGGGCAAAACAAGGAAAACGAATCATAATTTGACATTATTTGTTATGATGGGTCAACAAAGCACTCAATTGCACACATCAAGAAAGTCAAATTATTTGATTGCACAAATCCAAAAATTTAGAGGATTTAATTACAAAAAAAAAAAAAAAAAGAGTTAGAGGACGGAATTGCATAAACCCAGAAAGTTAGAGGACTTAACTACCCAAAATAAAAGTTAGAAAACCAAATAGCAAAAAGGATAAAAACTTTGTGCTTAACCCTTTCTTTTTTCCCCCTAAGGTTATGCTTACGAATGTAATTGTCTTTCCTCAACAATCAGCTTTTCTAAGATTGCAAGACCCTCGCAGCTGTAACAGCTTAAAGCAGCTTTGAGGAAATTACATTCCTTAGCTCTTAGGTGCGGTAACCTTGTTGCAATGTTACTATTTTATAAAGTGAAGTGGCTTGTCAATTTGGCAACACTTTTTAAAATTATAATGCCTCAAAGTAGGGTAAAACACTATTCTTAGAATCCCTATAGCTGTGAATGCGACGTAGCCGTAAGTAAGGAGTTTGCCAAACACTTCGTAAATGTTGCAGCAGTACTTTTGAGAAGTACTGAAAGTAGCATGCTCGTGTTCATACGAATTGAGAAAGAGAGACCTTTTGCCATCGATGGCATGCTCGGAAGGGTGGTGCCAATGACATTGTTGCAAGAAGTATTCTCTACCATCAACCTCGATCGACCCTGCCCTTCCATCGTCCCACCGAAGCTGCAATCGATACAAAGAAAGTTGCTCAATTATTTTTCTCTATTGATATTTTCTGGTCAAGGAGAGACCGTTCATCTTCCCCGGTTGGACACTTATTACAGATTAAATGAAGTCAAAGGGCGAATATTTACTAGCTTTTACCATAGTCATGTGGGTCCATAATGAGATTTTCGTTAAAGCTTCTGAGCATATTGTATTATACATGTCTGAGAAGGTTTAGGAAAAAAAAAAAACAAACAAACAAATAAACCCAAGTCATATGAAAGTTGAAGTTGTTCCAAGATCCGTTTTCCTATTCAGTAGTCATATCGATTGGGAGCTATTTATGCATTTTTTGCATACGGAGGACACAGAACACCTTGGAGCATGGCAAGGTCTAAACTCCACTTTAAACCAGAAAATTAATTGATTCAAATCTTGAATATCTTGAAAATTAAATAAGGTGATTTAAAAATGACGTTATTCATACTTTTTCCGAAATGAAATATTAGAAGTTCAAGATAAATATTGCGTCAAATACCTACTCATTTGCTCTTGTTAAAATTGAGGATTTAACACTTTTCTAAGGAAACCAGGGCTTGGAATTGTTAGCATTTCCCATGTTAGCATGTTTTTCGAAGAAAAAAGGCGGGGATCATCATAATTCTGGTCGGTTTTACCCGAAGATCATGGCCTCTATTCATGACGTAGGCATAGCTTGGCTTGTAATTCCTCCTTAGGTCCCCCAAGTGTGGAATCACTTCCACATTCTCTCTTGCCAAGTCAATTGGAGATTGCATCCGTCCTTCACTGCATGCTCTCCATTCTTCCTCCAGATATCCCCAGTTCTCTGGTCCCCTCTCGCTCCCGACTATGTAACTGAAGCCAGTCTCATCCTCTAACGCACCACGAAATCACACGCACAGAACGACATCGTCAAAATCAAAAGCCAAAACCACCATGACATACACAGAGAGAGAGAGAGAGAGAGAGAGAGAGAGAGAGAGAGGGGAGTGTTTACCAACTTCTCCAGATGGGAACGATGCCGCATGCAAGGACGTGGCAAGAAGACCTAGGAGGAGAGCAGAGACGACTAGAGTTTTGCTTTGGCTTTTCATCTTGTTTTTCCCTTCTTCTCGAAAGGATTTCGGTGAGAGCGATATAATTACCTAACTCGAACGAGACGCGATAGAGGAGGGCAATGCCTCAATCAGTTTGTTTTAGTGAAACCTCCCAACTCCCATTTATATATGCATTTCAACTTCCAGTGATTAGTGCCATGCACGTGAACAAGGTGGTTCGGAAAGAATGTGCGACTACGACAGATAATGAAGACGTGAGGAATCTGTCCATCTGTCTGTCTTACCTATGGTAACTTTTCTTTTTTGTTTTTTTGGTAAAAGGTAAGATTTACCTATGGTAACTTAATCTCTAGTCTAATAGTAGAGAGAGAGGAATGTTTACCAACTTCTCCAGATGGGGTCGATGCCGCGTGCAAGGACGTGGCAAGAAGACTTAGGAGGAGAGCAGAGAAGACTAGTGTTTTGCTTTGGCTTATCATCTTGTTTTTCCCTTCTTCTCAAAAGGATTTCGGTGCGAGCGAATATAATTACCCAACTCGAACGAGACGTGATACAGGAGGGCAATGCCTCAATCAGTTTGTTTTAGTGAAACCTCCCAACTACCATTCATATCTGCATTTCAACTTTGAGTGAACAGTGCCATGCACGTGAACAAGGTGGTTCGGTAAATATTGTGCGACCACGACAAATAATGAAGACGTGAGGAATCTGTCCATCTGTCTGTCTTACCTATCGTTAATTAATCTATAGTCTAACAGTCGATAAATAATCCGTAATCTATCATGTGCTATAAAAAGGTTATGCAAGTTCTAGAGAATTTATTACTGAAAGGACATTGAGCCAACTGATGAGTCCAAGACGTAATAAATAAAATCATTAAGAGGGTAGTTCTTTTTTATAACCTAACGGCACGGGCGCATGTCACGACAAATTTCTCCCATACATATGTGGGATGAAAAGTGGGCCTTCAGAGCAGTAGGGTGAAATCTGAGAGATGCATAAGGGTTGATACAATGTACAATTGGTTGTAGAAGCAGGGTCGGAAAATTTATGCTAGATTCCGGAGATGTGTTGATTATCATTTTAAAGTATCTATGAAGGAGGCTAGCCTTTGATGCATAAACTGGTGGATAGGTGATGCTGCTCTCCTAATGATGATTACGGCAAGCCAAAAGCAATCGTCAGGCTTCCGTGAGATGTATGCCTTACTCGAGGACTGAATGCCAAGCTAAATAGGGTGAAGTTTAGTCAATAATGACTATACATGTCTCGCTCCAAGGACTCGATTGATAAGACTTTCATGTTGAACGTAATCCATATGGTAGCTCTTTCCTAATAACGTGCAGTAAAGGGATTTCCTAGGTAATCAATTAAACTAAGTAGCATTTTGAATGCGAGGCTCACGTTGCTATTTTGATTGGTGGACAAAATATTCCCGTTACTTTCATGTCGAATGTAATCCATATGTTACATCATTCCTAGTGACGTGCAGTAGCGGGACTTGTTTTAGGTAACCAGTCGAAATAAGTTGCACGTTGAATGCAAGGCTCACGTTGCCATTTTGACTAGTGTAATAAAATAATTACATTACCGTCATATTGAATGTAGTCCATATGGTAGATCTTTCCTAGAGACGTGCAGCAGAGGGATTTGTTAGCTGACCACTCAAACTAAGTTACATGTTGAATGTAAGTAAGGCTCACGTTCTGTCGGCTGGGTCCGCCTATGTCGGGCCCAGCTAAAGCATAAAAAAAAAAAAAAAAAAGTCAAAAAGTTAAAAAAAAATAAAAAAAAAAAAAAAAAAAAAAGCAAAAAGAAGAAATGAAAGTGGGGCTGCTCATTCGGGGAGTGAGAAGAGAGGAGATAGAATTCTTACCGAGACAGAGAATGGGGTGAAGAAGAAAAAGGAGGGCGGTTTTGTGGTCCCAAATCAAAGGCCAAATGTTGTTAGAATTGGCTCAAGTTTTACTATGTTATTTGTGAGGTCAAGAATTACAAGTTGATCAATTTCATTTGTTGAGAACGTTCTTCGAATTTTCCGAATCACGATTAGGGTTTTCTTACTCCCTTTGTATTAATTCATCTTGTGGTCATTGTAAATACTGTTGCATTGTTAATATTAAGTCTCTAGTGTGTGATTAGAAAAAAACTTTTGTATACCTACAATTCTTCATAGGCAGTCTGTGGTTTTTCTAGCATCAAGTTTTCCACGTAAAATCTTGATGTTTTTGTTGACTTTGTCTCATCATCATTTTAGCACTATCTTTACTTATTTTCAGGTTGAATTGCTAGTTGTTGCTAGGGCTAAACCCATTTTGGTTGATTTAGTTTTGGGAAGATATTGATCCTAGATTGGGTTTAATTATTGGATTGTTGCCTACTTCTCCCCAACAAAGTGGTATCAAAGCTAGTGTTGAGATTCTTGTGTCAAATGGAGAAAACCAAAGGTGCCATGTTTAAATTAAATGCCTTGGATTAGCCTTGGACAGGAGACATTTTATACTTTAAATATTTGCAAGATCTTGTTGATGGTGATAAGGTTAAAGGAGACGAGGAAGACAAAGAATGGGAGCGAATGAATCAAAAAACAATTGGGTTTATTCAACAATGAATTGACGATTGTGTTGCCCAAGATACGAAAGCCAAAATTTTGTGGAAAAAATTACAAGATCTCTATGAGACGAGAACCCCACAGAATAAAGCTTTTTTAGTTAAAAGACTTGTAAATTTGAGATACAAAGAAAGGATCAACATGTAACACCCCGAACCCTTCGTAGGTCGTTAACAGTGCCGATGTTACATCTTTCACCATCTCTATCTCTTGGCTAAATTAAGCCTTGCCAGATTACAGGCATTTTTTTTTTAAAAGCGGTCCCATGCGCGACTCATAGCGGAAGCAAAATTCACATCGCCATCTATCTCCCTTCTAACCCATGATACAAATACACACCAACTAAACACCACGATTTTATAAATGTTGTTGACGCTTTGCTTACATACATATAGCGAGATGGGGTTTCTCCTCGGGTCGGTAGAAAAGAAACAGAAAAGGTAAGGACTCTGCCATGTCCTTCCTAAAATCTCAAAAAGGAACTCCGACCTCTAACATCATATGAGCACAAAACCCTCCCATCACGAGCGTCAACTATCTATACCAAAAAGTGATCTAGCTCCTACTCCTCGCGCGCGATCTCACACCCATCCCGGTGCGTCAGGTGGTGGCGGCGGCAGCATCCCCCGCATCACTCCATCCCGTCGTATGTGCACGGACAAAAACTCTTGTATGACAGGGCCCCCAACCAGGCCGTTATCATACATGACTAGGCATCGTACTCGAATGAAAGTCAACCCGGGTACCGAAGGACAATCTATCTCAGTCATCTCCACCTCGACGTCAGACGGAATACCGTAAAACACGCCACGCGATACAACAGGTAGCGGCATAGTGCTAATCCGAAATGTTATCCCCAAAAGGGGTGAGTACAACTACTCAGCAGAGAGGAAATCCAATAACAACTCAAATGCACTATGCATATCATCATACAATACAGGCATTTCTTACATTTTCAATGTCAAGCGTATTCATGCATCATCATGGCATACGTATCATCATTAACCATGCATCATCGTGCATATCACATCATATCATCATTAGCCATGTATCACTATGCATATCACATCATCATTAACCATGCATCACCATGCATATCACATCATATTATCATTGGCCATGCATCACTATGCATATCACATCATCATTAGCCATGCATCACCATGCATATCACATCATATTATCATTGGCCATGCATCACTATGCATATCACATCATCATTAGCCATGCATCACCATGCATATCACATCATATTATCATTGGCCATGCATCACTATGCATATCACATCATCATTAGCCATGCATTACCATGCATATCACATCATATTATCATTGGCCATGCATCACTATGCATATCACATCATCATTAACCATGCATCACCATGCATATCACATCATATTATCATTGGCCATGCATCACTATGCATATCACATCATCATTAATCATGCATCACCATGCATATCACATCATAGATCAATTTTCACTTTTATTTATCAATTGATCCCACATTATCTTTTCTCAATTCATCAATTCCACCATCATCATCCTCCCTTCGGGCAGAAACCTCCGACAGGGGATCCCAAGTATCCCGCCATCTCATGGCCACCGGGCTTCCGGCCCCCACATTCCGGGCATCTCGCACCTCAACTAGCATCGCGAGGAACCTCCCTTCGGGCGAAACCTCCGACGGGGACTTCCGGTCTTTACCCTTCTAACCGGGATCTCGCACCCTAATCCCGGCATCGCGAGTCACTCCCTTCGGGCGAAACCTCCGACAGGGGACTTCCGGCCCCCACATTCCGGGCATCCCGAAACTCCCGGGGAATCTCTCGGAATTATGCCACTCGGCCACCAGACATCAACCTTCGCCACATCCTCTTACTCACATACCACTTCCACATTTTATCATTCTTTTCATCTCATTATTTCATGGCATATGATTAACACACAGGCATCACAATTTATGATCATTCATGCATCAATGCCATATAGCAATGCATCATAATTCACGATCATACATGCACCAATGTCATATAACAATGCATCATAATTCAATAGAACTCATGGCCGATAAAATAATCCACTTTTATTTTATTATTATTTTATTATATTATTATTTTAATATTATATTTATTTATTTCCATAAATAAATATTATCTTTAATATTTATGATTTTCCAAAAATCATGAAAACCAAACAATCATTAAACAACTAATTAGAATCACAATTTCACACAATTTCATGGCCAAATTTGCATTTCACATAGTTTCCCAAATTTCCACCAAATACACTTAATATTCGGATAATGGCCAGATTGCACAGTTTTCGGATTTATTCAATTAAAATACTCATATGACCTCCGAAAATTCCCAAATTTTACAGGGTGATAGCCAACAGATTTTCGTGCCTTTTCCATGAAGAACACTAAGCCAAATTCTTTATAGATTAATTTACACAACTCCATGAAGCTTCTGGAACCTCCACCGCTTCGTCCAGAACACACATCACCGAAAAACTTAGATTTGACCCATTAAATCTCTTTCGTTTCTTCTGAAATTAGAGTATGTTATGCATCAATGTGTCCTTTACAAGTTTCATGAAGAGATCTAGGTTAAATAACCAAAGTATGATCCTCTTTTAAGTCCTTGAAGTCTCGGGTATCTCGGTTCACTTCAACAGAACCAAACGTCTCAAAGATCTAGCCGATTAACTAGGCTACACTTGTTCATTTCTCTTCAAATTTGAGTATGTTGTAGTTTAGGATGTTACCTACAACTTCCATGAAGACAACAAAGTGAGATCTCCAACATAAAACAACATGCAACCAAGAAATCATCAAGAGGTCAGTGAAGATTTCGCAGATCTAGAACCTCCGTATCACAAGGCATTTGACCCCTCATATCACCTTCGTTTTCCATGAAATTTGAGTATGTCATACCGCAATATGTTATCTTCAACTTTCATGAAGACACCGAAGCCAAAATCACACTCCAAACCCACATGCAAGCTCGAACAAGAAACTGTCTACCTCAAACCGAACGGAAACAGCCACATAACATGAACACATGCAACCCTTGCTCGGTATTTCGCTCAAAACACTCCTAAAACCTAACATGCAAACACCAAAAACAACATGCAAGAGAAGTTATGGAACCCCACTTGCCTTCAAGATGAACACACAGCAACACACGGCGGCGTACGGTGGCGTAGGACGGTCGGCAAGGCGGGCGTACGGCGAAGCACCTCCTCCTCTCTCTCGGCCGCTCCCTTTCTCTCTCTGTTTCTCCTCTCTCCCTCTCGAATTCTCTCTCTCCCTCTCACTTCTCTCGGCCGAATGAGCTAGGGGAAACCGGCCACTCTCTCTCCTAACCCCTTTTATACCCCCTTTGGCTCATCATAGGCAATGATTACTCACCTATCCAATGACCAATGCATGCTTATCTCCCTTGCCACTTGTAATTTCTAATTTTGAATTCTATTTGGGCTTGGGCTTGGGCTTAGGCCCAACCGGCCATTCCCCCTTGGGCTGGTCGAGCTCCTCTCTTGGGCCCAATGGGCCGACTAGCTTGGCCCACCAAGCTTGAGGCTAATGGGCTCAAGGCCCATTCGAATTTTTAGCCCTTTTTCCCTTTTTTTTTTTTGAAATTTCTTCTATAATATTTTTGAAATTCCAATTTCCATCTTGGCCAAAGTCTTGGGATACTTTTAATTATTGAAATTTAAATCATATGGCCAAGCATTAATAAATGAAATTTAAATTTCAACAACACAAGCACAATTCATCAAATTAAAAGACAAATTGGCTAAAGCATAGGCCATAAAATTCTATCACCTAATTAAAGACATTTGACACACCTTAAGGCTTGGCTTTGAATTTCCGGGATGCCACACAACATGTCAGAATATTTAAGGAAATTCAACATGTTGTAAGTCAATCAACAAAATCTTGAGATTCACCTAAGTGATGAATTACAATCATGTCTATTGTTTGGTACTCTTCCAAATAGTTGGGACACTTTGGTTGTGGCATTAAACAATCCAACTCCTTTTGGTGTGTTTTCTATGAGCATGATTAAAGAAAACCTATCCTATGAAGAAACGGTGCGAAAATGCTTGAATTATACTTATAAATCAAGGTTTTGGTCATAGAAAACTAGGCAAGAAGTCAATAAAAAAAGTTTTCAAAGTAATGATGACATTGGCAAGACAAGAGGAAGGTCGAAATTAACGCCAACGAGTGTTAAATGTTATGATTGTGGTAAAATAGGACATTATGCCAAATAGTGCTAGTTGCCAAAGAGAGGTAAATCTCACAATAGAAATGGTTATCGAAAGAAAGAAGAGACTATGGTCATATGTGATGACATTTGTGTGAATCTTACTTGCCAAGGCTATAGCTGGGTTGTTGATTCTGCAACTTTAATTCATGTGGCATCATGGCAAGACTACTTCACTTCCTATTGCAGCGATGATTTCATTGTTTTAGGATGAAAAACAATAGTGTTTCCAAGGTTATTAGGATAGGAAATGTTTATTTGGAAACCAGTGTTAGATGTATCTTGCTTTTAGAAAACATAAGACATGTTCAGAGCATTCAACTTCACTTGATCTCTACAGGTGCCTTAGATGATGATAGTTATTGCAATTTTTTTGGTAATAGCAAATGAAAATTGACCAAAGGTTTCATGATAATGGCTAAGGATAAGAAGACATGCACTCTCTACACCATGCAAGTTAAGTTGATTGAAGAAGAGGTAAATGCAATGGAGGACTCCTTAGTTAACCTATAGCATATGAAACTCGGTCATCTTTATGAGAAGATTGTTGAAATTCTTGCTAGAAAAAATTTTCTACCAATAAATGGGAGAAATATCAAGGAATGTACTCACTATCTATCACAACCAGCCCTCGGGGGAAAGGAACATGTTTAGGGGTATTGCTTAAAAGATGGGCCTAAGGCCCATCATTAGGCATGGACTCTCCCAAGTTCATAACCCGCGTGACATTGTGATATATTTTAGGAATTTTGCACAAAAGGAGTCACCACTAACCTATTAGGGTCGACAAGAAATCAAGTGAGGTATGAGAGTGTACCTCACTTCCTACACAATTAGAGAATCTAGGGTCGGGGACTTGATTACACTAATTGACCAATTAGTGTCCTTTCGGTACCTAATTTTATTCATTTAACAAAATGATTTTTGAGAGGTAGTTTGATTGATTTTATAAATATCCATTAACATGGAAGGTGATCATACCGGTATACAATCATTGAAGTAACAATCATAGCTACAAAAATCCTAGTTGCAATAAAATTAAACACATGCAATTAACATAATTAGATATGCAAATTAAACATACGATATAATCAAAATACGAAATTACCCTAAGAATGCAAAATATAACTATTTCTAACCAAACCCTACACTTTTTGGGATTTTAAAAAATTTTTATTTTTTTAATTTTTAAATTTTTAAATATATATAATTAACTAATTTATTTTTTTTTTATTTTTTTAAATTTTTAATTTTTAAAAATGATTTTTTAAAATAACAATTTTTTTTCCCGGACCGGGTCAAGTCGAGTCTCAACCGATTCGACCCGATCGGGTCTAGTTTGATCGAGTGTAGCTTGACTAGGTTCGGCTCGGTTGGATTAGGCGGGTCGGTATTGGGCCTTAATCGGCGAGCCCAATCCCCTAAGAAAAAAAGAATTTTGCAAGCCCACAAACCAAACCAAATCTGGGTTGTGGGCTGTGAAAAGAGAGAGACAAGTCGGGCTAGAAAGATCTGGCCCATCTCGGTCCGCTCCCTCTAGTTAGCGATGGCATAATCGCAACCAGAGGAGCTATGATGGCGCCATCCAAGCGATTCGCTGGCCAAAGTGTGACGGCGCCGTTTCGGTTGCGCGGAGAGGGGGAGTAGCCTTCATTCCCCCCACGAGGGCAAAGGGCTTCAATGGCGATGGCAAAAAAGGGGCTCCGGGGAGCAAGCTTTGGCGACGCGTGCGAGGACTCGTTGCTCCAACCCCTACGGTCCCAATGATGCAGCGCCTGGGAACGTGACCTAGACTAAGTAAACAAGAGGGAGGGAGAGAGAGAGAGCAATGGAAGGAGAGAGACGCGGTATGCGGCTCCAAATGGCGAGAACAAGGGAAAACTTCGGCTCGGCATCTCATCAAGCAGGTAGCGCGCACCCATGAATCATGAGGTTTCAGATCCAACCGAGATCCGAGATGGCAGCGCGGTGACCAGAAGCAAGCAACAATAAACATAGACTTAAGGGGAACCTACGGAGGCCGGAGCTCACCCGAAACGGAGAAACAAGCTCCGGCTAACTCAACCTCAAAAATTGCACACCATATGTTTGACGGGATACCAACTTGAGTTCAACGGGAATAGTGGCTCAAAGACATGTCGGTGGCAACGGCGGTCACCTGGAGGCACGTTAGTGTCGGTAGCAGCGACCGGTTCTCCTTCCTCCTCCTATTTCTTTTTTCTTTCGCTCTTTGTCTCGCTCCTTCTTCCCCCCCCTCTTTTTCTCTATGTTGGGTTTTTTCTTATTTTTCTTGCCTTTTCGATCATTCGGCTCACGCGTGTGCCCTCCACTAACCAAATCGCGGACTCTGCCAGCTAGCTTTGACTTAAAGATCATGCACCGCTCACCTGCCCCCCATGTGGATCATGTTGTCCCCTGCCACCGCTCCTCCTTGCTTTGGCGTCTACTTTCTGCTTTTCTTCACAGGTTCCCCGTGCAGAAAACGACTGAGGGAGAAGACAACGGTGCAGGCCGAGCCGGAGGGAAGAAGAGGGCCGGGCTGCGTAAAGGGGAAAAGAAAAAGGAAAAAGGAGGGGTTGCGCCTAGGCCCACGCGGGGAGAAATAAGAGGAAGAGGGGCGGGTCGGGCCAAGGTCGGATCTGGCCCAACCCGAACCCCCACGGCTTTTTTTTTTAGGAAAATTAATTATTAAAATTTTTGATTTTGATTTTTGATTATTGCTTTTTAATTATATATATACTTTTTGAAAGATAAAAATTAGTGTCAACAATTGCCCTTCTTTAAATGTAGCCTCAAAGAGGTTGCAATAAAAACATAAGACATTTAAATTATTCCAACGGTAAAGAGACCCTAGGTGCATAAGCATACATCAGGTCGATGAAAGGAACTCAAAGCTATGGAATCACGTCTTGTCAATAGGAGAAAGAAAGATTCCGGGCTAGAAAAGCCCACCGGGTCATAAGAAGAAGAAGGACTCTAGGCTACAAAACACTTCGGGCTACAAAAGCTCTTCGGGCTATAAAGCTCTCCGTGTTATAGGAAGAAGGACTCCGGGTTACAAAGCACTCTGTGTCATAGGAAGAAGGACTCTGGGCTACAAAGCTCTCCATATCATAAGAAGAAGAAGAGACCCCGGGCTACAGAAGCACGCCCTGTCATAAGAAGAAGAAGAGACCCCAGGCTACAGAAGCATACCGTGTCATAAGAAGAAGAAGAGACCCTCGGCTATAGAAGTATGCCATGTCATAAGAAGAAAGAAGAGACCCTGGGCTATAGAAGCACGCCGTGTCATAAGAAGAAGAGACCCCAGGCTACAAAAGCACGCCGTGTCATAAGAAGAAGAGACCTCGGGCTACAAAAGCACGCCGTGTCATAAGAAGAAGAGACCCCGGGCTACAAAAGCACGCCGTGTCATAAGAAGAAGAAGAGACCTCAGGCTACAAAAGCATGCTGTGTCATAAGAAGAAGAAAAATGGGGTCTCACTGTGTAACAACGGGTTTCGACCGGGTTGAAAATGCATGATTTGAGGAAAACCAATGAACCTTTGTAGATGACATGGTTTAAGGTTGACCATGAACCTTTTGGAAAATCGCATTTTGAAGATAGATGTATGAACATTTTTAAAACGTGGTTTATAGACTCATTGTGTGGTTTAAAGATAAACATTTTAAAAAGCGTGGTTTCTTGTCAAACTCAACTTGAGCAATGTCATTTGGGACCATCAAGAGATGTATTGGTTTAAGCTCAATTGAACAAGCTAATCAAGCTAAGTCTTTTTATAAAAAAAAAAAAAAAAACATTTGATGTCAATCAACATCAAGTGGCACAAAATTGTCATCTTGTTCGAGAATGCATTGTTAATCATCAAATTCTCTGGGAGTCATGTTCTTATCAGAATTGATTTTTATTTGTGAAAAAGACTAACTAAGCATGCCAAACTGGAACTTCTTAGTCATAAAGGGTTTCTCACATACTCTCAATAAAAAGGCTGCTTGATCTTATCCATTCTCGTGGGAAGTAACTGATTGCTGAGAGTATCTTACATAACCTATGTCGAAGGCTTTCAAAAACATTCGCAATGAGCACAATTTGATTGATCAAAAAGGTCTTTTGAAAGGACCGCAATATAGATTTGGTCATGGGCTTACACAAAGGGATTATTGCTTTGAGGCTAATAAATGAACATTTGTTGTTATCTTCATTAGGTTTACAAGTCGAGAACTTGGAAGATAAGACAAGATAGAATTACCTCCATTCCTTCAAGTAGTAACTTTTTGTGACATTCTCATTTTCACTCAAACCATCCCAATCAAAAGAGACTTTAGAAGAGGGTTGTAAGGTTGGTTTGGGAGAGACTCGAAAGGCTTAAAATTTTCAAGAGGGTTTTTAAGAGTCGGTGATCATCATGGCATCGTGACCAAGTCACTCGATCTTTCAAAATCATTTGGCTTTTGAAACACAGCGCATCTCGAAAGTCCCTTGACTAATCATTTCCGCATGGGAGCTTTGCCCCTTTTTCTAATTTCCTTTGCACTTGCGATGATGATTTTTTTTTACGCATGCACTTGGACTTTGATAATTTTTCTTCACATAAGATGTAGCATTTTGGCTCTTTTTCTTAACAAGCATTAGCCTTGCTTTTACTAGCCACACTGCTTTTTCATGTCCCCTAGTTTGTCGAACTCTTTTTTTAAACTTTTGGAGCTCTTATGACTTTTGAGATACTTTTCACGTTTTCTCGTAAATGTCAATTGCATGTGGTCAGTTTTTATGCATTGCCCTAGTAAAGGAAGATGATCACCGCTCGGGACTCAAAAATGAACAATTAGGCCCAAATTAGTTAAAGCAATGGGTATTAGTATTTTGATAGAGAAGGAAATGCTATTCTTTACCTTGGGATGAGTCAAGTTCTGATGAGAATTCCAATGAAGCTATCACCAGAAGATTGATGCAAGTGAAAGTTTCTCAATCTTTCGCTCTACAACATGACCGTAATCTCCTATGCTACCCCAATGTAGGGTCATTCTCGATAGGGATACTTTGAAGGATCATCTTTATTTGGCCCAAAGGGGTAGCAAGAGATTAGTGCAATGCTTGGGATTGATGAAGGAAACACATTTTTATTTCAACCTTTGTACTCAATGTGAATGAATCATTCGCCCTAAGAGAATGTCGCTTTTCACTCCACTCTCAAAAGTGCTTGAGGATGTATTTGGAAATGTCTTACCTTTCTTCATCCTAAGTTCTTCTTGCTTGGCATGGTTAACGTTTCACTTTTCACTCTGCCAAGATCATCTAAGTAGATCAATCTCCATAGGGAAATTTGATTCAAAATGAATAACTCACAAAACGAGAAAACTATTTTAAGATAAAATGGATGCTCAAAAAGTTTGTAGAAATTTTTTCTCAATTATTCATTTTCGTGCTTGTCTCTAGAAAAGTGCCAAAGGTTCTTTTTTTGTTTTTGTTTTTTTTTTAAAAGTATTTTTTTGTAAATTTCAAGAACACATCCTCATATCCTCAAATTTCCTCGTCCTTGCAAAACAGTCAAACTTAGGAGCATGTGGAGGCCTAGGCCTCAGCGACCATCATAGGACTAGTTTGATATGCTTCCACATGTCCTTAATAAAACATATGTCTATTTTATCGAATGAGGAAAGATAAGGCCGTATTACAACACACCACCCTCAACCAACGACTCAAGATTGGGGCTGACCATAGTTCATGCTACAAACGACATAAACAAGAAAGAAATAACAACATGATCCCACGTAGGGGATTGGACATAAGATAGAAAACTAAGCTGAATGAGAACCGCCTTACTCTAGAGGGATAGCTATGACTTTGGAGGACTTAGCTTCCTCACACGTCAGGATGGCACATATGTCGCCCTCCTCAAAAATTGAGTTCACCCCATTTGCATGATTTGGTAAGGGGTTTTATTGCACGTTAGGTTGAACTTTCTTGAAAGTCAAGATGCCCCCATCTAGTAGTTGCTGGACTTTACATTTCAGCACATAGCAATTATCCACGTCATGCCCCCTCTCTCCCATGTGGTACTCGCAGGTCTTGGTCACATCAAACTCAGCAAATTCACAAGGTTGTCCCTAGGTACCTCATTCGCAACCATCCTCTTTTCAAGGAGTATGGGCAATAGCTTCAACAACGGGCATGGTAACGGGAAAATTGCCTTCGAATGGGTCTCTTGCCCTTGTCATATGCTCGGGATGAGCTCCCTTGGGCCATTACAAGCTTATGCGCGAGTGTTGAAGGTGGTTTAGAGAGAAATGACTCTTGCACCAATGCTACTTCGACTATAGTTTTCCTATCTTTTCTTGCCATGAATCTCTTTGTGCCTCCGGTAGATATTTTTCCCTCAACAATTGCCTATTTGACTCCACCTACCTCAACTAGTTGTGAAAACATCTTGCAACCTGAGAACACTAACTCTTGGAAGTATTCATGGGGCAATGTCTTGAGGAATAGTTGCTTCATCTCCCTCTCATTCAAGGCTGGCTTCACCTGTGAGGCCATAGTCCTCCACCTTTGCACAAAAGCTTTAAATGACTCATTTCTCTTCTTCTTAATGTGGGTTAACTCTTCTCTCGTGTGGGCGAGCTTGGTATTAAACCGGTATTGCTACAAGAACTCATTAGCTAAATCTTCCCAACTGGCGAATTCTTCAATGTCTAGTGCAATGAACCACGCCAGGGCAATGCTTTCCAAGCTATCTTGGAATGTGTGTATGAGGAAAGGCACATTGTTAGCATAGCGAGCCATTTTCCTCACGTAATACCTAAGGTAGGTTTTGGGGCATCCCATTCCGTCATACTTTCTTGTGAACTCAGGCTCCTAGAAATTCTTAGGGAAGTTCATCTTGGTGTATGGAGACAACCTATTAGCTCATTTCAGCTCATAACCTTGCAAGGCACATAGTCACTCATCCATCTTTGCCAAATGTTTTTCACTCTCTTCACTTAGGAGGATCCAAATTGACGATGATTGGCGTGACAAAAGGAGCCTCTCCTACAGTTTCTTTCCCGGGGAGATCAGCAACGTGCATGCCTCCCGTCGATGGGGGAGCGTGTCCTGATGACGTAGGAATGGATGTTCCAATGACAGCTACAGTGGGGGCTCCTTAAGCTTCTAGTTTGTTTCAAACATCATTGCGATGAGTTGGGCCAGTTGGTCCTCCATCTTAGCCATGCGCACAATGGTGTCCTTGTTCTCCATTCTAACTTTCGTGCACGTGCAAATTGGGGATCTCCACTTGGCCGTGTCGACGATCGGTAGAAGACAATCGATCAGCTAGTACTTGAAGTAAGAGTAGATAAGCATATATAAGCACAAGTAATAATCAGGCGGTCAACCCACGACAAAGATCTAATCACCCCAATTTGTTCGTTTCTTTAAAAAGCAGGTTGTCACATAATACAAAAAAAAAAAAAGAGAAAACCCCTAAACAACAACACCACTTCGAAGATGTAAAGACACTCTCATAACTCCCAATTTTCAACATTAAGGCTCAAGAAAAGCTCTCTAATATTGCAACGCATGCAAGTATGATCCTGCCACATATCGCACTTGACTCAATCTAACTAATGATGATAGCTTCCACTCATGCAGCCCCACTTACTTGGGTTAACTTCAAAGCACGCTTCTCGGCTTCTTCAAGCTCCCTTTTGAGGCGCTTATCTCGGCTCGGTTGGTGATCTTCAATGGCACTTTGGCAATCTTTGGGCAAAGGCTCTCTGGGATCTTGTGCCTACGGATGTACTCCTTCAAGGCATAGTAGGTCTTCTCTTGCCCCTCTAACTCTTCTTCAGGCCATATCAGCTTTCGAGGGTGGCACATATCCCACATTGACTTGACTAGCATGACCGAGTCTTCATGATCTTGGCATCCGTTAAGGAAATATATCCTAAGCGGGTCCTCCCGAATTGCCGACGGAAGCTGTTGAACCTCTTGAAACTAATGGGTGACTCGAGTCGGGTAATACTCGGTGACTCCAGTGATTCCCAACAAAGGAATAGGTCTAATAAGCCCATACACAAACCGCGCTTCTTGAACTCGGAACCATTTGGCATGCCATTGAAAATCCTCAAGTCCAGGGTTGGCATGAAAACTAACCATTCATAATAATGATAATCTGGGGCAAACATTTTATGGCATCCTAGAATTCCTTGCCAATCATTAGGGGTGCTCAAATCAATGTCTTGTATTAAGGACTATGGCCGAATTTAGTGGATAAATTTTGGAAAAGGATGATCTATCTTTGGCCATATGCATTGTGAATTAGAATTTATGGATTTGTGATATCAAGTGTATAGTTATTTAAAAAATTTTACACCTTAGTACTTTGGTTCAATAAGGATTTAATTAGTATTAAAAAGGGATTAAAATTTGATTTAATTAGGCTTGGGCCTTAGGCCCAAGAGTGTGGACCTTTGATGGGCCAAAAGGCCGGCCCATGAAGCCCATGGAGAGGGCTGCCGTCAACCAAGGAGAGAGGGGAGAGACCAGCCCACTTCCAAGCCCATTATGCATGGGTTTTGCCAAGTGGCAAAAAGGGGACTTCATCCATTGGCCACTTTGGGTGGCTCCTAATCATTGCAAATGATGGTTTTGTGGGCGAAATAAGAGGGAGAGTGACCGGTTATGGGGGGTTGTCGTCCAAGCCAAGTGAGAGAGAGAGAGGGCGCCGGAAGAGTGAGGAACCGAGAGAGAAAGGGAGAAGCCATGCGAAGGAGGAGGTCCGCTCGTCCGTCGCCCATCCGTCCGCTCGTTCGTCGCCGTCCGTGTGCCGTTGTTTACTCGATTTGAAGGCAAGTTGGGATCCATATTCTGCTCTTGCATGTTGTCTGTTGCATGTGTGTTTGAATGGTGATAAATCTTGGACGTTTAGGGTATGAGAAACCGAAGCTAGAGTGTGTTGTTTTTGAAATAGCATTCTGTTTTCGAGTTTACCGCCTGACCCCGAACGTTGTAGAGGCTTGCATGCATGGTTTAAGTCGGAATATGGCTTCGACTTATTCACAAAAGTTATAGAAAACATTTTGAATTATAACATACTAAAATTTGAGATAAAATGGTTGAGGTTTGAGGGGTAAAACCCTCCCTCTACGAAAACGTTAGATATGGAACTGTTTTGTTGACCTCTTGGTGGTTTTGTGTGTTTCATGTAACTTTTTACCGAGAATTTTACTTCGACTTCTTCACAAAAGTTGTAGAGAACATGCTGGAGACTAACATACTCAAATTTGAGGTAAAACGAGCAAGTTTAGCCTAGTAAAACGATTTTCTTTTGAAGACGGCAGATCTGGAAGTATTGTACTGGACTTCCGAGACTTCGTGGACTATATGGTGACTATCCTTTGAGAATCTCACCTAGATCCCTTAATGGAAGTTGTAGTGGACCTCTTGAAGTAAAACATATCAAAAATTCAGAGGAAATGAAGGAAGATAAGTAGGTGAAACCTTGATTTTTCGGAGACAGCTAAACTGGACTGTTCGGTACTAGGAACAGGAGCTTCGACCGTCCATAGTAAATTATCTAGGACGAATCTGGCCTTGATGTCTGCATGAAAAATCTACCTTAGGGTCTCGAATATCACCTGGTAAAATTTTATAATTTTTGAAGGTCATTCGGGTATTTAAACTGAAATATTTCAAGAACCGCGCAATCTGATTTTATCCGTATTTTGCCAGCTGTAATGTGTGGGCTATATCTTTTTGTGTGAAGTTCTTTTGGGCATGTGTTCTTCATGGAGTTGCTACCTTTATGTCTTGTCTATCACATGTTCTGATTTTATGATTTTTGAAGATCATATGGATATTTAATTTATATGTTTTCCGGAATTGTGCAAGCTGGAATTTGGTAAATTTCAAAAAGTCATGATGTATGAATTATTCTATATTGTATGGACCCCATGGATTGTATTGTCATAAGTGATTGTATCTTGCTGCATGTATGATGATGATTGGAAATGCATATAAGAATCAAATGATGAAAATGATCTTGTTTGCCATCACATCATATGCCATGTTGAAATTGAGCCATAATTGTAAATGTGAACTATGATAAGTGAGAAGGCCGTCGGAGGTGTGAGCCGACGATGCCCTGGGAGTGTCGGGATGCCTGGCTAGGGAGTGTAAATGCCGGATGCCCGGTGGCCTTAAATGGCTGAATGTCGGAGGGTCCTCGGGAGTTTCAAGATGCCCGGAGAGTGGGGGAGCCGGAAGCCTGGAGGTTTGTGCCGGGGGATGCCTCGTGATGCCAGTTGGGGTACGAGATGCTTGGAGGTTTGTGCCGGATGCCCAGAGGTTTGTGCCAGAGGTTCCTCACGATGCTAGGTGGGGTGCGAGCGATAAATGTGGGATGCAAATATTGGTCCCGAGAAAGAGAAATGTGGCAGCTCAAAATGAAAGAATAAAATTTGGAAATTGAAATTGAATTATGCATGGTATGGCAATATGTACGCATGGATGCATGATGATGAGTGCATGGATGTATATGCACTTGTGACATGATGATGGTGAGTGCATGGATGTATGTGCACCTATGGCATGATGGAATATGTGACATGATGATGGTGAGTGCATAAATGTATGTGCACCTATGGCATGATGGTACATGTATGACATGATGGTGATGATTACATGAGGATGTATGTACATGCGGTATGATGACATGTGTATGGTTTCAAGGTAAGTTATGCATGAATGTATGAATGACATGTTATGCTATGATTGTTATGATTGTACTGTGTGATGCGTTGAGTGGTTTATTAGGTCCTTCACTTACTGAGTGGTTGTACTCACCCCTTCGGGGACCAACATTTCAAATTAGAAAGATGCCGCTCCCTACTATCACGCGGGCCATCTTTTACAGCCTTCCTTCGGATGTGGAGGTCGAGTGTGTGGAGATCGACTGTCCCACCATCCCTGGTCTGACATTCATTTGAGTTCGTGCAGTAGTGATGTATGACGTGGGCCTGGTTGAGGGCCCTGTCATTCAGGAGTTCATATTTGTACACGTTTATCGAGACGGAGTGATACAAGGGATGTTGCCGCCGCCACCGCTTGACGCACCGGGATGGGTGTGATGGCCTGTGCGTGAGGAGTAGGAGCTGCAACTTTTTGGACAATAGCCGACACTAGTGGATGGAGGATTTTGCATGATCGACATAGTGGGTCGAGTTGTCTCTTTTTGGGGTTATGGCCGAGTGTAGCTAAAAGTCTTGGCCTTTCTTTTGTTGTACCGACCCGAGAAAATCCATCATGAAAATATATAAATAAAAGTGTCTTGGCTTTATCTTTTCTTATGGTGTTTAGTGGTGTGCAATTGTATCATGGTTGTTGAAGGGAGAATTGGTAGGACTTGATTATGCTTCCGCAAATAAGATGCGCTGAGACCGTTTTTTTTTTTAAATGCCTAGGAACTAAGGTTCTTCTTTGGTAATATGTGGTGACCTTGGGCGCTTCGGGGTGCCACACATTTTCCTATCTTTAAACTTCAGGATAGGGTGGCTAGAGTCAGAAATGTTGTTTACGGTCATCAAGCCAATGAACCCCTTAATGTGTGAGAAGAACCAAATTTGCAAGAGTGCAGGGGAGCATGGAAAGCCTTATCTTTATTTTCTTTAAAATGAGTAAGTAAAAGAAAAGTTTTGATCAAGATAGCATTAACAAAGTCCTTTTCCATGCATACTTCACGAACTACCCACGTCATGGAAGGGCTAATAGCATTCCTACAATGTGGGAATATCACAAACTCGAAGAAAGCTAGCAGGAAGATCCTTTTTTTTTTGAAATATGGGGCATTTTGAAAAAGCCCATTTAGAAATGAAAATGGGTAGGTTTTGTGATTGGCTTTCAAAACTTTTCTCACGTCTTTTCCCTTAACTTTAAGGAATTCAGATAAGGTCGATGCATGTTCAGTTCCTACAAGTGGACTAACTAATTTCAACACTAAGGGCTTTCCAATGGCAATTTATATTCCTCCAAGGTTGGAGTGAGTTTGTGATCACCAAATATGAAAGTGCAAGTTGCGGGGCACCAAACATGCGCTAATGCTCACATGACACCATAATGAGTATCTATCTCCAAAAGGGGAGTAATCGTTTGATGTAAGATCACACCTAGTCACGGCCAGTTAGATCCATTCTATCCCACCACATGCGGAGCTCGGCTTTTGGGATGGAAATGATGTGAAGCTCGGGTACCCCCATCATATGCCAACCAAAGTTACGACAAACCTAATTTGTCATGGACTGATAAAAAAAATAAAAATAAGCAACTAAATAATTGTGCAAAAAGAATTCAAAAACTTACCCTATTCATTGAGTTGCAATACCAATGACATAGACATGCGCATGGGCGGTTGTTCGATTTCTACTCTAGACGGCTCAAAATAGAGTCATAGGATCATCGGACTAAACCAACAAGATTGTGGTTAGGTCGTGTTACCCATGACTCCGGTTTGTCAAAGAACCGACCCGTGTCATGCGGTTGCAGATCGGAGTGGGTACCTTCGATATGAAGAAAGAAATTTCAGGGTAGAGATGGGCGACTTGTACTAAACGGTTGTAGTCGGAGTGGTATCCACCTCAACACCATCCTAAGTAATCCTATGCGGCCCAGGTCCGGAAGCAGGTAATGTGTGATATGGTGTAGTGTAATGTAGGGCTTGCAAGCATGACAATTTATAAGCAATCTGCACTTCATACATAAAAAATAAACCATACATTTCTACATCTCCCTACAAGGCAAAAGTGAGCAAAACACTTCCCTTTATACCTCCCATTCTGCAAAAACATTTAACACCTTCAATGTTAGAGACGTACCCAGAATCCTTGCTACCAAACAAAAATATTTTTGAATAAGATTAATTTTGGCCTAAGTTCTCTAAGGTTTAAAACCAGTTCCCAGTAGAGTCGCCAAGCTATCGTGACCTATTATCAGGGGAAAGGAACAGGTTTAGGGGTATTGCCTAAAGGACGGGCCTAGGGCCTATCATTAGGCACGAGATCTGCCAAGCCCATACCCTACGTGATATTGTGATATATTTTAGGAATTTTGCACAAAAGGACTCACCACTAACCTATTGGGGTTAGCTAGAAACAAAGTGAGGTATGGGAGTGTACCTCACTTCCTACACAACTAAAGAATCTAAGGTTAGGGACTTGATTACACTAATTGACCAATTAGTGCCCTTTTGGTACCTAATATTATTCATTTTAACAAAAATAATTTTTGACAGACATTTTGGATTGATTTATAACTATCCACTAATATGGAAGGTGATCATATGGGTATACAATCATTGGAGTAACAATCATAACTACTAAAACCCTAATTGCAGTAAAATTAAACACATGCAATTAACATAATTATATATACAAATTAAACATACGATATAATCAAAATACGAGCAAATAGAAGTCTAATTACCCTAAGAATGCAAAATATAACTATTCCTAACCAAACCCTACACTTTTTGGGATTTTCAAAATTTTTTTGATTTTTTTAATTTTTAATTTTTAAAAATATATATTAATTAACTAATTTCTTTTAATTTTTATTTTTTATTTTTTAAATAATAAAAAATTTTTTGCCCGGACCAGGTCGGGTCGAGTCTAACCCGATTCGACCCAATCGAGTCCGATTTGACCGGGTCTAGCCCGGTTAGGTTAGGCGGGCCGGGATTGGGCCTTAATCGGCGAGCCCAATCCCTTGCGAAAAAAAAGAATTTCGCAAGCCCACAGCCTAGACCAAATCTGGGTTGTGGGTTGCAAAAAGAGAGAGACCGAGTGGGCTAGAAAGATCTAGCCTAGCTCGGTCCGCCCCCTCTGGTCAACGACGGCATAATCGTGACTAGAGGAGCCACGACATCACCATCTCGACGATTTGCCGGCTAAAGCGCGGTGGCACTGTTCCGATTGCGCACGGAGAGGGGGGGAGCATCCTTCACTTCCCCCCATGAGGGCAAAGGGCTTTGACGGTGACGGCAAAAAAATGGGGTCCGGGGAGCAAGCTCCGGCGACATGTGCGAGGACTTAAGGTTCCGACCTCTACGGCCCCAATGACCCATTCCCTTGGAACGTGACCTAGACCAAGTAAACGAGAGAGATAGGGAGAGAGAGAGAGAGAGCGATGGAAGGAGAGAGACGCGGTCTGCGGCTCCAAACGGCAAGAACAAGGGAAAACTTCGACTCGGCATTTCGTTGAGCATGTAGCGCGCACGCATGAATCATGAGGTTTCAGATCCAACCGAGATCCAAGACGGCAGCGGCGGTGACTAGCAAGCAACTAACAATAAATGGAGACTTAAGGGGAACCTACGGAGGCCGGAGCTCGCTTGAAACGGACGGAACAAGCTCCGGCCAACTCAACCTAAAAAATTGCACACAAATGTTCGACGGGATACCAACTTGAGTCTAGGTGGGAATGGTGGCTTGGAGAAGTGCACCAGCGATGGCGACGGTCACCCAGAGACACGTCGGTGGCGGTAATAGTGACCGGTTCTCCTTCGTCCTCCTATTTCCTTTTTCTTTTGCTCTTTGTCTCGCTCCTTCTCCCGCCCCCCCTCTCTTTTTCTCTGTGTTGGTTTTTTCTTCTTTTTCTTGCCTTTTCAATCATTTGGCTCATGTGCATGCCCGCGGACTCTGCCAGCGACTCTGACCTAAAGATCGCGCTGCTCGCCTACCCCCCATGTGGATCATGCTGTCCCCTGCCACTGCTCCTCCCTTCTCTAGCATCTACTTTCTGCTTTTTCTTCGTAGGTTCCCCATTCAAAAAATGGCTAAGGGAGAAGACAACGGTGTGGAGCTGGGCCGGAGGGAAGAAGAGGGTTGGGCCATGCAAAGGGGAAAAAAAAGGAAAAAGGAAAAAGGAGGGGTTGGGCCTAGGCCCACGCGGGGAGAAATAAGAGGAAGAGAGACAGGCCAGGCCAAGGCCGGATCCAGCCCGACTCGGACCCCCACGGCTTTTTTTTTTATAGGAAAATAAATTATTAAAATTTTTTATTTTGATTTTTGATTATTGCTTTTGAGATATATATATATATATACTTTTTGAAAGATAAAAATTAGGTGTCAACACTATCTAACAGGTGAGCAACAAAGATTACCATTCATAGTTCCTCTCCACACACAAAATCGGATGTATTTGATTTAGTTCACACTATTGTTTGTTACATGGATGCTAGATCACTTACTGGTACATTATACTCTATGATATTTATTGATAATTGCTCTAGAAAAATATAGGCTATTACTTTGAACTTTAAAGACCATATGCTTGTTGCTTTCAACCAATTTCATGTTAATGCAAAAAGAGAAATCGGGAAAAAGTTGAAATGTGTTCGACTTGACATTATTGTAGAGATCACGGTTTCAAGCTTGAGAAAATAGTTATGAAAACACCACCACAAAATAGAGTGGCGGAGAGAATGAACTAAATAATTAATTATTTAATTCAGTGTAGGCATTCTCACGCGAGGTTACTAAAATCATTATGGGATGAAGCGATGAGAATAAGAGTGGACTTGATAAATCTTTTTCCATCATTTTTTCTTGAAAGGGATGTTTCGCAAAGAGTTCGGAGTGGGAAAGATAATTCGTACAATCATCTAAAAGTGTTTAGTTGTCATGCATCCATGCATGTTCCAAACCTGATGACAAGTCCAAGAAATGTATCTAATTGGGCTATGGACATGAAGAGTTTGGCTTCATGTTATAGGATCCAGCTGCAAAGAAAGTCTTAGTAGCCAAGTTGCAGTATTCTTTAGGCATCAAACCATTGAAGATATTGATAAGTCAGGTTGGCCAAAGATTGTAGTTCAACAATCCATCAGTTTTAGCCCAAATTTTCCAAGGTATTGGGTGGAAATCATGGGGGAAAAAGTACATGGGAATCACGAAGATAGCAAATCTTCACAAAATGTTAATTCTTCAGTTGAGACAGGTGAAACAATTGAGCAAGAACAACCCATTGAGGCAATGGAGCCAATTGAGCAAGAACACTTAAAAATAAGCCAATGGTCCTATCTCAAGTTAGAAGATCTGCAACAGTAAGTAAACCTTCACAGAGATATCTGTCACATGAGTGTGTATTACTATCCAATGCAATAGACTTAGAAATTTATGACAAGGCTATATCGTGTGATCAAAAGAATGAGTGACATGAAGTCATGCAAAAAAGGGTCAAATCTTTGCATAGGAATAACATATTTGAATTTATAAAGTTGCCTAAGATAAAAGAACACTAAAAAATAAGTGGGTGTGTGAGTTAAAGATGTAAGAAAGCAATTTGCTACCTCGATTCAAGGCGAGGTCTATTGTGAGGGACTTTCATCAAAAGAAAGGAATTGGCTTTAAAGAGATCATTTTACCGGTTATAATGTCTTATATTCGAGTTGTTCTTGGGTTGACAACTAGTTTGGATTTAGAAATCAAATAACTTGATGTAAATATAGTATTTTCTTTGTGGACACTTAAAGAAGAAATATATATGGAGCAATCAAAGAGTTTATAATTGAAGGGAATGAGCATATTGTATGCAGGTTGAGGAAAATCTTATATGGTGTCAAGCAAGCACCAAAGTAATGCCAAATGAAGTTTATGCCAAATGAAGTTTGAGTTATTTATGAAAGATCATGGATATGGTAAGACCAACTCTGATTCTTGTGTCTTTATAAATAGATTCTTCGATAATAATTTTACTCTATGTGGATGATATGTTGATCTTGGGCATGATGCCAAGAAAATCAAGAACTAAAAAAATGAATTGAGTATAATTTTCAAAGAAAGATTTGGGACCGACTAAGCAAATTTAGGTATGAAAATTACTCATGAAAGGAAGAATGGGAAATTTTGATTATCTCAAGAGAAGTACATTCAAACATTAAGGTGTTGTTTTTGTTTTCGTCACCTTATTTTGAAAGATTCTACATGAGCAATTGTAAACCTATAAGCACTTTACTTGCTGGCCATTTCAAGTTAAGTAGTAAAGAGTGTTCTTACAAGTGAAAAAGAGAAGGAAGAGATGATGAAAATTCATTATACATTGACTATGGGTAATTTGATGTATGTCATGATTTGTAGAACACCAAATATTTGCTTATACAGTTAGTGTTGTGAGTAGGTTTCTCCCAAATCCAAGTAAAGAGTATTGGGCTACTATTAAATGGATTTTGAATTATCTTAGATATACTTCTAGATTCTTCTTGTGTTATGGAAATGAAAAGTTTGAGTTTGGGTGGTTACTCATATGCAAACTATACCAGTGGCAATCAAAATTGCAAAATGCATTGCTTTGTCTACAGCTAAAGCAAAGTATTCGCTATCACCAAAGGAGGAAAATGAACTCTTGTGGATGTAAAAATTTCTAGGAGAGTTGGGCTTGAAGCAAGACAAGGTTGTTTTGTATAGTAATAGCATGAGTGCTATCTATCTTAGCAAAAATGCAGTGTTATATTCAAGATCAAAGCATATTGATGTGAATTGTCATTGGATCCAAGAGAAATTAAAATAAAAACTCTTCCTACTTAGGAAAGTTCACACAATAAGAATGGATCCGATATGATGACCAAACTTTATCCATGATGAAACTTGACTCTTGTAGAAACAAAGTAGGTATGATGGAACTTCCCACGTAAGGCCAAGGGGGGAGATTTGTTGGTTGGGTCCGCCTATATGGGGTACAGCTAACACATAAACTAAACAAAAAGAAAAGTCTAAAAAGCAAAAAGAAGAAATGAAAGCGGGGCTGCTTGCTCATGGACTGAAGAAGAGAGGAGAAAGAGAGAATTCTTTACCAAGAGAGGATGAGGAGAAGAAAGGAGAGGGGGGCAGCTTTGTGGTCCCGATTCAAAAACCAAATGTTATCAGAATTGGCTCAAATTTCAATATGTTGATTTTGGAGACTGAGCATTACGAGTTGATCAATTTCATTCATTGAGATCATTCTTCAATTCTCCAATCTCAGTTGGAGTGTTCTTGCTCAATATATGTTAATCCATTTTCATGGTGATGGAAATGCTATTATATTATTGATGTTGAGACTCTAGTACGTGATTAGAGAATAACCTTTGTGTATCCTATTATTCTTCATGATTAGCGGAAGTTTTTGGGCAGTCCATGGTTTTTCTCATATTTGTTTTCCACGTAAAATCTTAGTGTTGATGTTGGCTTTGTCTCATTATCATTTCAACATTATATTTACTTATTTTGACGTTGTATTGTTGATAAATACTGCTGGTTGTTGTCAGGTTAAGTCGATTTTGGTTGGCTTAGTTTTGGGGAAGATATTGATCCTGGATTAGGTTTAACTCTTGATGATTTGTTGCCCAGTTCTCCCAACATGTTGCTATTTTGATTAGTGTCACAAAATACTTTTATTACTTTTATGTTTAATGTAATCCATATGGTAGATCTTCCCTAGTGACGTGCACCAGAAGGATTTGTTAGGTAATTTAATAAAATGAGTTGCACGTTGAATGCAAGGCTCACGTTGCTACTTCAACTTTTGTCATAAGGTACTCATGTTACTTTCATTGCGCCTATCCTAGACTATAAAAGTGACGTGAGGGATGGATGATTTGGTGCAACGAACCCACCTATGATGCAAGTCAACCCAAGACTCAGAAAAATATCATGCAGAATTGTGGGCCTAATGTCAAAATTCGCAAGAAGTTTGGCCAAATAAAATGAAAAATTCCAAGTACCTTGTGGTGCTTATTACTCGTGTAAATGTCCCTGACGTGATTTTTTTTTTTGGGTCAAAATAAGATATGTCCCTGACGTGATTTTCATGTCATGAAACCACCCAACCATTGACTTTACACAATTTTATGCAGTGTCCTTTTCTCGTTATCATCCTCGTGTGTGAAAATGATTTATGATACAGTATAGTACTTCAGCATACATAATGCGAAATTATATCAAAGTCAAAGGAATCTAAAATTTCAAGTTAAAACCGTGTCTCCTTTTCAAACCAACTTTGGGGGTCAAAGCTCAAGTAATGGATAATGTGCCATGGATATTGTGTATTTTTGTTTCACAAATCAAGTCAGAAGACTTACAGTTAACGATAGTATTAGTTAAAGAAAAATGAACCACCTTGAGGCAAATGAAGGAAAAATACTATACTTTTGCCACTTCAGTCATAACCTTTCAATTTTGTCAATTATGTCTTAAACATTTGTAATGAATTTTATAGATGAACATTACCGGATTGAAGCTACAAAGACTGCGACCCATGGAATGACTTCAATCTGGTGGGGATGAATGTGTGAAGGAGAAATCCTAAGGGATACCCGTCTGTTTTACTGTGGCTGCCTAGAATGTATGAGGAATTTAAAGAAGAAAAGATCAAGAAATTGAACAAAAAGGAATCTTTCCTAGTTCATGTGTTGTCTTGGCGTTAGATTTTTTGAATGATTTTTATTTAAGTATGCATTATGGACATCTTATGTAAATGTTTTTCTACCTAGTAGTTGTTGGTGTAGCAATTGATATGTTAGTTGCATTATGTGAAAGCATTATTATTCTATTATTATTGGATGTCAAATATTGTTTGTTTCTGTTATTATTAATTGTTGTAGGTAATTCATAGAAGTTTTTGTAACTTCAAAGAATTTATTTTGCATTACTAATTTGTGCATATGCGTCTGATATGTACAAATCAATGGCTTCAGCCATAAAGAGCATAGTCATTGAGCTGAACAAAGGTGAGAAGCACAATGACGATAACTATGAAATATAGCATATGAAAATCCAACATATGCTAGAAGAGCAAGAGGCACTAGAAACTCTTAACCTGACTATGGAAGTACTTGAAGATAGAAACAATGCACAACATAAGAGAGATAATGATGCATTTGCTACATGGAAAAGAAAGAACTCTCTTGCTCGCATTACGTTGATAAGTAGCATGGAAAATTATGTCATGCGAGAGTTTAGGCGTTTTGAAAATGCCAAGGAAATGCGGGAAGCGATAGCAGTAAGATTTGGTCATACTTCGATGACCATACTGCAATAACTCACTATTAGGTTTGATTCTTACAAGAAATCTCATAATCAGACCATAAAGCAACACCTTAGAAAGATGTCAAACATGATTAATGAGCTGAAAGATGCTGGCCATGTCCTGACTAATGAATAGCAAGTGCAAGCAATGATTCGTTCATTGCCTTAGAGTTGGGAGCATATGAAGGTGCACCTGATCCATAATGAGAATATCAAAACCTTTGAGGATGCAGTGCGTCATCTTGAGCTGGAAGAGGACCGCCTCTTGGCGGTTAAGCCGGAAATTGAAATTTATTATGCTGGTTTTAGCTCACATGAAGCTTAGAGCTTAAAGCGCAAATGTCCTGACTGATTCAATAAAAGGAAAGGTAAGGGAACAAGTACTTCAAGGAAGAAACCAAAGGTTGACCAACATGAAAGAAAAAAACGTCCTCAAATGAAGAACCTAACAAGGGTGAAGTGTTACAATTATGATAAGAATGGTCATTATGCTCGCGATTTTCGCGAGCCAAAGAAGGTATACACCCCTTGTACTTTTGAGATTTTGCTTATGTGTCAAGTTCTATATTCTTAACCGAGTTTAATCCTTTATGGACTGTAGATTTGGGAGCAACAGACCATGTATCGAAGGACAGAGAATCCTTTGTGGAATTCTAATAAATACCAACTGGAACTAAGTGGATCTATGTAGGAAACGACTCCAGAGTATAAGTAAAAGGGATTGACACCTACCAATTGAAAATGCGTAGTGGACGCACTTTGTTTCTACATGATGTATTGTATGCTCCGGAGATTCGTCGGAATTTAGTATCTGTTTTAGTGTTGGTTAAGCTTGATTTTAATATGAACTTCTATAATAGTTGTGTGAATTTGTATTTGAATACAAATTATTACGATTGTGGTTATTTTTAGATGGTTTCATTGTATTAAATATTGACTATGGTAATACCAATGTTTATTATTCCCTTTTCATGTCTTATAATTTATATGATAACGATGTGAATGTGTGACATGCTAGACTTGGTCATATTAGCCAATAACGTATGAATAGACTAGCCAAAGCGGATTTGTTGGGCAACATTGAAAAAGTCAATTTGCCCATATGTGAGCATTGCCTAGTAGGAAAAACGATAAGGAAACCATTTGGAAAAGGTAAAAGAGCTTAATTTCCTTTGCATTTAATCCATTCTGACGTCTGTGGTCAAATGAGTGTAAGAGGAAGGCATGTAGCTATTTATTTCATCACATTTATAGATGATTATACTCGATTCGGATATGTCCATTTGATTTCTCATAAATCTGAAGCACTGAGTTGTTTCAAAAGGTTCATGAACTTAGTAGAAAATCAATTAGACAAAAAAAAAATAAAAGTATTGAGATCCGATCGAGGTCGAGAATATTTATCTGATGAGTTCAGAAATTTATGTGATGAAAAAAGAATAGAAAGACAGTTGTCTATTCCATATACTCCTCAATAAAATTGTATTGTGGAGAGAAGGAACAGAACCTTACTGGAAATGGTTAGGTCCATAATGGTGCACGATAACTTACCTATCACTTTTTGTAGTGATGTTTTATTAACTGCTGTCTAGACGCGAATTTCTTATATGAAAAAGGAAAG